>CM066335.1:23454474-23619474 GCA_033807585.1 Hydrophis major
AATAGAATAGAATAGAATAGAATAGAATAGGAATAAGAATAGAATAGAGTAGAATAGAATAGCTCTGGCCCTCCTGATATTGGGGCAATTCTTGGTTCTTGGTCTTGCTCACCCTACATGGAGTTTAACATTGAATAAAATAGAATAGAATAGAATAGAATAGAATAGAATAGAATAGAATAGAGAAGGAATGAAGGAAAATAGAATAGAAAAGAGTAGAGTAGAATAGAATAGAATAGAATAGAACAGAATAGAATAGGAATTAGAATAGAATAGAATAGAATAGAACAGAACAGAATAGGAATAAGAATAGAATAAATTAGAATAGAATAGAATGTTGCCAATCGGGAACTATTCTGTAGTTCCTTTTTAGAAAGCTATGGGAAGATACAGGAAGGAAACGTTGGAAATGAAATAATATAAATAAAGAGCAGCTTCTTCTCAAAAACCAAAAACAAAAAACAGCACAAGCACATCTATCCATATTTTCTTTGGATTCGGTTCCCTTGAGGTTCACACTTTGAACAAGCCCACTAAATCTCCATCTTAGCCAGATCTTTGGCTTACAGGAATTAGAATAATCAGATTAAAAGCAAGGGAATTATGAAAGGTTATGAAGTCAGCTTAAATGCTTGGGAGGATGAAGTTTCACTGAAACTTCTTTTAGACCAATCAAAACCCCCCCAATTTTTTAAAGGAAAAAAAAACCACACCTGTGAATGTTGTTGCTGGATTTGATTTACGATCAAAACTAGGCCATTGGTAGGCCAGGTAATTAATTGTTCAGCGAGTTGTGTTCTATTTTATGAACTTTTCTTGCCATCATTGTCACTGCTGTTTTTAAACAAAGCACATAATCGAGAAGGGAGTCTTCGCAACTTAATGACTGCAGCGATTTGCTTAATCATCATCTTCTTTTAATGACCCCATAATCCCTTGCGGGTTGGAGTCTAGGCAACCGAATGGAGCTGATTGTTTCCTGGCCGGATGCCCTTCCTGTTGCCAATGTGGAGTTATATTCAGCAATATAATCTCAACATGCCCAGAGAGAAAAATATCTGCCTCTACCTAGGATTGAACTCACAGCCTCCTGATTGTGAGACAAGAACTCTACCTCTAGGCCACGGCACCACCGGCAATTCACTTAACAACTGGTCATATAATGGGGACTAAACTCACTTAAGAACTGTCTTGACGAGTGACATAGCTTCTGTGCTCAATTTTGGTTATAAATTGAGGATTACCTGTGCATCCTTCTCTTCTCCATGTTTCCATATTTTCCCAGTGAGAAAATCTTGGCTTTTGAAAACTTTGTGTCACCTTTGGATTCATGCTGGCATCTGCCAAGCTTCCTCCCAGCCAACAAAGTCCATGGCCGACAGTTTCCCTCTTCTATACTAGCAACAAACCATCTTTTTTTCAGTTCTAGCTTCACATTTGCTTGGAGAGGAAGAGGCAGCATCCCATTATCTCCAGTTGCATCCCTCTTGGCTCTGCAACCATTCAGGAATTGCCAAACTTTCAAATCCGAAGCTTTCATGGGATTATAAAGCTGAAAGGATTCAAATATTTTCCAAACCACAGTCAGGACTGCAGCCAGGTTGTTTGTGGGTTAAGACGCCAAGCCTGCTTCGATCCAAAACAGTTCCATTCTAATAAAACCCAACGTGCTTGCAGGCCAATTTATTCTTTACATATTCCAATAGAAATAAAAGCTGTCCCAAATCCGCTTCTCCTGTCCTTCAAGGCACCCCATCAATACAGTCTGAAGAAGGTTTGTTTCTACTGCAAAAGAAATCCAGGATGGACATTTCTTTGATTTCATTCACAAAGGTTTTGGGGAGAATAAGTGGGCCCTAACTCTTGCTGCTTTCTCAAAATTTGACACGGAAGACTTCTCTTTAGACTCATAGAATCCTAGAGTTTACCCAGCAAATTTGCCTTCTAAGTTGCTATTTTTCCTTTTTTTTTCCCCGACCATCAGCTGTTCTGCTGTGCCAGGAGATTTAGATTAGCTAGAAAGCAGGAAACCATTGGACTTTTTGCTTCTAGCTAATCTAAAAGCAAAGCTCGAGCTTCCTTAGGACTGAATCTTCTATTTTCCATGCCGACTCAGGTAGAAGATTGCAGATAGATAGATCTCTGAGTGAATCTGTGTTTCTGTGATTCAGTTAGGCCATACCCACAGAACCGGTTGTTAAGAAATTTTAATCCTACCCCTGCCTCTGTGTGTTGGTGTGTGTGTGTGTGTGTGTGTGTGTGTGTGTGTAAGAGAGAGAGAGAGAGAGGTTAGATCCCACCAATATCAGCAAGCCACCGTCAATCAAAATTCATATTAGTAGTCCCTGGGATTTAAAATTATGAGTTTGATGGTCCCTGAGGTCCAAAAGGTTGGCGACCCCTGTTCTAGTCCAAGCCCCCTGCTAAAGGCAGGAGACTGCATATCATCCTGGCCAAACGGTTGTCCAATCTTTTCTTGAACACCTCAGGTGATGGAGCACTGTTCCATTGATTAATTGTTCTCACTGTCAGGAAATTTCTTCTTAGTTTAAAAAAGAAGAGGAAGAGGAAGAAAAGAAAGTTCTTTTTCTTATGGCTCACTCCAAATTTTAAGGCAGGGCTTCTCAAACTTGGTAAATTACACCAAATTACGGAAAAAAAAGTTTGTGTGTGTGTGTGTGTGTGTGTGTGTGTAACAACACACAAATCCATCACCTAACTCAGGGGTCTCCAGCCTTGGCCACTTTAAGACTTGTGGACTTCAGCTCCCAGAATTCCTCCTCCAGTCATGTTAGTTCAGGAACTCTGGGAGTTGAAGTCCACAAGTCTTAAAGTGGCCAAGGTTGGAGACCCCTGACTTAGATGACCCTTCTGGTCCCTTCCAACTCTATCATTCCTGGCTGGCTGAGGAATTCTGGGAGTTGAAGTCCACAAGTCTTAAAGTGGCCAAGATTGGAGACCCCTGACTTAGATGACCCTTCTGGTCCCTTCCAACTCTATCATTCCTGGCTGGCTGAGGAATTCTGGGAGTTGAAGTCCACAAGTCTTAAAGTGGCCAAGATTGGAGACCCCTGACTTAGATGACCCTTCTGGTCCCTTCCAACTCTATCATTCCTGGCTGGCTGAGGAATTCTGGGAGTTGAAGTCCACAAGTCTTAAAGTGGCCAAGGTTGGAGACCCCTGACTTAGATGACCCTTCTGGTCCCTTCCAACTCTATCATTCCTGGCTGGCTGAGGAATTCTGGGAGTTGAAGTCCACAAGTCTTAAAGTGGCCAAGGTTGGAGATCCCTGCTTTAAAGCCCATGTTGTCTAATAGCATTCCATTTTCGTCACCGTATTGTTGTATTCCATTCCCCTGATCCACAGAGTGTTGACTTTCCTTCCATAATCTGATCTCCATTAGCCTTGAGGTAGGACAGAGATTTGGACAAGTTTCCCCACCGCTATATATAGGAAGGAAGGAAGGTAGAGAATGGAGGGGTGTAGAACCCTTCCCTAAGCCTGCTTGCAACTTAGTGGTTCAATTTGTTCTTTGGGGCAGGATAATGCTGCAGGAAAATATGGCTGTGACGCTCGTGAAGAACTCTGGAACATGAACAACCAAAATTACCTGCTGCCCGACCTCCTCCAACAGAGTCAGATTCCAGCAAACCAAATGAAAACTTCTGCTCAAGAACTTCCAAACAATCCTCCTGCTAACCAGGTTAAAGTTCTTAAACCAGGAACAAATGTTAAAAGGATTTTTTAAAAAAAAAAGGGGGTGAGGGGAACAATGAACTTCTGGTTCTGAGGACCACCATATCCTGTGTGTGCATGGGGAGAAGTAGAAGGGACATGAGTGTCCAATTGTCTAATAGTTGTACAGCTCTGCAAAAATGCAAATCAAGATGTGATGCATCTGGATCACCATTGATGAGAGAGTCCATCCATGGGAAACTGAAGGAGCAGTAGTGGGATTCAAATTTTTTTTTACTACCGGTTCTGTAAGCGTGGCTTGGTGGGCGTGGCAGGGGAAGGATACTGCAAGATCTCCAGTCAGAGGTGGGATTTGCCAGTTCTCCGGACAATTCAAAATTTCCCCTACCGGTTCTCCAGAACTGCTCAGAACCTGCTGAATCCCACTTCTGTGAAGGAGCTATTTTGCTTTGGATATAGCCGGGAGGTTGATCAAATCTACTTCCTGCTCCTTCCCCTTAGTCTGTTATCCACACCCACTTTTTGCAGAAGGGGTCTTCAGCCGGTTCTGACCAGTTCTGGAGAACCACTAGCAGAAATTTTGAGTAGTTTGGAGAACCGGCCAATCCCACCTCTGACTGGCTCTGCCCCCATCTATTCTCCGCCTCCCATTGAGTCCCAGCTGATTGGTTGGGTCTTATTTTGTTGCCCTGCACAGGAGAACAGAGCTGGAAAGCAGGTTAACGGGGTGGGAAGGGAATGGGGATTTTCACGCCCACCAAGCCACACCAAGCAACGCCCACAGAACTGGTAGTAAAACAATTTGAATACCACCACTGACTTTTTGTATTTAAAGGTGAAGTAGAAAGTGTTGGGGTAAATCTCTTCTATCATGCTCCTAAGTAGAATATCAATTGTGATCTTTGCTCATTGTCATGTCCCTTTCTCACATCATCCCGTTGGGCTTTGAAGGACCTTAGCTGGATTGACTCCAGTTGCTGAACTTTTTCCGACCAGCAAAAACAGCAGCTCCATTTCAGGACTGCACCCCAACATATCAAACACAAATTATGTGAGATCTCACATGGTGACTATTTGCTTCATCACATCCAGCCCATAAGCTGCAGCTCTTGAATCCTGGCAGTAAACAATTGGAGGTATATCCTTAATTTATTTTTTATTATTTTTAATAGCAGGCACTGAATGCTGACAGTACCCCTTCCAAAAACAGTTCTTCTTCTACATCATCTTTTACATCCTTCATTGATCCTAGACTTCTCCAAATCTCACCTCACTCCAGTCCAACTGGACCAAACTGTGGTTCCCGTGAGTATAGCTAAGGTCATCCTTGTCTCTTTTACTAAGTGGGTGGAACTATAATTTCCTGGCATCCAGGATGAGGTCAAAGCTCAGTGGTTAGAATGTAAATCCCTGGAATCTGTAGAGTTGGTTGAACAGACCATCAATGTTAAACTCCATGTAGGGTGGGCAAGACCAAGAACCAAGAATTTCCCCAATATCAGGAGGGCCAGAGCTATTCTGGAGTAAATGAAGAACTTAAAAACTGTGATAAGAATTGTGGGGTTCTTGGTTGTTTTCTTGCAGACTTTTCATTACCCAACAAGGTAACATCATCAGTGCTAGAAGGGAGTGGGGTTTGCTTTCATATTCTGTGCTTCCTCATCTAGCTGTTTTTCTCCGGGGTAGTTCCTAAATTAGGGTATTGTTTTCTGTTTGATTGTTTGTCTGAGATTAATCCCCGCTTACCTGGGTGTTGGCTCCCTGTTTTAAACAAGGAGCAAATCCCACTTGCGTCTAGCACTGATGATGTTACCTGGTGGGGTCATGAAACATGCGCAAGAAAACAACTAAACTCAGAAAACACTGAGGACCCCAGAGTTCAACTCTGAGCTACAAATATTGTCTTTTGTCAGTGGTGGGACTCATCTCCAGGGGGGATGAGTCTGCCTGCCAAGATGAGGTGGACTGGATGCTTTCGTGGTGTGGAGACAATAACTTGTTCCTCAACACCGATAAGACCAAGTAGCTTATAGTGGACTGTAGAAGGAACAGATCAGAAATCCAGCCCTTGCTTATCAGTGGAGACCAAGGGGAGCAAGTGGCCAATTTTAAGTTTCTGGGTGTTACCATAAAAGAGGACCTGACCTGGGGTGCCCACACTGCAGTCCTGGTCAAAAGGGCCCAGCAGAAATTATATGACCTGAGGCTTTTCAGAAAACAACAGCTGAATGAGAAACTGCTGGTGACTTTCTACTGCTGCACCATAGGGAACATTTTAACATACTGCACCTCTGTATGGTTTGCCAATTGCACAGGGGCAGATAGGAAAGCACTCCAGAGGGTTAACACCATTGCCCAGAGGATCATTGGTTGCCCTCTCCCCTCTTTGGGAGAGCTTTATAGCTCCCTCTGCCTTAAGAAAGTTCAAAACATCCTCAAAATCCATCTCATCCTGGGCACTCCCTTTTTTTGAACTATTATCATTTGGCAGACGGTACAGAATATTAAAAACAAGCACAAATAGGCTGAAAAACAGGTTCTATCCCAGGGCAGTAGCTCTTTTGAATTCTACTGTATAGTGCAGTGTTGGTGCAGTGTTGTGGGTTTTTGGTTCAATGTGTGGAGTGTGAAGGAGGTGTGTTTGTGTTTATTTTCATGGTCATGATGTGCACTGGTGTTTGATTTTGTTGCACGAGGTGCAATGACAATAAACTAAACTAAACTAATAAGAATGTCTGAGTTATAGGGAAATATTTAAGCAGAACCTCTTTAAATTATTTGAAACGCTTCTTCCTGGATTTCTTGCCACCTGAACTCAGGTGTCATTTTGGAGATAGTTGCCAACAGCCTCATTTTCTATCTCTTGATTGTTGACATCTGTCTCTCTTCCAGTCCTCTCCCTGCCATATCATAACCATCATCGTAATTCGTAACCCACCCCACTCTTATTAGAAAGTAGAATATAGATGCCATGTACCTGTTATGTCTCACCTTTCTTTTTTCCAAACTCACACAAACACAGGCAGGCAAGCTGACTCGGCCTTTACAGAGTTAATCCTTGATACTGATCATGTCCTTGGCATTCCAACACACTCTGCCTGCCAAGTCCGAAATGAAAAGAAAAACTACTCATTGAAGATTCCAAAGCAGACCACAAAAAAACAGTCACAATGAAACCTGGAAGAGAAGTAAACTTTGTCCCGTACAAAGTTTCCGGAGAAAACACATGCACTTTTATCCCCTGTGGGTTGTGTCTCAATGACTCAGCTCACTCTCTGACTCTCCCACGCCTCCTACGATGCAGCTCACGTTTCTCCCTACGACGCTGCCTAGGATCAAGCCAACATTCGTCCACTTGACTCCGTCAGGGGCTGCTCCGATATGCCTTCCTTTCCCCTCAGTTGTCTGATGAAACCTGAGGTATTATCAGGGAGGAGGGCATTGCCAGAGAGGAAGGTCCTGGGGATGAAGGCATTCCCTGTTCCTCCTTCTCATCTTCCGAGTCCTCTTCCTCTAACAACACAGGCTGAGGAATCGGAGCCACAACAATACTTTTAGAGATGTTCAAGCCCAACAGCTATGTTCATAAATCTTCTCTCTTTTTTCTTCCAGCGTCTAATGTGAAAATGGATCCTCCTAGCCGGCAAAATACAAGAAAGGGTTCTGTGGTCAATGTGAACCCTACAAATATCCGGCCGCAGAGTGACAGCCCTGAAATCCGCAAATATAAAAAGAAGTTCAATTCCGAAATCTTGTGTGCTGCGCTGTGGGGTGAGTCACCTGGTGTGAAGCAGAGGCAGGTGTTTAGACAACAGGGCCAGTTTTTTGCCCTTTCAGACAAGTAGGACACAGACTTTTGAATGTAGAGTTCAAATGTGCCCCTATGTTGCTTCGTGTCTGCTCAACCTGGTTTGGTTTGGCCTTAGTACATTGAGGTATCCATGGTTTGATTGTGGACAGATCCAGGCATTGTGTTCTACTCAACAAACTATGGCTAAGCTATGGCTTAGTATAATATCTGGATACAGTCTTGGTGATAGGGTGATAGGAGAGGTGGATGTTCAATCAAGGAACTTAGTGCTCCCAGGTCTGGAGCACTAAGAGCAGAGGGGGGAGATATTGCACTAAGAAAATGATTCACTTATTTATGTCTTTATTATATCTTTCTTGAACTTCGACAAGATGTTACTCTATGGAGTCCTTGCTTCTTTTTCTTCATGTAAAACAAAGAAAGGAAAGGTTTTGTGCACCCATTGTAAGCAAGAACCTTGTTCTGACCCAGTTCTTCAAATGTGACAAACCCTCTGACGTGAACTTAAAGATTCCTTCATTAGGAGTACTGCTGGCCCTGGCAAAAAGTTTCTCTCTCGGCACAGGCCAGAAGATGAATAGTTGTCTGCCATATCTATTCATCTCTGCCCCTTGCCTTTTATCCCCAGAGATAGGGTAGGGCTTCGCTAGCAGCGGTGGCTCTTCCATCCCAAGGACCGGCCCATAGATTTCCACTGCTCTCCTCTCCTCTGGCTTCTGCACATCCGTAGTCAGGCACTGAACCCGGCTGTTCCTCCTCTTCCTCATCAGCCACCTCCAGACCTGGGGCTGTTGACTCTCCATCTGAGAGCTGACAGACAGCCCAAGCTCCACCTGTCTGTTTCTCTCTCTCTGCCAGCTCCATTTCCTCTTCCTCCTCGGAGCTCCCAGGTTGCCTTGATGACTCCCACACCTCCTCCTCCTCCTCTGATTCAGCTGCTAGAGAGACCGGTGGCCGACAGGCCACAACAAACCTGATCCTCTCTCCATCTGGTGGAGGCATTGAGAGTGGTGAAGGAGGTCTGGCATCTCCTCTCAAGGTGTCCATTTAGATACATCTACTTCCCTCCATTTTGGAATGGACTGAGGGCATCAGCTGATGGCCACCATGGGTTCCTACCAGGGCTGGGCTGTTGGGGATTCGGGAGAGCTCCTGGGCTAAGATTCTGTGCAGTTCGGAGAACCCCTAAATCCCACTCCTGGTTGGCCTCACCTACCCCTCCCCTCCCACACAGCCTGGAAGTTCAGCAAGGCTGGAAATTGGCCTGTTTCAAGCTTCCAGAAAGCCTCCGGAGCCGGGGGAGGGCAAAAAGCCCCCCTCCCCCCGGCTGTGGTGCAGGAGGCCAACTAGGCCACGCCTACCCTGGCCACAACCGGGCAGAGAACCCTTTGCTAAAATTTTTGAAGCTCACCCCTGGTTCCTACCTCAACGTTCAATATACCAAAAGCGGGACTCCACTCTCAGTTGTTTGAACATTACATTCTTGTGGTTCTCCAGCGGCTTTCATTTTTCATCTTTCTGACATCAAGCGACAGGCTTCACGAAGCCGGCACAATATTTTGCTCGTGCCTTTCTGCTTTGACTTAAGTCTTAAATGAGGAACAAAATAAACGAATGAAAACGCCAGGAAAAAAAAATTATCCCAGGAAATGTAAATTTACAGTTTACAGCTCTTTGGGTTTCGTTTGATGTATGTTTGGAAGAGGCCAAGTTTTTAAATTAGGAACAGAACAGCATAGCAAAGCTGGTTAATGATGTGTGTGCTGAGGTGAAGAACGCCATCTTCTTACCAGCCTCTTGCTTGGAGTTTCTTTTGCCTCCCCACCCTGACCCACAATACACAATTCTTCCATTTTGTTTTCATTCTTTCCATCACAACTTTCCTTATCAAACCTATCAACAGGGCCCAACCTAATGGAAGCCTCATCTTCTTCAGATGTCTGTTTGAATCCGTGGAACAGCTGGCCTCCAGACATTGTGAATGCTCTAACACTAGATTAAATTTATATTTACTGACAAAAAAATAAAGGGAGATAGTATAGATCTATTTCAAGCTATTTAGCTCTCACCAGCTAGCCATATTCTTCTGGGATTTGAATCTGGGCTGCTTACATATTGTTATTATTTGCAAAGTCGTGTCCAACCCATTGCGACCCCATGGACAATGTTCCTCCAGGCCTTCCTGTTCTCTACCATCTCCCAGAGTCCATTTAAGCTCACGCCAACTGCTTCAGGGACTCCATCCAGCCCCTTCCTTCTCTGCCATCGCCTTCTTCTTCTTCTATTGCCCTCCATCGTTCCTAGCATTCGGCTCTTCCTCTCCAGGGAGTCCTTCCTTCTCGTGAGGTGGCCAAAGTCTTTGAGTTCCATCTTCAGGATCTGGCCTTCTAAAGAGCAGTCAGGGTTGGTCTCCTCTGGGACTGATGGTCTTGCAGTCCAAGGGATTCTCAGGAAACTTCTCCAGCCCCAGAGTTCAAAGGCCTCATTCTTTGGCGCTCAGCCTTTCTTAGGGTCCAATTTCACAGCCATACATTGCAACTGGGAAAACCACAGCCTTGACTCTATGCACTTTGGTTGGCAGGGGGATGTCTCTGCTTTTGAGTGTGCTGTCTAGATTGGCCATAGCTTTCCTCCCCAGGAGCAAGCGTCCTTTAATTTCTTGGCTGCAGTCCCCATCTGCGATGACCTTGGAGCCCAGGAAAATAAAATCTGTCATTACCTCCATTTCTTCCCCCTCTATTTTCCAGGAATTGAGAGGGCTGGATGCCATGATCTTAGTTTTCTTAGTGTTGAGTTTCAAGCCAACTTTTTCACTGCCTTCACACGCATCAAGAGTCTCTTTAGTTCCTCTTCACTTTCTGCCATGAGAATAGTGTCATCTGCATATCTGAGATTGTTGATACTTCTCCTAGCAATCTTAATTCCACTTTTTGATTCATCTAGCCCTGCCTTTATGTATTACCCTCTAAGCCACGGGCTCTCCTAGCTTTGTTGGTTATACCAGGGGAGAGATTAAGTGATTTTTCTTTTTAATCAGGGCAACCTGGTCTGAACCAAATATGGGACGGAGCGTACAACACTGGAAGTTTTTAAGAAGAGATTGGATAACCATTTGTCTAAAATGGTATAGGACAGTGGTGACTAACCTTTTGGGGCTTCTGTGCCAAAAATTGTGCGTGCGCTCGCATGCATGCACTCATGTACCAGCACCCAGAGGGCAATGCATGCAAGCCCCCTAGGCATGCGCATGCAATTCCCGCCACCCTTACCTGCACTGCTCCTCCCAGCTGATCTTCAGCCTCCCGAAGGCTTGAGGGCATCTTCTGCAGCCTTTGTAGGCTGAAAAATAGGTCCGTTTCATCACTTCCGGTATTTACAGGAAGTGATGAAACGGGCCTATTTTTCGACCTGCAAAGGCTGCAGAAGCTGCCCTCAAGCCTCTGGGAGGCCGAAAAAGGCCTCAAATAGGCCAGAAATCAGCTGGGAGGTGCACGCATGCGGCTCGCGTGCCAGCACAAATGGCGTTGCGTGCCATATGTGTCATGTGTGCCATAGGTTCGCCATCACGGGTATAGGATTTCCTGCCAGGAGCAGGGGGTTGGACTAGAAGACCTCCAAGGTCCCTTCCAACTCTGCTTATCTGCAACCCATCTGCATTTTCTTTGGTCTAAAATTTTCCGACGGGTACATTGTTTTGACCCAAACCATGGCTGAAACCAAAGATACGCTTGTCATTCCATGCTATGTTCTTCGCACTTCCACAGGGGTCAATTTACTGGTTGGATCTGAAAACGGATTGTGGCTTCTGGACCGGAGTGGACAAGGTCGAGTTTATTCCTTGATCAGTCGGAGACGCTTTCAACAGATGGACGTGTTGGAAGGACTGAACGTGCTAATTACCATCTCAGGTTTGTTTGCAGTCCAAAAGCTTCTGACCAACCATTCAACACCAAGCAATGAGAGAGGGGGACAATTAGGCCATAAAACTGGATTATAAAATGTTGCCCCCTCTTGCCAAACCTTTATGAAGAGGATCAGGGATCTGAAGACTAAACCATATAATGAATGGTTAAAGGAAGGAGGCAGTGGTGGGATTTAAAAAGGTTTACTACCAGTTCTGTGGCTGTGGCTTGGTGGGCGTGGCAGGGAAGGATACTGCAAAATCCCCATTCATCCCACTAACCTGCTTTCCAGCTCCATTCTCCTGTGTAGGGCAACCAGAGAAGACCCAGCCAATCATCTGGGACTCGGGAGGTGGAGAATAGATGGGGGCGGGGCCAATCAGAGATGGTATTTGCCGGTTCTCTGAACTACTCAAAGTTTCTGCTACCGGTTCTCCAGAACTGGTCAGAACCGGCTGAATCTGCTTCCAACTCTATAATTTTATGATCCAGCTTAGTACAACCATGACAGTGGAATTGTCTGCAGAAGTCAATTTTAATATGCTCCTCCTTTTTTTTTTGCTTCTATGCCACGCAGGCAAAAAGAATAAGCTACGGGTATATTATCTGTCTTGGCTCCGAAACAAGATTCTGCGGAATGATCCCGATGTGGAAAAGCGACAAGGCTGGGTCTCGGTGGGCGATCTAGAAGGCTGTGTACACTACAAAGTTGGTGAGGGTCGTCCTTTCCCTGGAAGGGTACTGAACACAGTTAAAATAAGGGTCAGGCAAAACGAGGGTCATTCTTTCTTTATCTATCTATCTATCTATCTATCTATCTATCTATCTATCTCTATCTATCTATCTATCTATCTATCTATCTATCTATCTATCTATCTATCTATCTATCTATCCATCCATTCATCCATTCATCCATTCATCCATTCATCCATATCTATATATATTTCTATATTATATCTCCATCTATCCATCTATCCATCTATCCTCTATCTATCTATCATTCATCTATCCATCTATCCATCTCTATCCACATCTATCTTCTATCTATCTATCTATCTATCTATCTATCTATCTATCTATCTATCTATCTATCTATCTATCTATCCATCTCTATATCTATCTATCTATCTATCTCTGTCTATCAATATCTATCTATCTATCTATCTATCTATCTATCTATCTATGTGTCTATTTATCATCTATCTATCTATCTACCTATCTACCTACCTACCTATCTATCTGTGTGTCTATTTATCATCTATCTATCTATCTATCTATCTATCTATCTATCTATCCATATCTATCTATCTATCTCTATCTATCAATATCTATCTATCTATCTCCATCTATCCATCTATATCTATCTTTCTATCTCTATGTATCTATCTCTATCAATCAACTAATCTATCTGTCTATCTATCTATCTATCTATCTATCTATCTATCTATCTATCTATCTATCCATCTCTATACATATCTATATCTATCTATCTATCTATCTATCTATCTATCTATCTATCTCTATCTATCAATATCTATCTATCTATCTATCTGTCTGTCTGTCTGTGTCTCTGTCTATCTATCTATCTATCTATCTATCTATCTATCTATCTATCTATCTATCTATCTATCTCTACCTACCTACCTACCTACCTACCTATCCATCCATCCATCCATTCACCCATCCATCCATCTATTCATCTATCCATATCTATCTATTATTCAAGACAAGGTTAAAATACAAAATACAACCCCCCCTCAAAAAAAAGAACCCATAAGAAGACAAAAAAAGAAAATGAAAATGTTTGATAAATAAAATAGATAAATATATAAATAAAACATGGACACATGAGATGTGGCAAAAAAAAAAAAAATTATACACAGAAGCAATTTCACGACAGAAATATATGACAGAAACCAATCTGTATATTTATTGGCACAATCTAGATTTGGAGGTTAATGCAACCCTTGTTTGTTCAACACAGGATCCCGAAATATATCTTACAACTATATACAGTGTGCTGAGACAAGTTATTTGCACACAATCTGTAGCATGAGAAGGGGGCTATTGCGATAATATCTTACCAAGATTTATATTATCGTTGATGCTCTGTTTTTAACATAAGTCTTTACATAATGATTCTGCTGGGGCCTGATTACTTTCAGTTCGTTTTAGCTTTGAATTATTCCCGAATGAATATGCAAATGAGGAACTGTAGTAGATCTAAGAGCTAGAATCCTGGGATAAACCAAGGTCTTTGCGTGACCCTCAACTTTCTCCGGCATCGTAGATCAACTCCCGTTGCATTCACACTAGATCAAAATCCTGTTACATTCGACTACACATCCTGGCTGTTTAAACAGTGATTTAAAATGCTCTCCCAATCTTTATGCTTAGCCAATTAAAAAAGAAATGATTGCTTTCTAGTGAAATATGAGAGGATCAAGTTTCTGGTGATTGCCGTGAAGAATTCGGTTGAAGTCTACGCTTGGGCTCCCAAGCCATATCACAAATTTATGGCTTTTAAGGTAAATGGCAGAACTTAAATTGATCCAATTAGTTCCTTTTTGTGGACGGTCCCAGGAATATTTGGCTTGTGATGGGGGCTAAGGAATGGAAGCAAAAGGATTTTGCATTTCATTGGATTTGTATTGGGGGGGTTGAGCAGAGGTGGTATATTCAGCAGGTTCTGACCAGTTCTGGAGAACCGGTAGCGGAAATTTTGAGTAGTTCAGAGAACCGGCAAATACTACCTTTGGTTGGCCCTCCCCCATCTATCCTCTGCCTCCTGAGTCCAGTTGATAAGCTACATCTTCTTTTGTTGCCCTGCACAGGAGAACAGAGCTGGAAAGTAGGTTAGTGGGGTGTGGTAGAAATGGGGATTTTGCAGTAACTTCCCCCCAGGAGTGGAGGAAGGGAATGGGGATTTTACAATATCTTTTCCCTGCCACGCCCACAGAACCAGTAGTAAAAAAAATGTGAATCCCACCACTGGGGTGGAGGGAAGTTGTGATAGGGAAGTGGCGTAAACCTGTTTTATATCTACGCTTAGGTTTATCCAAACTCTGAAATGGTTTGCTTTTCATGTTGGAGAAGAGCAGGCAATGTTTTGGGTTAAATGTGTCATCAGCTTAGAATCTTTACATTGCCACAAATGTTCCAAATCTAGCTTCCCTTGAATTCTGTTGATCCTCCTTTGGCACAAATTTCATGCTGACCATTAATTGATAATATTCTGGTGTGTAAACTTGAAAAAAATCTCCCTTTTTCTACAGTCTTTCACCTCACTTCCTCAAAAACCACTCTTGGTTAATTTGACTGTGGAGAACGGGCAGCGGCTGAAAGTTACTTATGGGTCAGCCATAGGATTTCATGCCATTGACGTGGACTCTGGCTCGGTGTATGACCTATATTTGCCAACACATGTAAGTATCTCCTTTTGAGACATTTTTAAAGATCACGAGATCTGCGTGAACGTCCCAAACCATGGAGTTTAGATATAGACTCTACTAGATGGTGGTGTAGCACTTCATCTGTTAACTATCCAGCTTGATTGATGATAATGATGATCCACGGTGGCGCAGTGGTGAGAGTGCAGTACTGCAGGCTACTTCTGCTGACTGCTGGATGACTGTAATTTGGCAGTTCGAATCTCATGGGGCTCCAGGTTGACTCTGCCTTCTGAGGTGGGTAAAACAAGGATCCAGATTGTTGAGGGCAAGAGGCTGACTATGTAAACCACTTAGAGAGGGCTGCAAAGCACTGTGAAGTTGTATATAAGTCTAAGTGCTATAGCTACTGCCTTCCTTCCTTCCTCCCTCCCTCCCTTCCTTTTCTTTTTCCTTCTCTTCCCTGTCCATCCATCTATCCATCCATCCATCACAGCTAAAAGTTGACTCAGCCTTCCATCCTTCCGAGGTGGGTAAAAGGAGGACCCAGATTGTTGGGGGCAATAGGCTGACTGTGTAAAACTGCTTAGACAGGGCTATAAAAGCTCTGTGAAACAGTATATGTCTAAATGCTTTAGCTACTGCCCTCCCTCTCCTTCCTTCCTTCCTTCCTTCCTTTCTTCTTTTCCTTCCTTCCTTCCTTCTTTTCCTTCCTTCCTCCCTTCTTTTCCTTCCTTCTTGTCCTTCCCTTTCCTCCCAGTGATTAGTATGCAGTGTTGCAGGCTAATTCTGCCCATTACCAGCAGTTTGATTTTGACTGGCTCAAGGTTGACTCAATCTTCTGTCCTTCCAAGGTGGGTACAATGAGGACCCAGATTATTGAGGACAAGAGGCTGACTCTGTAAACTGCTTAGAGAGGGCCGTAAAGCACTGTCAAGTGGTATATAAATCTAAGTGCTATTGCTATTATGTAGGACAGTTTTCCCCGCTCATGTCCCCTCCCGATGCATGGACTTCAATTCCCAGAATTCTCTAAGGATCTTGGCCTTTGCTGGGACATCAACACACCTGAAGGGTGTCAGGTTGAGATTGGTTGATTTTGAATGTTTCCCCTGACGTCTTTGGAAACAGAAACATTGTGCTCGATTGTGTTTGTAAGTCCAAGGACTGCCTCTATTCCTGCATGGTTCCAGGTTCATTTCAAATCCTTCCCATAAACCCATGCAAAATAAGTCGGTTTTAGGACAGGATGCAAAGATAAACGAGGTCATCGGATGTCCCAAATAAAAAGTTAACCAGCTCAGTGAAAAGGGATGATGTTTTTAAAGAAAAGATTGGCTTCGACAGCAAACTCCCCATTCAATTATCTGCGCAAGGAGCAATCTTTCCCCATCGGTTGCCCTCAATAGGGGGTCTCCCTGAGGAGTCCTTCTGGCTCCAATTTTGGCTGGCTTGTCACCGTTAAGATGGAATACACTAAAAATACACATTCCCTCAAGAGGGTAGAAATTGAAGAACGATTACTGTCGTTGTCCTCCTCCTCCTCCTCTTCCTCCTCCTCCTCCTCCTCCTCTTCCTGCTGAGCTGTAGCTGTCAGGATTGGAGACATGAATAATTCTCTTCTGAAATTCTCTGTTTGGAGCCAGCATCTTTGAAAGCCAACACACTGAACACGTTGACTCTGAATCCATCTCTCTCTCTCCCTCTTTTTTTTTTTTTTGTCTTCATGCTTTCGGTTTCTCTGCTTCAATTGCTCATGCCACTCAATCCGAGGCAGCATATTAAAATAGCTTTCCGGCTCTGGATCCCTATTTTGGTGTTGCGGATAGTTGCGGCAGTGATCCCAGACTACACGAGTGGGCAAGTACGTCTAGCAAGTAGAGTTTTCTTGTGCTTGTCCTTGTTTGGCCAGATATGCTTGGCAGCGAGAAGCGTTTCGACAAACTGCATCCCTGTTTGGTTTGCCTCAGACAGAAAGTCCCTACTGAGAGTGGTGAGGACAGCGGAGAAGATTATAGGAAACTTGCACCCCGTTATTCAGGATACTGCTTAAAAGCACTATGTGCTTAGAGCTCGAGGCATTGTTAGAGACCCCACACACCCACTTCACAGTCTGTTCTTGTTGCTCCCCTCTGGGAGGAAGTTTCGAAGTATTTCCAGCAGGACTACCTGATTCTGTAAAATGTACATGTATATATCCGAACTAGACTGTGTTGTTTCTCTGTGTCCTATAATATATATGAATATGTGCAAAAACAAATTTTTGTCATGTATACGTAGTGTATATTGGAGGTGGAGGCTCTTTGAGAGCTGCAGGCAACGAAATTTCATTTTAATGTATGCCGATTAGTGTACATTCAAAGGGACAATAAAATTATTCTGAATCTTAAGAATTGTACGAAGGATTTAATAGGCCTGGGTGCTTTGCAGTCCTGGGTTTCTTCATTTGTGTTTTTTTTTTTAAAAAAAAACCCCAATAGTAGCCATTCTTTCCAACTTAATTAGATTTTTGAGGTGCTTGTGTCTCTTGTATTGTACAGGTGGGATTGTCTGTGGAATTAATTTTGCCTTCTGGTTTTTTTATTAAAAAAAAATTATTTATGGATGCTGCTGAAAATCCTTTCTCTCTCTCTCTCTCTCTCTCTCTCTCTTTCTCTCTCTTGAGAAGCTGGCTAGGATTTGAGAAGTTATATATTCTAAATTGCTTAAAGCTCTCTGAAAATTTTATAGCGAGAACTGAAAGATTGCTCTGCATCTGGGTGGAAGGTGTGCCAAAGAGGGTTTTGTTTTGGTGTTTTTAAGCACAACTTGTTTCTCCTGAGTGCGTTTTTATCTCTGGGTTTTAACATGTCTTATATATAAGCCTCTAAATGACTTTCAAGCAATATGTGTATTTATTTAGACAGCTGGAACCTAGCTGGAACTCAACCAGAGAAATCACTGGGATTTAGGCTATATTAAATAGGGATTTTTCTCTGCATCAGATCAGATCAGAGGGCGATGTGAGGTTAGGAGAAAAGAATTGACATTATCCTGATTTAAGTTCCAGCTCTCCTCAAAGAATCTACTTGCTGTAGGTGAAAGGATCATGTCCCCTCAAGGAATCCCCCACTTGATGAGGCTTTCTTTAAAGGAACCTGTGGGAAGCAGGTTTAACCCCAATCTATAGTGCCTTCTTCTTCCCATATGTTGATTTGAAAGATGAAACGAGGGGAAACCAGGGGTGGGATTCACATTTTTTAACAACTGGTTCTGTGGGCATGGCTTAGTTGGTGAGCGTGGCTTCGTTGCCATGTGGCTGGATGGACGTGGGTTGGTGGTCATGTTATTGGCTGGGCGTGGCCAACTCAACATCACTCACGTTGAGGCACGCATCTCCTCACCTGGCCTCTCATGACTGTGGGGATGCTGCAACAGTCGTAAATGTGAAAAATGGTCATAAATCACCTTTTTCCTGTGCCATTGTAACTTTGAATGGTCACTCCACACAAGCAAAGTACCAGCAAAGGAGAAAAAAAAAACCTCCAGAAATGTTCCTGAGACAGGAAGTCTAGTCCTGCTGAGAATGTAATACGGGTTAACGGAGAGGCAGTTTCTGCAAGCAACACCAGAATGTTTCCTTCCTGCCTTCCTTACAGGATTAGCCCTGTAATTTCTTCTAACAACTGGTTCTCCAAACTGCTTAGAATGTTAACAACCGGTTCTAGCGAATAGGTGCGAACTGGTAGAATCCCACCCCTGAAGGAAACCCACCTATAGACTCCTCTTACCATCTGATTTGACAATCTCCCATAATTTTATTTTATTTTATTTGTTTGTCAAACATGCACAAGATAACAAGCATAAGTATGAACATAAACAGGAATAAAGGAAGTAAATACAGATAAATGAAGACAGGGACAGTAGGCATGCTGGTGTGCTTATGCACCCCCCCTTTAAGTGCATAATGTCATGCAGTAAACAAATCTGCATTTTGTTTTTCACCCATGTCCCTTCTCTTGGATGAAAGCAGATTGGGTTTTGCCATCTCTTTCGGTGCAGAAGATCACTCTGGTGGACCTCTCATGGGTGATGTCCTTCTGCCCTTCTAGCAATGAGGCAGCCAAGGGACAAGTTCAATGCTCTCTTTTTTGGTGTCTCCCTCAGACATCATTCTACCTTGATGCTCCTAAGTCTAAAAGGTAACGGTTCCCCTCGCACATACATGCGAGTCGTTTCCGGCTCTGGGGGGCGGTGCTCCTCTCCGTTACAAAGCCGAAGAGACAGTGCTGTCCGAAGACGTCTCCGTGGTCATGTGGCCGGCATGACTAAATGCCTTCGAAGGCGCATGGAACGCTGTTCCCTTCCCACCAAAATGGTCCCTGTTTTTCTATTTGCATTTTTATGTGCTTTCGAATAGCTAAGTTGGCAAAAGCTGGGACAAGTAACAGGAGCTCACTCCGTGACGCAGCGCTAGGGGTTCAAACTGCCAACCTTTCTGATCGACAAACTCAGCATCTTAGCCACTGAGCCACCGTGTCCCTTTTTATCAATTTTTTTTTTGTCAAACTCCGACATCTATTCAATGTCTAAAAAAAAACCTCTAGACTCAGACACAATTTTTCTCTTGTGTGTCACAAAACTTTATGCCATGCGGTCTTGAGTGTTGTTATCAGGCTTGATTGAACCAAATCCAGAGACACACATTGAAGAGGTAAAAAGTAAGGATAAAATAAAAATATCCCTATAATAAAATGAAGTGGCCTCTCTTTTTCTGTCAAGATGAGGTTTAGGCCTATAAGAATGCCGGAACTAGAAAAACAAATAAATTATTCTTGTAATGAAAATTGCTTTCCTGGTATTGTTTCCAGATCTGTTGAACTAGAAGTCATGTAGTGTATTTTTAAAAAGCACACAATGTATTAATTTCTGGCTTACATAGCTCCCCTGGGTATACTGGTAAATAAAATGCATGCAAAATACTTCAATATTGCAATTTAGTTGAGTCACCTTTCTAACTACCACGTACACCAATTTTGTGATTCTATTATTTTTTTTCCCTCGTTTTCAGGAAGAACTGAAGTTTTAGTAGTTGCTGGTTGAATTAATGTCAAGTTATAGAACAAAATGCCCTCCCCATCTAAGCTAATAAGTTATGTATGCCATGATAGGAAATGATTGAGAATGGAACTAAAAAAATAAAAACGTTATCATTAGAATAATCTCAGTCGGCCTGTGTGCATTTATGTCATCTGTTGCTTTATCATCGTTTATTTTTACACTGTTTTGTATAATTCTGTAATGTTTGTAAGAATTTTTAACAGGATAATTTCTATGCTAAAATGCCCTTTATAATCTTTTTTACAATGCTATGTTGCACGTCCTACTGCATCCAAATTACCCTGGGTTTTATTTATTTTCACAACATGATCCTTACCAAATTCAAAGGCAAACCCTGAATAGAAGCTTTGAGGTGATCTTTGATATTTACAAGAGGGATAAAAGAAACACCTTTTTCCTCAGGTAGCAGCTCAACCTTGATATTTTAAAAAAGACAGAAATGCCTTTCCCTTTATGTCGGTGCTGAATCCGGAAGAAAGTACACCGACATTTTCAAAGAGATAAATCTTTTTTCGCTTCTCAGATCTCCAAGCTAGTTGATTTTTAATGCAGTGTCATGACACCGAAATTGATGGACTGCAGTTCCTTAAATTGTAACTTGTTCCATGATGTAAATCTTCATCAAATGTTATTTCAGATCCAGGGAAATATTCATCCGCATGCTATTATCATTCTCCGGAACACCAGCGGGATGGAACTTCTACTGGCTTATGAAGATGAAGGAGTTTACCTTAACATCTATGGGCACTTCTCCAAAGAAAACGTTTTACAGTGGGGAGAAATGCCCACATCAGTAGGTATGTATGAATGGATGGGGAGTAGAAGACCCACAAGAACCAGATTTCCCTGTACGTGGGAACGTGCCAATGATTGCAACTCTGCTGAGGTTTGCAGCTCTTCTTCTAAATGTGTTTGGGGCACCTACCATACACAGGAGTGGACAAATCACAGTTACTCTTGTTCCTTCTAAGTCCTTGGTGCTTATTGGTTGTTTTCTTGCAGATGTTTCATTACCCAGCCGGGGAATATCATCAGTGCTAGAAGGGAGTGGGGTTTGCAAAGAGGAGGAGAAGGAGGATTATGTGGTCCTTGTGGCTCTCTCAGTATATGTTATGCCCTTGTCAGAGTCTGGACCCGAGGAGGAAGATGAACAGCCATCAGGGACTGGGAGTGTGGCTGCGTTGCCTGTGGAAGAAACTGGGGAAGGGCAAAGTCAGACTGGACAGAGCAGGGAATAGGTAGAACAAGGGAGAGGGGGTTCAGAGGAAGACCCAGGCCCACCCCCTCTTCATCCTAGGGAGGGATGGAACAGAGAAGAGAGCAACATGTGTGGTTTGTCTTATGGGTGAGGAAAGGGCCCTGATTCCCTTCATTAGGCACATCTGGGAAGAGAGTTTAATGGAGAGGCAAGTGAGAACAGCATTCGTTGGGAAAAAACATTGAGTGTATCTCACGTTGGCTGCTGTTATCTGAGTTCCTGGCATCCTCCCAATTGGTTTGATTTACTGCCTTGTTGCTTCATTTCTGGAACTCCCCATCTTGCTCTGCAGGATTTAATTACCTTATTTTGCCTCCTTGATTTTATAGTTTAAATTTTTCAGTTTACAATGTTTGAACTAGAATATCTGCAGCCAAAGGCTGGTGCAGGTTCATGGGAGAGTTTTTTCCCAGACCGGAAGATAACAGGGTCATTGGGGGCAAAGTTGGAGCTAATAAAAGAACCTCTACTTATTCTTTGGCTGTGTTGCCTTTGTGCCACGCCCCAGGTCATCACAGTATGGTTGTTTATTTGCAGATGTTTCATTATCCAACTAGTTGACAACTTCAGTGGTTGAAGGAAGTGGGGTTTGTAAAGAGGAAGAGAAGGGGAGGAGGAAGAAAACTGTGAAGAGGAAGAGAAAGAGAAGGGGAGGAGAAAAAACACTGTGGGGTTCTTGGTGCTCTCTGAGTGTGGTTGTGTTCTTGCAGACATTTCATTACCCAAGTAGGTAACAACTTCAGTGATAGAAGGAGTAGGTTTTGCTCTTTGTTTAAGACCAGAAAAGGCCATCTCCAGCAGCCAAAATCCAGATAAACAGGGATTAAGACCAGACAAACAGTCAAGTGAAAAATAATAACCTAATCGTAGAACTACCCAGGAGAAAACCACATTCCCATCAACACTGGCAGGACAAACCACTGTATATAAATAGGGAGTACACATCATACTCACTAGCACTGATGATGTTACCTAGTTGGGTAATTGAAACGTCTGCAAGAAAACAACCACGCTCAGAAAGCAGCAAGGCCCCCTGAGCTACTGATATTCTCTTCTCTTGTTACTTCATAGAGCAAGGCAAGTCATTTCCTCTTTGGTGTTGGCATTGTCACAATACTTCACCTTCCCAATGATTTCTTTCTAAAAAAAAAAAATTAAGAATCAGAACGGCATGATATAATTAACACATGTCAAGACAATTGTCCCCCCTGGTACATTGATGTTTAACACTGTCTGTATAATGTCAAGTGCTCGCATCTGACAATCTAGCATTAGCTGCAAGATGTGAAGTTCTCAGAGATAAAAGTGCTATTAGTAAGTGGGTTTTGGACGAAAATAATCCTAGGTTTTTGTATCGAGCCTGTCTGGAAATATATCCTGGAGGAATCAGGCTAAATTACAACTTACTGTAGTAATAATACTGGAAGGAACCTGGAATGCTGTAGATTTTTTTTTTTCTTCTTATCTTGGTACTATGTGCAGCTGATAAGGCAGAATATTTGATTTTTTTTCTGTTAGACAATTGCCTCCAAGCTGTTTTTCAGAACCAAGTCTGAGGTAGGAAAGGAAGACCAAGGATGGAAGCAACAGAAGTGGATTTCTGCAGGAAAAAACCCAGGATCAATGAACTGTAATAAATGTTGAGCGAAAAGAAAAAAAAGACTTTTTTTAGAAAAAGACAAAAGTCAGGGATAAAAGAACAGGTTGTTTTTTCCTAAAAGCATCGTCTTTGTTTTTCTCTAAACATTGCTTACAGTTCAAGGGGGGCTCTTTTTTTATTTTATTATTATTATTATTATTATTATTATTATTATTATTATTATTATTATTATTATTATTATTATTATTATTATTATTTTCTCAAGTATGAATGGATATCCAGTCAAAGCCACACTGTTTCAGGAGGCTGTTCAATCTATCAGAATAGACTGGAAGGGACCTTTGGAGGTCTTCTAGTCCAACCCCCTGCTCAAGCAAGTGACCCATAACCATTACAGACAAACGGCTGTCCAGGTTCTTCTTAAAAACCTCCAGTGATGAAGCACCCACAACTTTTGGTGGCAAGCTGTTCCGCTGGTTAATTGTCCTCACTGTTAGGAAGTTTCTCCTTAATTCCAGCTTGCTTCTTTCTTCGATTAGTTTCCAACCATTGTTTCTTTTCTTGCCTTCTGGATGCTTTCGAGAATAAGCTGACCCCTTAATTCTGACTTATTTCGACCAGCTGCTGTGTCATGAACGTTATCAATAAAATGAAGCCATTTGCAAAAATTTAAGTGGTGGAGGAATAAAATGATCAATATTGTTCAAGAAATGAAACATAGAGAGCTCTTTCAGAATTTAGGGCAAGCTAGACTGGTGGAGTTGTTCTGGTAATTGGAACAAGGAAACTTAACTCCGGAGGGAAATTAAATTGGGAAAGCTTAAGTTATTGGCTTTTCAAAAAATGTGCAGCTGAAATGCAGGGTTTCTCTGGACACAGAGGCTGATACTTTGAAAATAAGGTGGCAGGAATATCATTAGAAATGGATTTTCTTTTTCCTTTCAGTCAGTTTGGATAAAGGTACACCCAGTGGTGGGATTCAAATAATTTAACAACTGGTTCTCTGCCCTAATGATTTCTTCCAACAACCAGTTCACCAAATTGCTCAGAAAGTTAACAACTGGTTCTCCCAAACTGGTGCGAACTGGCTTTTAATATTTTATATCATGTGTGCCTTCTATTAAATTTTAGGGATGTGTGGTTATATTTTTTCTGGTTCCCCAAGAAACCTAGATAACCCATGGAATTAGGAACTTGGCTGCATCAATTTTTCCAATGGAAAATAATCTTTGTAGCTCAGGGTTGAAGTGTGGAGGCCTTGGTGGAGGCCTTGGAGGCTTGGTAATTTTCTTGGAGACATTTTATTACCTGACCAGGTAACCTCATCAGGGCTAGTGAGGGTATTGTTTGCTCTCTGTTTAAAGACAGGATGTATACACTCCAGCAGCACACACCCAGATAAGCAGGGACTGACACCAGACAAACAATCAAGCAGAAAACAAATACCTTGGTCTAGATTTAGCTTACCCATGAAATTAGAAGCACGGCTACACCAATTTTTCTAATGAAAGATAATCTCTGTATCTCGGATTGTAAATTGTGGAGGCCTTGGTGGTTTCTGAGCTTGGTACTTTTCTTGAAGACATTTCATTGCCTGACTAGATAACCTCATCAGGGCTAATGAGGGTGGCGTTGTTTAAGACCAGAACACAGGCTATCCAGCAACCGACACCCGGATAAGCAGGGATTAATGCCAGAGAAATAATCAAGCAGAAAACAATACCCTGATCGAGGAACTACCAAGGAAGACATTTCATTACTTAGGTAACCTCATCAGTGCTAGTGAGCAGTGAAGGGATTCAAAAAATTTTTTTTACTCCCAGTTCTGTGGGTGTGACTTGGTGGGCAGAGCATGGGAAGGATACTGTAAAATCTCCAGTCAGAGGCAGTATTTGCCGGTTCTCCGGACTACTCAAAATTTCTGCTACCGGTTCTCCAGAACTGTTCAGAGCCTGCTGAATGCCACTGTCTACTAGTGAGGGTGGGTTTTGCTCACTGTTTAAGACCAGAGAACATCCATTCCAGTAGCCAGCACCTAGATAAGCAGGGATTAATGCCAGAGAAACAGTCAAGCAGAAAACAAAACCCTGTTCAAGGAAGACATTTCATTACCTGATTAGATAACCTCATCAGAGCTAGAAGGAAGTGGGGTTTGCTCCTTGTTTAAACCAGAACACATCCACTCCAGCAGCCAAAACCCAGATGAGCAGGGATTGACAGCAGACAAACAATCAAGCACAAAACAACACCTCATGCTTGGACGTGATTTTTTTTCAAGGGGGGACGCCTGTCAGTGTGGGAGCATATGATCCCAATATGGTTTCCAAAGCTGACACCCTGATCTAGGAACTACTAAAGGGGAAAAAAAAAATAGCTGGATAGGGAAGCACATTCATTTTCTCCCCTCTCTGCCAGCTACATCACGGAGATTAGAAGGTCCAAGCAGCAGATGCCATCATCTATTTATAGGAAGCTGAAGCTCTGGGATTGCAGCCTGATGATCGAACGATAGATGGGGCAAGCTCAGGCTTGCCTCGGTGGGAACAAACAGTCCGTATTTTTTGGATGCCCGTCAACATCTGGAAATGTTATCTAACCAGTTATTTATGAAAGCATTTCTCTCCTTATGTCAGCTGGAAAGCCTTCCCTGTGTGGTTTGCTGATTCATATAAAACACACCATCCCTGGACTTGAGTTTCAGATTGAAAAGGTTGCGATGATATAAAGAGAGGAGAGGTGGGGAGAAGGAGGGATGTGCAAAGAAGAAAAACAAACTCCTAAGGATCTTGGTGTCTTCTCCTGACTCAGGGTAGCTTCCTCTTAGGATTTCCAATAAAGAAAATCGTGTTTAATGTTGGCATGAGCCAACGGGCTTACAGTATCTCGCAGACGGAGGGAAATTCACTGGTTCTCTCAAATTTTAGGGAGAGATCGTTTGATACTGAGACAACTTTCAAAGGAAGGTTTAGCTTTCTTTTTCTCTCTAGATTTTGGAGGGCAGGTCAAAGATAATGCAAACGTGGGCAACGCAGCAGGTGGCAGCAGGAAGAAAGCCCCAGTGTAAACAATGAACACATCAAGAATGTAATCAAAATATAAATTATTTTCCCCTCCCGGTCACAATTTAAGCTACGTGTTGCAGATGAGCTGGGAGGGGGGGCGGGGGGAGATGCCTACAGTTTTGGAGGTCCTAACATTGAGTCCCTCTTGTTGATGGTGTGACATTGTGTTGTCTGTAAAACGTTCTCTTAGTGTCCCAAAAGGTGTTTTCCAGGGGTGAGCCTCAAAAATTTTAGCAACGGGTTCTCTGCCCGGTTGCTGGGTAGCTGTGGCCTAGTCAGCCTCCTGCACATGGTGGGGGGGTTGTTTTTGCCTCCCCTGGGCTCCTGAGGCTTTCCTCGAGATTCTCAGGCTCCGGAGGCTCTCTGGAAGCCGGAAATAGGCCCATTTCCGGCTTTCTTGAACTTCGGGGGGGGGGTTGCCCTCCCCAAGCCTCCGTGCAGGCCCTGCTATCAGCTTTGGAATCCTTATTAAAAGCTGCCACACGGCTGTGGAGGATGGAAGGGGGCTGTCGTTGTTTGAGTAGCTTTCAGTAGACAAAATAGATATATAAACCCTTCAAGGTCATTCTCTATGGCGCAGCAAGAATTGGAGCTGAAGGGTGATTGGTTCATATGATTTATGATGTGAAAGAAAAGGGGTGGGTGTAGGTTGAGTCTTGTGGGAAGTCTGGGAGGAAACCTTTAGTTTCGGAATTCCACAGACGTGCCAAGTTTCTGTTTTAATCAAGCACTTTGAGATTATGGTTGTCTCGGAGTTACTGATTGGAATGGATAATTTATGGAACCCTGACACCTGCACTTACCTGCACCCAAAACAGGCCATGTGGGGACTCCTGGGAGGGGAGAGGTGGGTGGGGCCAGCCAGGAGTGGGATTTGGGGGTTCTCTGAACTGTGCAGTATCTTAGCTTGGGGCTCTCCCAAACCCCTGCGAACTCTCAGCAGCCCACCCCTGATTGAGACCCTCTTGTTGATGGTATGACTATGGCTTCTCTGCCACTAGAGACAAATAGTTGTTTGGTTAGTTGGTTGGTTTGGTTGAGTTGGTTGGTTGGTTGGTTGGTTAGTTGGTTTGGTTGGTCAGTTGGTTTGATTTGGTTGGTCAATTGGTTTGGTTTGGTTGGTTGGTTGGTTGGTTTGGTTGATTGGTTGGTTGGTTGGTTAATTAGTTTGGTTGGTTGGTTAGTTAGTTTGGTTGGTTGGTTAGTTAGTTTGGTTGGTTGGTTGGTTGGTTTGGTTGGTTGGTTTGGTTGGTTGGTTGGTTGGTTTGGTTGGTTTGGTTTGGTTGGATGGTTTGGTTGGTGGGTTGTTTGGTTGTTTGGTTGTTTGGTTGGTTGGTTGGTTGTTTGGTTGGTTGGTTTGGTTGGTTGGATGGTTTGGTTGGTTGGTTGGGCTGGTTGGTTGGTTGTACAATTTCAGTAGCCACTCGTCTCAGTAAAAGACTCTGTCTGGCTCACAACCCAGAATATCTACAATTAAGAACTCTACAATTTAAACTTTAAAAAAAATCTACCCCTTAAAAAAATAAAAAATTTAGAAACATTTTAAAACAATAAACAATACTTAAAACAGTAGAAAGTGTTTAAAAAGTTGCATTCGAGGTACACACGAGAGCCAAGATGTTCGGCCCATTAACAATATAGCCAGGAAACACACACACACACACACACACACCTCCCTCCCTTCTGGCTCCAAGTATATATAAAACAGTCCTGTTTGGACTGAAGCCAAAGTCGCACAAGATTGTAATGCTTCCTGTTATCCGATGGAGCCTTCACTGCAAATACCAGAAATAAGAGGGTGGGAATTACTATTGCCAACAGCTTCCCATGAAGAGAGCCATTTATTCAGCCCTTTCTCTGCCACTTGTCTTTGTTTTTGTGGTTTTTCTTTTTTTCCTTTTGAAGAAAAAGCTCCATTAACTCTTTCTTTCTTTCTTTCTTTCTTTTTCTAAAAGCTTATCTTCAGTCCAATCAAGTGATGGGCTGGGGTGAGAAAGCAATTGAACTGCGTGCTGTGGAAACGGGGTGTCTGGAAGGTGTGTTTATGCACAAGAAAGCTCAGAAGCTGAAATTTCTCTGCGAAAGGAATGATAAGGTATACGGTACAGAAGTTGGGAGGTGGTGATGGGAGGGTATCCATCCACCCCTTGCTCCAAAAGAGGAGTCTGCTGTTTTTAGTTGTGTTCCTAGAAGAGAGACAAGACATCTGGTTGAAGAAACTTCTGACAATCATCAAAGAATCTTGATAGAAGACTAGATTTTCCCCACATTGTAATTTATGCAGATGTTGAGAGGGATGGGAGGGAATTCATCCATCGCTTGCATTGGGTGTTTTGAGTTGTGTTTCTAGAAGAAAGGCAGAAGGCCTTCTGCTTGAAGAACCTTGTGAGAATCTTGACAGAAGAACAGATTTTTCCCACAATGCACTTTATGCAGAAGTTGGGAGGGTGGAAAGGAATTCATCCACTCCTTGCTCCAGAAAAGGTCTGGTGTTTTGAGTTGTGCTCCTAGAAGAGAGGCAGAAGGTCCTCCAGTTGAAGAACTTAGTGAGAATTTTGTTCAAAGACTGGGTTTCCCCCCATATTATCTATGGAGCTTCTTGTGCAACCTTCTAACCCAGGAAAGTCAATAGGGGAGCCAGACTCGCTTAATGACTGTGTTACTAACATAACAACTGCAGTGCTTCACTTAACAGTTGGGGCCAGAATGGTCATAAGACTCACTTCACAAGTGGCTCACTTAAGCAGTGTAGATTCTGGGCTCAGTTGTGGTTGTAAGCCAAGAACTGCCTGCATTTATGGATGAAAGCAGGCTGACATATTTATGCAATTTGAAGTGTATGAAATATTATCCAGTGATGGTCCATATTTTTATTTATTTATTTTTTTAAAAAAAGGTAGAACGACACTTTTCTTATCTCTCTCTCCTCAAGGTATTCTTTGCGTCGGTTCAGTCTGGGGGCAGCAGCCAAATTTACTTTATGACACTGGGCCAAAACATCCTGTTCAACTGGTGAATCGCTTTGGAATGAAATTCATATTTGACCTTTCCCAGTTTCTACGAGCCATCAAAAGCTGAAGTTGTCCCTTTGTTCCTGCAACGAAAAGGAAAAGAAAACCCCCATGATCCTCGCAGAATGTCCTTCAATGGTGGACGGTATATAACTCTTGCAAGTGTATCATTTAAAATTAGCCATCCTGGAGCAACCATTTTTTTTAAAAAAGAAAAACAAAGCTTTTTTTTTTTTTTTGCAAAGCACAATTGTGCCATGGAAGCCAAGCTCCCCTTCTTACAAAGTATGCACAAAGTTGTTGGAGTGTGTGTGTGTGTGTGTGTGTGAGTGATTTTTTTTTTAATTTTTGCACAAAGATTGTGATGCTGTTTTGTTCGATGTTCAGAGGGAGTGCGCGAGGTGAAACCGAGCACCCAGCAAGGCATATTCTGTGTGAGATGGGTGAAAAAAAAAACCCGTTGGATGGCTAAATTAGTTTGGTTAAGGTTCCCCTGTTTTTCAAAAGCTTGCTTTCTCAGGTGGAGCTGCCTCCTTTCCTGAATGCCGAAGTCACATCTTTGTTTGCCTAGAGATTTCATAGCCCTGGTGAAGCATTCATTCATTGCAGAATGAGTTTCTCTACGGGGAGGAATTCCCAGAGGAAGTCTATGTTCTCAGCAATTGGAGGCTTAGAAGTGTCCTCGGGGACACCAACACCCCTGGTTTCTAACAGATTTTGCCATTGTTTATTCCTAACAACAGTCTCTTCTTGGGTGTGCTACTCCATTGGATTTTTAAAGGTCTTCTTAAACCATGAGGGGGGAAAAGGTCCTCAAGAGAATAAGACCACACCTAGAATCCTGCACCAGTTTTGGTCACCATCAGTGGTGGGATTCAAATAATTTAATAAGTGGTTCTCTGCCCTTCCAACAACCAGTTCACCCAAACTGCTCAGAAAAGTTAACCGTTTTTCCCAAACTGGTGTGAACTGGCTGAATCCCATCACTGGTCACCACACTATAAAACAAATGTTGAGACTCTAGAAAGAGTGCAGAGAAAAGCAACAAAGAGGATTAGGGGATTGGAAGCTAAAATATATGAAGAATGGTTGCATGGCTAATCTAGGGAAGAGAAGGACCAGGGGAGACAGGAGAGCAGTCTTCCAATATCTGAGGGGCTGCCACAGAGGAGGAGAAAGGGAGTCAAGCTATTCTCCAAGGCACCTGAAGGCCAGACAAGGAATAATGGATGGAAACTGAACAAGGAGAGATTCAACCTGGAAATAAGGAGAAATTTTCTGACAGTGAGAACCATCAACCCATGAAACTGAACTTGTCTTCAGAAGTGGTGGGAGGCTTTCAAGAAGAGATTAAATTACCATCAGTCAGAAATGGTGTAGGGTCTCCTGCTTGGGAGAGGGAGGGGGCTCGACTAGGTGATCTTCAAGGTCCCTTCCAACTCTGTTAGTCTGACTAAGTCCCCACTCATCTTTACTTGCTTGAACGGTCCTTAATATTTGAAAGAGGATCCCCACCCATCTGGGATTCAGCCTTTTCCAATTTTTTATTCTTAGATCTCAGTGGAGAACTTCCATTTAAGCATGATGCTTCTATTATAGTGACAGATACAATTGTCCCTCTTAAAATGAGTCTAAAGGCCACTGTGGGCTTCTAACTAGAATGACCACAATGGCTATTAACCTCTCTAGGACTTACCTGAAGTGAGATCCTTTCTTGAATTTTTTTCTTAAAAAAAAAAAAGTATTTTATATCAGTAATATCTCATGGATAGAAGCCATCTCCAAATGACACACTGTGTTTTTCCACCATAATCTTATATTCTCAGGGTTTACAATTTGGGTTGCACTATTTCTCAGGTTTGCAAAGCTTCACTAAAGTTTGTACAGCCCATTGGGAAAATGCAAGGCACAATTTTTTTTAAGGAGATGAACACTTTTTACCAAATTATTTTTATCCAAGGGAGAAGCATATACTGGAGGACTGTGGAAGAAAGGTGAGGACTGTGAAGGATTTAAACAGACCCTGGATTAAATTCCAGCATAAAATTGCCATCAGTATTATTATTATTTTTCCTGGGTAAAGCTTGTGTGTTGTGCTTCCAAGAAGTTGTGAGGTTCAGTTCCCTAGATTTCCAATTAAATGCATATTCGAGAACTGGGCTGGAAATCTTGTCTCTCTTCAAGTCTCTGGAAAAACAATCATTGTTCAATAGAATAAAGGCTGTTAGAAGAGGAACAAGATTGTTATAAAGACATAGTATTTTGGGGAAAAAATTGGGAATGCAACACTGCTACAACTGTGTTGTGTTCCCAGTTTCTAGCCAACTGTGGAGTTTATCCCAACACCAAAGACTGGGAGGGGTGGAAAGGGGAGACTTTTGTCATGCGAACAATTTCTTGAAAGAATTTTCTTAACTTTGCTTAGCTTTCATTAAGGCAGCCAGGAGCCCCCCACAATCTTTTAAGAGTGAAAATAACCTTTTTTTTTTTTAATGGAGGGTTCATCTTAAAGTGATAAGCTTTGGTTCATTCCAACACCCACCATCCATTCTGCAGGCTGGTGTTGTGTAATTCATTTTTCTTTCTTCTGTGTGCTCACTCGTGTCCCGGTTCGAGGATTATTAGTTTATCAGAATATAAAGTACAGAAATGCAAAGGAACGATGAAATAACAGGAAAAGAAGGAAGGAAAGGGGGAAAAGGAAAAAGCGTAGGGAAAAGGAAAGAAGAAAAAAGAAAGCATTTGACTTCTTTCAGCGCAGTAGAATAAGGTAATAACACGCAACTTTTCAGATTTTATAATCATATGTATTAGCCATTTCTATAACAACAAACCCATCTACCTCCTTGACTGTCAGGATTTGAAATTGGTGAAAGATGAGGACACTTACATTGTGTCCTAATGAAGTAACTGGTGTGCTCCATGGAAGGAAGACGGAGTTGATATGATCTATAAATGCCTTTTGTACACTTGTGATAGTTAGGAAGTTGATGTGTTGTTAGCTGGGGTAAAATAGATTCTTCTAATTCTGGCCATCGATATAGTCCAGCTGATTCACAACTATTGTTGCATTTTGTTTTAAAAATTGAAATCAGACCCGAATAATAATACTTTTTTTTTTTTTAAAGCGAAAACACTGGCAAAAAAGAGGGGAGAAAATGAGGAATTCTTTACTGTATTCCCATCGTGCTTTTTCCCCAAACTCGAAAGCACATTTCTATGTCAGAGATAATAAGATTGAAACAGAAGAGATGGAAACAGCTGCAATCTATCGCTTCAAAATTATTTGGCGTCTCTGTTTCCACGCTTAACATTCTCCCAACGTTTTTTTTTACTCAATTAAAAAAAAGAAACTATTTTAGAGTTGCTTGTTTTTCCAATGCTCAGATATTGGGAGGGCATGGAATTGAAAAAGTTGCAGTATTTATTTCCTCTGGAGACTTTGTCAGAGTAATTGGGTGGAGAAAAAATTTTCAGTCACTGTTTTTTTTTTATAACTTTGGAGGTAATATCAGAACTTAATGTTTCTCCAATTTCCAATATACATTCTTCTTCTTCTTGTGCCATATCCATCATTGGACATTAACGATCATGTTGGCTTGGTTCCTATTGGCGAGAATATATATATAGGACCTATATATACTCTTCTCCAATCCGATGCCTTCCAGCTCCCTGCTATCTATCTATCTATCTATCTATCTATCTATCTATCTATCTATCTATCTATCTATCTATACTGTATATCGGTCCTATATATATATATATATATATATATTTGCCTTAGATATCTGGACAAAAACCAAGACTAAACTTTCCCAGAAGGAGGATCAAATGAAGAAAGACTCTAATAAAAACAAAAAAACAAAAAAATAGTATAATATAGATTTAACTGAACGGTTGCAATAGCAGCTGGGCTGTTACCCCTATGTGGACAGCATACAAAACAGTATGCTCTGGCTGGGGAATTCTGGGAGTTGAAGTCCAGGTGTCTTAAAAGGTTGCCTGGGGAGTTCTGGGAGTTTGAAGTCCAGATATCTTAAAGGTCAGCCGGGGGAGTTCTGGGAGTTTGAGGTCCAGATAACTTAAAGGTCAGCTGGGGGAATTTTGGGAGTTGAAGTCCACCCATCTCAAACTGCTCAAGGTTGACAAATCCTGTCATAGACCAATGACGAACATTTCAATGCTCAGCCCACCTAACCAGTTTATTTAAACAAAATAAATAAATAAGTAAATAAATAATAAATAACCAACCCTCAGGAATGCAATTTCTTATTTTCAAATTGGCTTATTTATTAAGCTGGCAGAATTCCTGCTCCATTAGCACAACTTATGTATTTTCCATTGTGTTCATGCTCGGGTGCACACTTCTCCAATTCAATGCCCTGCTAGCTACCCAGGATGGACAGGCTGGGGGAGACTCAATCTGTTTGCCAAAAAAAAAAAAAAAAGGCAGAATAAATCCCAGGAAATGTCTATGCCCAGAAGCCCAGTGATGAGTCCTGCGTGCAAATCAACCAAACCCATTTTGTATCTTTACAGTGACATGAGACTAAACTGAAAATTACAACTCTGAAACTGAACATGCTCCAAATGTGTTTTTGTTTTTTCCCCCATGACCTTTGGTATTTTGCTTATATCACTCCTGGAGGCTCGTTTTCAGGGAGCCATTTGCTCTAATGAAGTGAATTCGTATTTCTTACTCCTAATAAATAATTAGAATGACAGTTCAGACGGGGCTTTTGATTTCCCCGACAAGTAGAAAAGAAGGGAAGGGAGGTGTCGATTTTTATGGATCCATTGAAAACAGAGCAGAGAAGAAATTTGGGTGTGCACCTGCCGACCAGAAACAGGTGGTTTTCTTTGACAGATGCTGTCGGTGTTTCTGGCTGCATGCCTCAACCTCCTTAACTTGGAACAAGCAGGAGGAACGGTTTCTGAGCAAATACACCTAAGGGCTGCAATGTGCAACTTGTTATTTTCCCACCATTTGAAATGAAATCCAGCAGGTGGAATTTAAGCCAGTACGTGTTCCCCGAAAAGAGTGCCGCCAGAAAATTTAATCTTTAAAACTCATTTTCTGATAGTACACGAATGAAGAGAGGTGAGGATTTTTTTAAAAATTGAATTTTATGTTTTGATGGGAAAAAAGGAAATAATTTTAAATGCAGGATCATCCTCTCCCTCTCTCTTTTTTTTTCTTTCTCTTTCTCTCTTTTTCTCTCTGTTTCTCTCTCTCTCTCTCTTTTCTTTCTTTCTCTTTCACTCACTTTCTTCCCTCTCTTTCTCTCCTCTCTCTCTCTCTCTCTCTTTTCTCTCTCTGTTTCTCTCCCTGCTTCTCTCTTTCCCTTTCTCTCTTCTCTCTCTCTCTCTCTCATTCTTTTCTCCCTGTGTTTCTTTCCTTTTCTCCTCTCTCTCTCTCCCTCTGGTGAAAATGGTGTATTTTGCTTCTAAGCTTGTCGAATCCAAGTCTTACATTAACAAGAAGTTATGGTTTGGGTTCAGTCTAATTACAAAATGCAGCACTGTGAAAAACAATTAAGATCAATAGTAGATTGTGCCAAAAAAAAAACAAAAAACCCAACAACAACAAGTGTTCCAAGAAATAATCAAGCAGATGAAACCCCACTGAGAGTATATAAGAAGGTTAGTAGATAAAAGAAAGAGAACGTTAGCAGAAAGACAAATGAAGGAAAAGAGGAATATTGCAATTCTAAGATAGGCATTTGAAGGACATGGGATTGAGAAGGCTGGTATTTAAGGGCTTGTAGCAATGTTTTAGATTATATTCATTATCATGTGGGGATTGGCTGAACAGTGAAAAGATTTCAAAGCGATTGGTAACACTTAAATAAACATTTAGCCTTTTGAGGCTTCAGTGTATTCATTCCTAGCATTTTGTATATTCTTTTTTAAGAGTATTGCACTAAGCAGTGATGCTATTTCATAGGAGGCTCTCAAGAGAGCAAAAATATCAGTAATATACTGTAACATTGATGGCCGAATTCCCAACGATTCCTGAAATTTCTTTAATGTGTCCAAAAATACAGTCCATGACTTACAACAGTTCATTTAGTGACCATTCCAAATTATAACAGCACTGAAAAAGAAGATTATGACCATTTTCCACACTTATAACAATTGCAGCAATTCACTTAACAACGGGGCGAGAAAGGTCATAAAATGGGGCAAAACTCACTTAATAACTGTCTCGCTTAGCAACCAAAAAAATTGGGGCTCCATTGAGGTCGTAAGTCCAAGGGCTACCTGTAATAAGGCATTAAAACTATGGTTGCTTTTAGTTCGCGAGGGGCGTTTAGCCCAAACTTGTGAGTCTAAAGCATTGGAACGTTTTTATGCTCTATGCACTATATATAAAAAATGAGAATTGTTCTTTTTTTTTTTTTTGTACTATAACTTCATAATGTCAAAATTGTATATTTGAAAATAGAAAAATAATAATAAAGCAATATTCAGGGGGAAAATGGAAGCGTATTTTTTCAAACATGGTTATAATGGGAGAAAGGGTTTTTCAAAATGACCATCAGACCATTAGTATTTCCTATATTATTATTATTAACACGCTCTGATGCTAAGGAGTTCTACTCTCCCTCCCCACCTGAAAAGAAATCTGTTCCAAATGCAAAACACAACCAGAGAATTTCAGTTTCAGTGTTAGTTTCATAGCACCAAGCAGCTTTAGTACAGAATAGTTGAGCTAAGCCATGCCCAGGCTCCCAGCAAATACTGTTTCAGTTTCTAAACAGCCCTCAACTCTCTCACACACTGATAGGATGCTAGCCAGATGAATACCGATGGATGCTGGTAGGCAGAGGCAGAATTCCTTCCCCCCCCCCTTATTTCCCCCCCAAAAAACTAAGCCTGACCACATAGTTTAATAGCGAAGCACGGGTATCGAGCTAGTATATATATAAAACGGCAGGAAAAACTGAGCTGCGCCTTTGTTTTGCTTCCTTTTTCTCTTTTGTATCAAGTCTCAGCATCCGTGTGTATTCACAAAAGACTTGCGGTGTTGTGAAAAAGTACGCCTTGCTTTCATTCAGTTGCTGGCCCTCCCATACACACAAATGCACTTGCACACACAAAATACATATAAATACAGGCAAGTCCTCGACTTAACAACAGTTCATTTAGTGACTGTTCAAACTTACATTGGCACTGAAAAAAGTTTTCACACTTATGACTTTGACGTGGTCGCATGGTCAAATTTCAGAGGCTTGGCAACTGCTTCGTACTTGTGACCGTTGCTGTCTCCCAGGGCCATGCCATCCCCTTTTGTGACTGATGAGTGAAGTCAAGGGCCAAGCCGGATTGACTTAATAACCGGGTTGCCAACTTATCGACTGCAGTGTGTCAGGATTCCAGCAATCACTCTAATTAAACCATGATTCTCTAGCCAAACTTCAACAAATTTCCAAGGATTCATTAGAGGCAACATATTGGCACCACCCTGTATAAAGCCAACTCTGGCATAGGTTATTTACAGTCCCCTGTGACCCTATTTTCCCCCCTCCCCCCTAGATGTGTCATCAATCAGATTCTCCAATTGAGCACCTTCACAGGCTGGGTGTCATCAATCACGTTCTCCAAATAAATATATTCACGGGCAAAAACTCTGGTAGTTTAGTTACAGTCTTTTAAAGATAAGAGTTGGAATGTACTTTCGCTTTGCTGCACTGCTCTTCCAGATTTCCTTCCTCCCCCCCCCCTTTTTTAATGGCAACTACTAAAACAGGCATGAGTTGACACAGTGATTTGCTTAACAACTGGGAGAAGACAGGTTGTAAATTGAGGCTAAAAAAATTCCTTAGCAAAATGTCTCACTTCACGGCAGAAACGTTGGGCTCAATTGTGCTCGTAGCTCAAGGACTGAGCTACCTGTGCTGACCCAGGGTGGGATATAAAATAAACACAGTCACAAAAACAGGTGAAGCCCTTTTTTTATTCCTTCACTTTGCTTCAAAGCTCCAAGTATCCTTGACTGGAGACAAAAAACTCCCCCACAAGCAGTTACGAAAAGGAGGAAATGCCGTTTAAACTAAAAAATGCCTATAAATTATAAAGAGTAAAAGCAACACAAACAACACTGAAGCAATTAAGGGAACCAGGCAAGATAAGGGCTTGAAGACGTCCACAGATATTGGATCATACACTGGGAAGGACGCCAAACTCAGAGAGGAATGACAGACTAGAGGTATTTCCACGCTTTGTTTCCAGCTCTGGCCCATACGCATGTCCATCCTCTTATCCAGTTGTCACAGCTGCAGCCCATGAAGAGGATCAAGGCCCTTTCCTCCCCCGTAGACCACACCATTCACGTTTCTCCCTTATCCTCTCCTCCCTGCGTGCCCTAGGATGGAGAGGGGATGGGCCTGGGTCCTCCTCTGACTGCCCAGCTGGCCTCTGCCCTTCCCCAACCTCCTCCACAACCTCTGGAGCCACATTTCCATCCCCTGTCAGCTGTTCCTCCTCTCCCTCGGAGTCAGTCTCCAACAGGGGCACGACACTACCTGTACACAGTTTGAAAGCGAGGAACATATTAAAACCAGGTACGATTACAGCTTACATCTCTTTTAAAAACATTAAATTATCCTGTCGCCAGCCCCACTGTCTGCCATGTTAAATAAGAACAGCTTATGTGGTTTTCTGTAACCTGCGTGGTTTTAACAAAGACACCAAGTACAGTTGTTAGAAGTATTCCTTTATCTTGTGTAGCTCTAAGATGAAACTTGGCATTTTAATTTGATATCCCTGTTTGTTGGGATGACACCAGATCCGCTTTTTCAATGAGAAAAATTGCTGGGCGCTGAAATTGCTTCTCCAAGAAATATTGCACAATTCAGTTTACAAAAGCTCAGATGCTTTCTTGCAAAACTGTATTTAAGTTAAATGAAACATGAGCAAGCCTACCATCTATATAAAAAAGTCTGTGGATTCTCTGAGCTCAGCCATAAATCAAAGCTCATCCTGACCCAGGTGATATATATATTTTTGAATGTCTTATCTTGTTAAAATGCTAACTGTATACAGTACTGCTTATCAAAACTACTAAGGTGTGCTTTCTAAGTGAATACCACAAAATGATATTTTAGCAGTTGTTTATAGAGTTTCTTGTTATTTTTGCAATCGTGTTTTTAAAAAGCCACAACAGGAAAAGACATTGGTATATGGCAAACTGTATTACAATTGAAAACAGAAGGCATTTTTCTTCGTTAGCTCAAAGTTATTCTGTCTTATATAGAATATAAAATGGCGTGCTTACATTGGATGCTCAAATATAAACAGAAAATTTATGAGGTGAGAATATCTTAGTTTATTCTACATTTGAATACTCACTATTGTGAAAATGAATAGGATTTTATTTGAGCACAAGAAGAGAACAGATTGTTTCATTGGGCTTGGAACTGCAGTGGGGGCTTTATATTATTAAACAGGACAGAAATAAAAACAGTAGAAAAAGGAAAGAATAACAAAAAATAATAAGAGATTCTTCTTAGTGCATTTTTAATGAATATGAGCATTTTTCATTATAGAGGCATTTCCTAGTGGTTAAAGCAGCAGTCTAGAAACTGGGAGATGGTGAATTCTAGTTCTGCTTTAGACATGAAAGCTGGATAGGTGACTTTGAACCAATCACCAGGAGATGGTGAATTCTAGTCCCACTTTAGGCATGAAAGCCAGCTGGGTGACTTTGGACCAATCACCAGGAGACGGTGAGTTCTAGTCTCACCTTAGGCAGAAAAGCCAGCTGGGTGACTTTGGGCCAGACCCCTTCTCTTTGTCATCCCAACCCACCTCACAAGGTTGTTGTTGGGAAAATAGAGGAGGAAGGAGTGTTATATGTGTCCGCTGCCTTGAGTTATTTATAGAGCAGGATAAAAATGAATATCAATCCATAACTGTAAGCAAGTAAATTGCAATTGAAAATCTTCTGAGTAATGGGGCTCATTAGTTATCTACCCAATGGAAATAATTTTTCAGTAATAAGGGTGCAGTGGAGCAATTTCCATTGTCCATCCATCCATTTTTATGTAATAGGGATATAATTCAGAAGAATTTGACGTCTGAAAAGATTAAACTTGATCTCAGAGTCAATATCTGTAATGATGCCTTCTTCCTGGAACAATTTTGGAATGGAGGCCTTAATAAATGCCTGAAATTATCCCCTCAAAATGAGAGACTTAAATTGTGATATGAAACGGGGCTCAGAAATTTCTTCCACTGTTTAAAAGTTGGTCTGGGTTGTGAGACTAGACAGTCAATTTGTCTGCAATGGTATAGGGCCTCCTATTCAAGACCTCCAAGATCCTTTCCAGCTCTATTCTGAACTGAATTGAATATTTCAGAATAATTATGTTGTTAATCAATTAATCATTTGATTACAAATAAGAAAAACACATTCTAGCCATGGGCAAGTTACTTTTTTCTTTAAACTTTTCCCATAGTTTCCCATCCAGGCTACTAAAGAAGTTTGCATACTCAATGAAGGAAGTAAATCCATGAATTTGGAAGGGTTTGGCATTCCTGGATTAAAAAAAGAACACTGTTGTATAGGGTACTTGCAATTTATATACAGTATATATATTTCATCTTATACTGGCTTTTAAAGGAACTATAGGGATTTCATATACATCAGAAAATCAGAATCCGAAATCTTTTCCAATTCATTGCTTTTATGAACAGGGACGTGTGTGTGTGTGTGTGTGTGTGTGTGAGAGAGAGAGAGAGAGAGAGAGAGAGAGAGAGATGCAGAAAATGAGTGAATTGGACAAGATCCCACTAGATTCCTGCCAACTTTTTTGGCCAATGCCAACCAACTCCTAAAACCCAGATAATGCATCGTAATAACAGCATATTTTAAAGCCTGTTCCAAAAGCTAGCTCTTGAACAAATGTTTCTCTCCCTTTTGAAGTAAAAATAGATAAGGGTTCAAATTTTGCCAATTCTTCAAAACACTTTTTTTTCTCCTATACTTTTTTTGGGGAGGGTGGGGGAATTTGGGTCCTCTTCAAAGTGATTTATCATTCAACCCAATCCAGAACTTAATGGCTCTTTTTAAATCGATAATCTTGGAGTTTTTTTCCCTAAAAAAAAAAAAAAACCACTGGAAAGCTATGGGGCTTCCTCTAACAATAGGGCAAACTTGCAAAGAATTAGAAAACTTTTTCCTTCTTTTGTCCCCGCCCTCCTTCGCGCTCATTGGTCCCTAGCTCAGAGCACCGCCCCCGCCCCTTTCCCTCCCCGCCCTCCCGGCAACATTCGATCCAACAATCCCGCCTCCCGCGCGTTGATTGGCCGCCCCGTCCCGCCCCCCCTTTTTTGGGGGGGAGGGAGAAGCCCTGCTCTTCTGCCCACCCTTATTGGCCCGTTCAAACCGAGCGGTTGTTGCGCCCTGCCTTCGCCCCGCCTTTTTAGCCATGGCGGCGGCGCTCGGCGAAATCGAGCGCGGCCTTCTTTAAGGGGAAGCCGAGGCTTCTTTCCCGCCCCAGCGGGGCGGGCGGAGACTGAGGGGAAAGGCCGGGGAGGCAGGCTTTAAGGCTCGCCGCGGTGACGGGGAGGAGAAGGGCCGCGTCTGGAAGGGAAATGGAGAAGGGCTCTGCCAGCCAGAAGGCAGGCCTGAAGGGGAAAGACTCCGATGGGAGCCCCTCAAGGGAGGCCCCCAGGAGCCAATTGACCGAAAAGGGCCCCGGGTCAGGCGCCGTGGGCCCCCTATCAGGGGCAACGGGCACAGTGTCAGGGGCCCTGGGCCCTGAGGTGGCCCCAGACCCGCCAAGTGGTGACCCAACCCGCAGTGCAGACCCTTGGCTCCAGAGGATGCTAGTCCTAGTCCTCAAAGCCTCTGGCATGAGGGTCTCCCTGCCAGAGGCGGCCCCTGTGACGGTGCTGCTCCTGCAGAGGTATATGGCCGAGGGGTCTCCAGCCCAGCCCAATGCCTCCTGCCCGGCGTACTACTATGACGTGACCATCACGGATGGCACCTACCAGGAGAAATGCTTCCTGGCGCCCCAGCTGAACACCCTGGTCCAGCGAAACGGGCTGGGCGCTGGCTGGAGGTTGAAGATCACCCAATGTTCCTACATGTACAACGAAAGGAGCCTCAGCCCGGGCTTTGTGTGCATTGAAGAGCTGGAAATCCTCGAGGGGGCTTCGGCCTTCGCCAGCCCTGCCTCCCAGCTTGGAATCTGCCACACGAAGACCATCCTGCCCCTGAAAGGGGGAAGGAAGCATTACCTCCCTCTCTGGAACAATGACGATCCCTTTGGGGAGATGTGGGTGGAGAGGAAGCCCTTGAGGGAGGACGGTCTGGAGGGTAAGTGGAGGAGGGGCCGGGCCCAGAGAAAGGCTATGAGGGAAAGGGCAGGGATGGCACTGGAAGCCTGGGGTGACCTTGACATGGGAGCTGGCATTGGAAGCGTGGAGTATGCTTGAGATGACTTTGGAGGCATGGAGTGGCCTTGAGATGACTTTGGAGGCATGGAGTGGCCTTGAGATGACTTTGGAGACATGGAGTGGCCTTGTGATGTCTTTGGAGGCATGGAGTGGCCTTGAGATTACTTTGGAAGTATGGGGTTACATTAGAAGAGTGGGGATGACATTGGAAGAGGGGTGTCCTTGGATGCTTCTTAACTGTTCTTAGACTCAGAAAATGATTGGGTTATCTAGTTTAGAGGTTTGGGCAGGATGCCAAGCCATGGTTTTCCATGTTGGTTAAACCATGGTTTGAGATACGGAGTAGCACAACAGCTCCTGGCCAAAATCAGAGGAAGGAATCATGTATGGCCATATATGGCAACTTGCCTGGACATCTCCCTAAGTCAGGGGCCTTCAAACTTGACAGCTTTAAGGCTTGTAGACTTCAATTCCCAGAATTCCTCCTCCAGTCATGTTAGCTCAGGAATTGTGGGAATTGAAGTCCACAAGTCTTAAACTTGCCAAGTTTGAAGACCCTTGTCCTAAGAGCTTCCAGGGGACCTTGAAGTCAAGATGAGCAAACATTCTTGGAAGGGTTTTGTCCTTGGTGCCTTCTTTTTAGAGCTGAGAGAGGGGCCAATCCAAAGACACCCAGCTGGTTTTGTGCCTAGTCAGGATTAGAATTCAGGGTCTTCCAACCTGATGCTTTTTAACCATTACATCAACCAAGCTCTCACTTAAATAATCATAGTCTATTTATTAGAATTACATCCTGTCTGCCTTTAGCTTTCCTTCCAGTTCCCTCCCATAACAGATTCTGTTGGCTTGAGAGATACTCAGTTTTCACGGCTTAGGCTGAAACGGTTTAGCTTCTTGCTCTCTTGTGGGCTAAGTACATAAACCTGAAGTAGCTTTCTGCTTTTTCATGCAACACTAAGCTATGGTTTGGTGTTGGATTTGAATTGCTGCATTTTCAATATTTGTCGACTAGCTTTGTCTTTAATAATGCTCTAATGTTTTTCGATATGGGTCTTTGAATCTGAATCGAACAGCTGACTTTGCATGCTTTTGAGTTAGTATCAGAGGAGTTATGTTGTAGCAATAGCTAACTTAACCCACGTGGGTTTTTGAAGTTACTATTTCTAGTAGTATCATATAAAATCAATGAATTCATTGCAGCATTACCAGTTCTGAGTTCATATTTACTCTGCTCTTTTTTCCTCCATAGAATTCAAACCAATATCCATCTCTATTCTGGCCATGACTTGGCAAAGCAAATGCAGCTTTCCACCGTTGCGTGTCAGAATCATTCATAAGTCTCGATTACGTTATTTTGGAAAACCAAACACAAAGCTAGATGTTCCATATCAGGTAGGAATAGTTCCAATACAGAGGGTTGGTTTAAAAAAAAAAAAAAACCTAGTATCTAAAATGTATTCTTCTGTTAATAATATTCGAATCCCAGATGGATAAACCTCAGTTGTCCATCAAATCATTTTTATGCTGACTGAATGTTTTAGTAAACATAGATGAGAACTTGTAAAATACAACCAAGTGTGCTTGTGTATGTATTTAGATGCACAAACCCAAACACTTCACCACGTCAGCAGTGGCTTTTGCAAAGTACAGTGATGCCAAAATGATGATACATTTGTCATCGTCCAAATGCCCCCTTTATGTACTACTTGTCTGATGCCAGTGCTTAAATTGTGGCGTTTGTGCCATGAGGTCATCCCCACATGCCTCTGTAGTACAGTAACATGCAATTAAATAATTACCCATTTCATTTGTTTAGAAGTGTTTATTTTGCTTAGCTAATGTTGAAGGAGGGGAAGCAGGTATGATTCTGCATCCACTGTAACAGTTATATAGAAATAACATGCCTTCTGCAGGCATGAGTAGTTTAGGGCCCGGAAAATTTCCCTTAAGTACGTTGTTACTTTTGGTACTGTTTGTTTTCAGATGCTGTACTGTGTTCTATTTTGACACTTTGTCTGCTAAACGAGCTTCATCTTGTATAGGCTCATTCCCATGGTATCCACCGTGATGATTCCTATCTTAAGAAGAAAAACTCATCCCCTTTGTTCACTTTCCATTTATTAATCTGACCACAATATGTACTAAAGCATAAACTAGAGCCTTTGAGTGGTCCTTGGTGCTCTCTGAGCTTGCATGTTTTTTTGCAAAGGTTTCATTACCCAAACTAGGTAACATCATCAGTGCTAGTCAAGCAAGTTCAGAGAGCACCAAGGATCCCTCCTTTCAACCCTGAGCTACAAATACTCTCATTTGTTGGTACTAAGCCCTTTGTTCCTACATTTTTCAGTCCCTCTTGTTCCTTCCCAGTTTCAGCTTCTGTGAAAAATTTTTCCTTTTAGGATTGGAATTTCACAGATTAATATTGTATACTCTTGATTAAAGTAAATCCTGCTGAACTTATATATGGAAATGTAGAAAAGAATGTTGCCTTTAATGTAAAAGCTTTCTGAACAAGAGCAGTGACGCTTCTGTTTTTTGTGAAGCATGTTGCATATATTTTCGATGATAAATTTAGGAGCAAAGGGCATAGAATGAAAAGCATGTTTCAACCTCAGTCATTTAAAATAACATTTCAGTAATGTGGGCTTGAACTTTTAAGAGTAAATGTTCTTATATTTGCAGGCTTATTTTGATGTGGCTGATCAATCTGGCATGGTGTTAATGGTGCTATGGGGCTCTTTATGCCCTGAATGGTACAACAGTATGAAAATCGGCGCAGTCTTGCTGCTTGAAAAATATGCTGTTAAAAAAAGTTCTATAATACAGTCAAGTCCTGAAGATTTGCATATGAAGAGATTCAGTTCAATAGGTTAAGTATCCCACATATGATTTTTTTGGGGGGGGTAGTAGCTTTTAGAGAAAATCCATTAGTTTGCAGTTGGTCAACAAAGGTCTAACTGACCATTCGTTTTGCCTGTATACAATGATTATCTGAGACAAAGAATATATGTTTGTTTGCTACTTCAGGCAGTGAAGGAACCGACTGTCATAACCAATCACTCTCCTGCAGTAATCATTCTCAAATAGCAGGAAGCCATTTCCCTACTTGGCTACACAACGTGGGATCTGTATCTAATCCATCTCTTCTCAGGAGGGCTCCGCCTGCCACAATTAGTTTCTAATTATTTTGATTTGCTTGCATCTTATATTTTTCTAAAGTTCTAATTTTCTTTTGGACACAGAAATTGGCTGATTGACTTTGATCTGGTCAGTTATTCTCAGCCCTATCTAAACCTGGAAGTCAAAAAGCCTCATTCTACCAAAATGCACCAAAACAGCATGGTAGATTTCAGCCCATAACCTTCCCAGAAGAAGCCTGCATCCTGCAGTGGATTGGTTTAGGCAGATGATAATTACATATGCATATAAAAGAAAATCTAGTCAAGAAAGTGAAACGTTTTGTTGGTCAGAAGGAGCAATAAAGGAAAAACTGTTGATGAATTTAAGCAGTTTGACAGTGATTCTAATTGTCTTGGAGAAGTATTAGATTCAAGTTCATCAATCTGAGACTTTTCAAATCTATTTCTTAATAGGTCAATGGAAGTAGACTTTTTTTGTTTTGTATCCTGGAAGTGCTGATAGGGTTTGGTTAGTAATACAGAGTTAAAAATAATGTTGGAGGAAGGGAGGTCCAAGTGAAGGATAGGTGCACATTAAACAGAATATTAAAATGAAAAGTAAGGCCTCCTGTGGCATAAATAGGATTTTCAAGTAGTCTCTAAATAGCTAATGATCTGTCATATATTTAGCAGGCTCTTTTTTGGTTGCTGTTGTTAGAATATTGAATAAATAATTTGAAGTACACGGTAAAAGCATAGCATGGCCAATTCTAATAGATTGTTTAAATTGCACTAATTAGCTCATTACACTATGAACGATTTATTATTTTTAAATGTCTTGATGCATTAATTGAAGAATATGGAAGGGGGAGTTTATACAAATATGAACGCTGGCTTTCCTAGACACCCATCATCGTTCCTTTGAGATTATTATAACCAAATTTTCCTGTTGCTTATGAATATTGATAACCATTGTTCGTTTGCTAAATCGTGCTTTCTTTCCCCAGCTGGTAGAAAAAAGAAAGAAAACTTGTGGAGAGCTGTGGTTTTCTTCAAAAGAATTCCCATCTAGCAGTTTTGTGTGTTTTTTGTATATATATAAGTGCTCAGGCTGATTTCTACTGCTCCAATATCAACATTCTTTTCTGTAGCACATCTCTTGTAATTTATCCGTGATTTAAGTGACCTTGGAGAGGCCAGTTTTGTAAAAAGGCATACAAGTCTAATACATAAAAGGAAGTTACAGATGGAAGAAAAGAACAAGGGTAGGGAGGTAGTCGAGCTGTTTTTTTAGATTTAATTCCCAAGAAGTACAAATGCAATTTATGTCTGCAACAGTTTAAAATAGCTGCTACTTTGGGGGGATTTCTTTTCCTTTGAAGCCCTGTTTCAAGTTTCTCTAACATCATGTTTATGCAACTTGCCACACGCCTTCCCTAAAGTGTTTAAAATTGGATAAAACAAACTTTTATAAAAATATGTTTAAATGACTAGAACAAAACTAATGTAGCTGGTAATCCAGTCAAACATAATTGTCATCATCTGGTTAATTCTTTTTTAGAAATTGCTTTGAACGTTCGAGACCCTCCAGCTAAAATTAACATCATTCCAGAACATAAAATTAAACCAGAATGGAAGTTGCCCGAAGTTGAATATCATTTTGTAACAAGGTTATTACTATTATTATTATGTCTCTTTTTCACAAATTATTTTTCCAGACTGGAATATTAGTGTTAAAAAATTGACAAGGAGATGTGAAATTCTGACGTTTACAAATGCTATATGGTAATAGATATTAATTCTGTGTGTACTATCAACAGTGTTAAGATGGTTCAACAAAAACAGATTATTATTACTTGCCTTTGTGAATGTTACTGCCACAAGCCTGCTGCCCATGTGTGACATGATGGCTTTCTCAGTTTAGAAAAAGCGAGGGTAAAATTCTGAAAAGAAGCAATGGATTCTCTGCTCGTTTATTTCCAATGAATAGAGCTACTGCACGATGAATACATTTTTACTTTAATTTTATTTGTATGGCATCTATTTCCCACAAGCACTGAGCAATTAAATATAAGAAAAAATTCCAAAATGCCTCTCAAAAATAGTAAACCTGCCCATAAAATAAATCTAATGGAGTATCAAAATTAAACCTCTGGACCACTTCATTTTGCATCAACTGTAGCCTCTGAAAGCTTTCTAAGACAGAGTCATTACAGTAATCCAAATAGGGTTGGACTAAGGAAGAGTCCTCCCAATCCCAAAAAGGAGACAATTGGTGTGTGAGATGTAACTGTACCAAAACTCACCTGGCTACAGTTGCCATTTTTTTACCATAAAGTTTTCAAATGTCTCACAAGCATTGGTGGTTAGATAGTTTGGGAGAACCGAATTCTCAGGTGAAGTCATAGCTCAGCTTGTATTGTTTGAACACCTCCATTTTAATGACTTTCTTGGATAAATAAATTTCTGGAATCTAGTGGATGGCTTTTATCTGTTTGATATCCTAAATTCTGTTGTGCTTTGAATCCCAGATCTGAATTGGATAAATTAGCACAAAATCAGTTTTGTGACATCATTGGACTTGTACAATATGTTGGACGGGTCGAGCGCAAGAAGAAGAAAGGTATTTTCAAAGATTATATGTTTGGCTGTAAAAATACACATAGAATATCGATTAACATTTATTTTGTCTATATAGGTTGTGTGGATGACTTTTGGACCTATCGCTGGGTACATGTTGTTGATGGAACCTCAGAGCAGCCGTTTATAATAGAATTGTTTTCCACATCTCAGCCAGATATCTTTGAGCAAATTTACCCAAGTATGTATTCTATAAATCTCTATTTAATGTAATTGCTTTCTGTCAAATTTGTTTGGAATTTGAGGAGTCGGGAGTATTGGGTAATTACTCATATTTTTTTCGTCACAGTAGAAAGGATGAACTGTAAAGAATTCTTGGATTTCCATTGATTCTAAACTCCATATATTTAGGCAGGAGAAGAGAATATTTGTATCCTGGGGTTGAACTGAGGGTCCTTGGTGCTCCCCAACCTTGGTGGTTTTCTTGCAGACGTTTCATTACTAAACTAAGTAACATCAGTGGAACACTGTAAGAACTGGTGTGGCAACACTTGACAGCATATACCTCCTGTTTCCTTTTTCCTTCCATATTCCATCTGATTGAAAATAAGGTAGTGTGAAGTAGCTATCAATGCTTATAAACTTTCATTGTAGTCCATAACTTTATCTCACAAGAGAAGGTAAAGATTGCATTGCAGTTTAGTGACAACTGTCGGGAGTTCAGAGCATTGTTATTAATCATAAATTAAAAGATGTGTAAATATGAACCTAAAAAGTAAGAACCATCATACTGGACACACCAAAGGTCTCATTAAATCCACCATCTAATAATCTGCTGCATGCTTTTGGTAATTTTACAGTTTGGGCATGAATGTAATGATCAACATGTGTCTCCCCCTCCCCCCCATCTCTTCCACATTGCTTCTCCAGGAAGTGTTCTCTATTTGGTGATAAGCAGTTTCTCATAAGGAGTTGATGCAATATTATAAGTTTCAGATTTCAGGTGATAATAGAAGCGTTCTCCAAAAAATGCTTCGTCTAGTAATCTAGGCAATCAGTTGTCTCTACATTTCATCTGGCAACTTTTTAGTTTCCTGTACACACAGGACGTTTTTCAGTGTCACGTGGCATCTCTGCAGATGAGATTGTGTCCTGTAGTTTACACTGATAGAGGCCAGATACTGCTCTTTTCTCTTAATCTGCATTGTATGAGCACTGGGCCAAAGGCAGAAAGCGTTCTGAAAAAAATAATAATTCAAATGCTGCAGAAAAGCATTAGAAAGTGAGTTAGGTTGACAAATCATAATAATTAGTTTCAAAACTTACCATTTAAAAACTTACATGTATCATCATCAACCAATTTCAGTGATGGATAGGCTCCAGTCATCTTTATAAAAATTGATTTGGTCAATTTGATATAGTTATGTATGTAATGTAATATTTAGTTTTGTTTTAATTGGGATTTACAAAAATGGTTTTAAGGTTTGATTTTTAACTTTTTACCTTTTAACTTGGATGTAACTGTAAACTACCCAGAGTTACCTTTTGATAAGATGACCAATACATTTTATAAACAAATAAATAAAAATGGGGAATTGTATGCTATTTTGAATCTGATTGGAGTACCTTCTAAGCCAAATAAATAAATGAAGAGGTAATTTGATGTTTCTCCTTCTCTAGTGAAGTACTTGGTGTGTACCCAGATGAGAGTGGAACAAAATATTTCTGAGAATGGCTCCAGTGCAGCCTATTTAACAACATCTATGAAAACTCAAATGTTTTTTACAGGTAAAAAAACCCACGTATTTTATAAATACATCTAACTTTATCTCTAATCTTAATCTATCAAATCACGTCAGTTGTCTTTCTCTGTTTCTCTTTTATGAGTTTCTGTTGCCCATGCTATACTTTTGCATATAGTAATTGTGAGGACTAAGAGTGCTGCCCCCTTTTATTCCTTACATGAGAATCTTGCCAGTTGAGACAGCCCCAAGTTGCCTATTATTTCCCCTAATTTGGCATCCCACTGATGTTTTCTCAAGAGTGACAGCCTCATGCATTCTTATTTCATTTCATTTTAATATATGCCAATTAGTGTGTATTTAAAGTGACAAAGCTTAGATTCGATTCTATATTCTGTTGAATTCTATATTGTATGTTCTAGTCTATTCTCTATTCCTATTCTGTTCTGTTCCACTCTGTTCTATATTCTCTATTCCAGCGGTCGCCAAGCGGTGGACCGCAGCTCACTGGTGGGCCATGAGAAAATTTTGGTGGGCCACAGAAAAAATCTCACCCCCACAGCACCCCCCCAAAGCAATTAATCCAGGCTGCGCAGAAACACAAGGCTGTGCCGCCCACATGGCCCGCAGGAACCCTCCCCGTCCACTCACTCCTTACCCTGCAAACTTGCCTGCTAAGTTGCTGTTTTTCCTTTTTCTGACCATCATCTGTTCTGCTGTGCTGGGAGATTTAGATTAGCTAGGAAGCAGGAAATGGTTGGATTTTTTGCTTTCTAGCTAAGCACAGCCGAACCTCCCTTAGGACTGAAGGTTTGCTTGCAAGCAAATTCAGTGTAGACTCAAGGCAAGCAAATTTGAGAGACTGAGCTAGCCGATGGCAGATAGATAGATCATTGAATGATTCTGTGAGCAACTCAATCTGCCTGCTTTGCCTGCTTTGGGGTAAAAGTTGTTCTTTTTTTACTAAAAAAATTCAATATTTATATAAATATTTATAATATTTACATACAAGCCATGCCCAGCCATTCACATGACCACCAAGCCACACCCACAAATTAGGCCACACCCACAGAACCAGTTAGTGGTCCCTGGAATCTAAAATTATGAGTTTGGTGGTCCCTGAAGTCCGAAAGATTGGCCTATTCTATTTGAGTCAATTTGATTTTATTCTATCTTCGAGTCTAGTCTATCATCTAGTCTATATTCTATTCTAACTGCCATGCCTTTTTTTTTTTTTTTGCTTTGTTTTCTCTAACATAGGATGGCATAAGGGCCAGCCATATATAAAAGATCCAAAAGTGCAAAGTTTTATCCAGTGGATGAGAACCCAACAGGAAGCTTCTTACGTGGACAAAGTTGTCATTGGGGGATACTATCGTTTCCCGCCACTCCCACATACATTTGCAGAATATTGTAAAAATATGAATGGTATGCCAATTTCCTTCTGCAGGCCAGTTTTGAGTCGCCTTATTTATAGGTGCTGAGAGTTTGTCATTAGTTAAGGCTGTAGCAAAACGTAACAATTCTTTTTCATTCGTTATCCCCTTTTAAACTTTGTAAGACTAATAGTTTAACTGGAGTCGTATTTTAGCTTCATGTAAAAAAAAAAAAAACCAGCTGGGCGGTGGTTGAATTTTAAAGTGACCTTTATGGTGTCATCTAAAAGAAGCTCATCATGGAAATAGAGAATGTCTCTGGTTTGTAGTTCATAATGTCATAATAGAATGACAGTTGTCAAAAGGCTTGTTTCTTTCTCTCCTCATCCACACGGCAGGTCATTTGATGAGATGGTTGGGGGATTACTCCACGATACACAAAGTGTCCTAAATGGGATGAGAATGAGGAGAACACTGGACCCATCCCATAATAGTGGGCACATCCCATAACAACCTCATTTTATAAGGCTGTTTGTTGCTTTTGTGCCCTTAAAGGAGGCTGACGGGTTGTACTCGAGACAGACCATCAGCGGGGTTTTCTCAGTTGTTTGCAAAATGGACTTATTCAGATGGGTGCTGTGCCAGTTTAAAAACAATAAACATGTTACATTATTTGCCATTTGAATTTTACCTCCCCGAACTTATTTGGTGCTATCTTCCTTAAAAATTGCATTTCAGAAAAATTAGTTTTGATATCCCTCAGTGAAATTGAGAAGGAGATTGACAGCTTGCACTACAGGGAACAGAAGCACATTGCTTTTCAAGGGATAATTGGTGCTGTAAGATGTGTCAGCTGTAGCAGCACCTCCCAGGACGCCCCAAGAGAATCCCCAGTGCAGGTATGGTACTTCAGCATTAATAGCCTAGCACTTACGACAGTATGAGTATGATTGAAACAGATATTCTGTATTTGAATTTAAGGAGCCTGTAACGATGACTTCTTACTTTTTTTTCCCCTCTTATTTTGAACATGTGTAAAATTAGAAAATATGGTTTAAGCTATCGTGATAACCATGCCCTTTTTAAAAACTATCTTGATATATGTCATAGTTTTCTACATTGTTTGACTAAAGCAGTAGAAATAAATTGGAAGGGTGTTTGAGACAGAACATTATATCTTACTTAAAATCCTGTGTGTGTATGTTGTTGTTGTTGTTTTTCCCTGCTGAATTGATCCTGCTGTTTGCAGTAACGAAACTGAATCTAGCCTTTAAAAAAAGAGGAAAGCACTAAGTGGTGGACAGTGTGTAAATCTGATTTAAAATTATTTTTGCAGATCGAGAAAAGCTCATCGGTAGATATTTCTTTGTCGGAACACCCGCAAGTGAGAGAATCAAGTTCTAAGCAGAAGTCGCCATCTCTGGAGCAACAAAACGTAGTAACTAGGAGTTGTGCAAAGAGACATATTTCAACTGTAGAGTAAGGAAGTGTTTGCTTTTGAAGTGGAACAGAACCTATAGTTTCTCTGGCAGTTGTGTATTTTAAGTTACAGTCCAGTGATGGCAAACCTTTCGGCCTTGGGGTGTCAAAAATTTGGAAAACACCTTCCTTGACTCTGTTGAGATGTCACATACACATTTGACTCCCCGACAAAAGGGAATCTTCAACTCTCCCTTCCACCCCCATCTAGTAGGCCACCCTGAACAGCAGCACCAAGGCCAGGCCCGAAAAATATTCACCACAGTGAAAAGAATAGGATGGAACTTAGCAGGGGTGTATGTGAAGCATCCATGTAGGAAAAAGGAGTGGGACAGATAAAAGATGGGGAAGACTTGCCTTATCAGTAGTATAGATAAAAACCATCTGGATGTCCTTGCCCACTGCAAATTAGACAAGGAGCTAAGCAGTGTGATGCAGCTGCTAAAAAATGTGAATGCTTTTTTATTCTGCCTTGGTCAGATCCCGTTTGAATTATTGTGTGTGTGTTTCTCAGTATCGTTGTTCAAAAAAAATGACAACGATGGAGCCAGTTTAGTTCTCAAGATGACAAGGGCTCTGGGAACCAAGCAGTTATTAAAAAAGAAAAAGAAACATGGGTATGTTTAGCCCACAGAAGAGAATGCTAAGGGGAGATGGGATTTGAGTCTCTGTTCCCCTAGAGGGCAGGACCAGAACCATAGCTTCAAATTACAGGAGGAACTGCTTGGCCCTCAGCACGAAGTGGTCAGTTCTCCTTTACAGCAGGTCTTGGATGAAAGCCAGATTGTCATCTTGTCAGAGATGCTCTAGTGCAGGGGTGTCGAACTCGTGGCATCACTGAGTGTCGGGTGGGCGTGGCAGGCCATGTGAAGCATCCAGCCCGTGGGCCATGAGTTTGGCATCCCTACTCTGGTGGTTCCTTCACTCAGCAGGCAGCTGGACTGGATCCCCTCTAATTCGGTGCTGTTTTAATGGTTCCTGTTGAGGGGTCCTAGGATGGAGGGTGGGCCAAAATCCAAGCAATATCAGGTGTCCTTTTATGGAAAGTTAGCACTTCATCTTAACACCCTGTCACTTACTCGCCTCATCGTACAGTGCATTTAAATATTTGTGTTTTAATATCACCCAGCCTCACAGACTAGTAAAAAAAACAACGGAGCTAATTGGTAATAGATGGAAGCGTTTTGATTCTCTTTGGAAACATAATGATGTGATCTGAGCTCATGGTAAAAGAAGCTGTTTTATTGTAAAATAATTGATGCCTCCAAAGAAGCTTGACACTTGTTAACTATATTTTTAAGGTCCACGGATCACCCTCCTGGTTCTTCTCAGCATTTATATGTGACAAGGTCAAAAAGCAAAAGGAAAATGTAAGTGGCCAATTCTTCGTAATTTCATTGCGGTTTTTTTTAAAGTGGTGACATTTCATTCTGCTGTCTAGCAATTTTGATATATATTTTTTTAGTTAATTTTTTTTGCAAAACTGCTGTGTAGTTTTGTACCGCTCATAATTTGGGAAAGGAACTGAACCCATGTCCCATTGTAACCTCATCTACACCGCCTAGATGGTTGGGAGAAAAGGAATATATTTTTTCCTTTGAGGCAAATAGCGCTGGAATGTGAAAGTCTTCTGTCCATGCTGTTTTACTCTGTTGGCTTCCTTTAAGATGAGGATGTTTTTAAATTGTAAGGAGTAAGAGTGCTTTCAATCTAGATATTTTGCTCAGTCACTGAGCTTCTGTCTTCAAGGGGAGCATAAATGCTGTGAATTAACACTAACTTGGGTCAGACGTTAGGTTGCACATATGTAAAGGTTGGAGTTCTGTGATGTTGTCATCATGTTTCTTATCATTTTTGTCCTGTTCTAATTGGCAGTAGATGCCGGTGCTTCCCTCTGCTTTCCTCAATAGCTATTAGTGACTCACCTGAGATCTGGTTTTCTCCAGCTGGACTTCTAACAATAGCTTTGGGGAAGAACAGGAAAATTATAAGGAAAGGGTGGGGAATCCTTTTCCCTCGGTGCTTATCACATACACACACATACCGGCTGTATCATACTTTCTTTTTGATCCATAACATGAGATTAGTCACCTCGAGGTTCTACAAATTAAAAATCGTAACTATGGATTTTGCTGCTCTCAGTGACCATCTGCTTGGATTTTTGAAGGTTGCCCGATTTTTCGCAAGATAATTCCGATGCCAATAAAGACAATGCAGAAGTGATGGAAACAGCACAGACGCACCAAAGTATGTACTTCGCCTCTGAAGGTTATATGAGTAACAGCTTTTTATCTTCCAGTAAGCTAGGGTGGGAAGCAAATAGTAATAATAATATGCTGCCTCCGTCTCTGATGTTATTGTACATAGTTAATATATGTGGTTTTTACGTGGTTGCCTAGGTAAAGTTTTATTTTTCCTGCGTTGCTTACCTCCTTGATGCTTATTGGAGTAGAAGCAGTAAAGACATTGCCTAGAATAGGTCAGCCTTGCTTTTTTTTTAAAAAAAATTCAGATTGATTCCTTCTTATGAGGTGCAACGGGTGCACTTCTTTATGAATATAGCAGTGTGATTTAGGACAGAAGCCCCCAATCCCTGGTCCATGGAACAGCGCCATGGACCGTAGCATGACAGTAACCGGTCCACACAAACAAGCAAAGCCCCCTCTGCGGGATGCGGGCAGCCCATGAAACCATGCCCCTTCCCTTTTCACAGAACTAGTCCCTGGTGCTTGAAAGCTTAGGGGGCCCTCATTTAGGATGTATTCTGTAGATCAGGGGTGTCAAATTTGCGGCGTCATCACTAAACCGGGCGTGGCCAGCATGTGACACATCCAGCCACGGGCCGGGAGTTTGACACCCCTGTTGTAGATCCTTACTGGTTATTTTGCCATATTTTATTTTGGTATGCAGATCTAGTATACAAAACAGCTAAATTAAGCTGTAGAGTTATTTTTTAAAAAAGTCAATGGTTTCTGGGGATCAGGAAGAGAACTCCAATGCCCTGACAGTTGGTATTACCCAACAATTGAAGTTTGCTGCAGTGATGCTAATGTTCATCTTGGATGGATGCATTGCTTCCAAATTGCATTGAAAGAGATGCGTAATCCAGCTGTTTTAGTCTTTCATTGAAATCATTAATGCAGCTTTTTGCATTATTCACTTTCATTCATTTCATGAATGCAGCATTTTGAATCACATAATCTTATGACTTTTGCCATTTGGAATTAATTCTATTATAACAAAGATGAATGAGAGGATGAATAAAAAAATCTAAAGTAGAATAGACAACATATTAATCATTCAATTAACCATCAAATAATGTGTTTTCCTAGTCATAAAAAACATCTATTAATACAATTGTAATATGTATTTTAGTCTTTAATTATGACCTGTCCTATTAGCGGCTAGATTTCTGTCAGGAGCTATTAAGCAACTTGTTTATGGAAGGATTATATCATAAAATAAAAGTTAATTTGTGTTGCATTTATCTATTACATTAGTATTTCTTGTGGTTATAATTATCATTTGTGCTTATCTCTTTTTAGTCTTTGGACTAACACTATTCTATATGTTGGTGGCCATAGAGTATAAAAATATTGAATTTATTACAAAGCTAGAAAGGTTACTCACTCAAGCAGTATCGGAATTGGATTGGCAAATATTCTTAGATTGGGGTGAGCAACTTTTTCCAAGCGGAGGGCTCCAGTTAAATTTTAGAACACCTGTGACTGCATTTTAAAAAAGGTGGTGTAAGAATAAAAACTAAATTTGAATTCATGTAGTGAAAAATTAAATATAGTTAATAACGGCTTCCAATGACTTCCCTGTGGTAAGAAGCAAAAAACAAACAATAATTAGGTAACAGATCTTGGAGGTTGTATTGCTATAATTTAAAATAGCTTATATATTATGCCCGCTATAGAAAAATGGTCGGTCATCAATCAAATCAATGAATAAATAATCCTGCATGCCATGGAAGAATTTAAGGGCTTAAAAAAAAAAGTCACAATTAGTTATAAAAAAAGTTGGTATTAAAATGCTATTTCTAGTGGTGCAACTGAGGGATGAGCTCAAGATGATAATCCCGGATAATATTGATTGGGTTTTTATTTTGGGTTTTTTGGCCTTCCACTGCTTATATGAAACTTGATCAAAGCTGATGATGCAAGATCCAATCTGAGTCGGTCAATGGGACCAGAGGTGCCTGGGAAAAGGGTCCCTTGTCAGTCAACAGGAGTGATTTGCCACCAGCTTAATAAATATCGAAACAACGGCCAGTCGCCGGCCATCAACCAACAGGAAGGTGGCATATAAATACGAAATATAGAACAGCCCAAAGCACATATTCTGGTAGAGAGAAGTTCCCCAAGGGTGGGCTCTAGGACGAGTCCGAAAGTTCAGAAGACTAAACCTCGGGTCCCGGCGACTGACCCAAGATTGGATCACGCGACATTATCCCGAGACACATAGTTGCCTTCATTCATGAAAGCTGATGGTTTTTAGTTCACAGCTCTGGAGAGACGATGGATGGTTAGCTTTTCTATCAGCCAGGACCCTTGTCTCAGCTCTAGAATAGACTGTTTTGAATGCCCTTCCTGGTCAAGCCGCTCTTTGGAGCTGAAGGGCTCAAAGATATTTGAAATCTTCTGCATTACAGATTACTTTCTTCATATTGGCAGGTAACGAAGAAATAGCTGACACGTCTGAAAAAGTTCACCCACAAAGGATGTGCCCCAATTCCTGGGAAAGTGTTCTCTGGACCTTCACAAAAAACAACTTAGCACAGCACTTGAACTTCAGCAAGATTTTCCCAGAAAGCTTCCCTTGTAAATTTAATTACGCTCACAAAGAAGTCCTGTTGAAACAATACAATCTTCAAGCAGCCAAATTCCAGCCAGAAAAATGCCTGGCGAGTGAAGAAACGAGTCACTTTGAAAATGCCTGTCCTCTAGAATACTATCAAGTGGCTATTCTTGGTAAGTAACTACTAACTTCAAGACACTTAGAAAATTGAACATTTGTGGAGCTTTGTCTTTACAAAAAAAAAAGTGCTACAAGGCACGCAATTCATGTTTGCGGCTCTAAAGGAATGGGACTTTTTTTTTTTTTTTTAAGAGCAACCGGAAAGAAAATTGGTAGATCCCAAAGAACCTTTTTCTATATGACCAAAAAAACTGTAAAATACATTATTCTTGAAACTAGGGAATTTCAGGAGTAAGCCAAAACTTGCATGACGCGAAAAAGGAAATCAAACACATGCCTGGATTTGTGGCACCATACAGGATCTGCCCCATGCTGTAGGTGGAGAACAGGGGATGTTACTGGTTTAGCATTGGTATTGTTCGCTTTAGAAGTACAACAATGGAAGCAGCTCAAAATGTAGTAGTCTGAAAGGAAGGTAGATAATGGAGGGGGGGGAACCCCATCGGTGAATTGTCTGTGTTTAATAGAGTGATGCTCCTATTTTGAAACATAACTCAGACTGGCTATCTGTTTAAAGTAGGTCAGGTTGTCATTGATTTCCTTTTGAATTAAACATTGGAAAAATGAACCCCAAAACAAACCCATTTAGGAATGCAGGTGTTTTTCCTAAATTCTTTTAAGGAAAGATTGGACAGGCAGTTGTCTGCAGCTTTGAGAAATGAAGCATGAGATTTTGACCCTTGGACTTAAAGCTTTGATTGATGACCAAGATTCTTGAAGATGGTTTTTATAGTTCATTAACCCAGCCTTTTGGCATTAATGAAAGTACCTTATGTCTTGAACAGGTGTAAATCATGATATAGCTATAGAGGTTGCCCTCCTGAACGACTCTTACTTATTTCAAGTCAAAAAGGCATCACAAAAGGCAGCACCTTCTCACCCAAAGGATACTACACCTTCCCAGGGGACCCTTAAGCAAGGAGGACTTTCACTTCCAGGTAGGATCTTCCAGATCACAATGATTTGCATATGGCTGTTGTCCCTAATCTAAAAATAAGCAATTGCAAATGGTCTTAAGAATCTGATAGCTCAGTTTATAACAATCTCCATTGTAGAGCTGTCTTCCAACCAGTTTTATTTAGAGCCAGACTGAGGGTTTGGCTGACAAACCCTAGCCTTAAAATCATTTAAATCTAGATGGACCAATCTGTTTTCTTCTGAAGAGGGAGTAGCACTATTGAAACACTCCCCTCCTCTTTTTTTTTTTTAATCCTGTTTTTAAAAATACTTATCTTGGCAGCTGTAAAGAATTTAAAGAAGACAACCACATGTTTAAACAAATATATTTTCATTGCAGGTGGTTTGCCTTCAGTGGCTTTGAAAATATAACTCAAGAAGTGTGGGTTGCTTGCAAATTATCCTGTTCAAATTACCCATGCCAACTTTCTCTCTGCTAAATTAAGAATTTCTATCTTCCAGATAATGGAAGATCAAAAAAGAGATCTTTATGGGGACAGTCACTTTGTTTCTATAGATTGTTTCTATAGATTGTTTATATTGGGAAACGGGGCTATAAAAAAACCTGCCGAGAGTAACTCATCCACATTCTGGAAAAGGGAAGAACTTGCCATGCTCTTTTAAAATAAAAACAGTGGATTTTACTATTGAGGTGGGTCATTTCATGACTCACTATTTAACTTCAGGAGTTGCAAATCATGGCATTACCCTCTTTTTAATTCTTGCCTTTTGTTTAAAATCAAAATGGCTGCCGCTCTTGCTGTCAAAGGGTTTGAAAAGTACCCTGGAGCTACAATTGCTTTGGCCAGGTTTTTCCCTATGTTGTAATTGGCTTGCCACATTATTAGGGATGGAATTATTTTTCTTTCTTGTTCTTGTTCACAACCATTCTGGAATTAATCTTAGGTAACTGATGAATGGGTAACTGCTTTTCCCGAATGTGTCACATGTCCATTATCTGTTTGCATACTAGATGATTTAAAGACCGCTGCCCTGGAGAATCAACGGGTCATCTGTATTCTGGATGTTTGTCCTCTGGATAACAACAAAACTGAAGTCTTTCTTAGGAAAATATATAAGATAACAGAAGTTGATGTAGTCAACCAAACATAGTTCATGGTTTGATGTAAATGTATTGTAAACTGAGCATTAAACTTGCAAAAGAATGTTTTTCTCCTGCTATTCTATCCTTAATTTGGATATTTAGCAGTGGTTAAGGAAAGTTTCTGTTTCTTTCGTACTTGAATTTTATAGAAGTGTTTTGACAGGCACTTGCCTCTCAAATCAGAGTTTTTTGGCAACAGGTGCTGCACAGCATATTGCTGTCTTAACCTTTGTTTAAGTTTAAAGTAGCAAAAGATAAGCCACCCATGCACGTGATAGTCAGATCTTGTCCTGTGATACTGAAAAGGAAGACGGGCTCTTTTGCTGCTTATCACTGCTTTCTAGGTGACTGAATTTGATCTGATTATGAAAAGTTGGTCATGGGCAGTAAATATCTTTAGTTAGGATAGGTCAGGAGCAGAACTGCCTCCCTCAAAAGTTGCCTCATTCATCGACAGTCTGCAGAAGGCTTGGATGTGTAGGACGAAGGAAAGCAACCAGGACAGGTTTCATATGTTGAGCTTGTTTGTGGAGCCTGCACAAATGCTGCAGTGGGGAGGATGCCATTGCCGTAATCAAGCCTCTTAGATTTGCTATGTCAACTTTGGATCATGATTACCTTGCCAGCTGATCATTATATGGTTGCGGCCTCTTCCGTAGATGATGGGCTGGGGGAGGGAGGCAAAACACTCCAATCAGAAGTTGTAATTTTGGGTTTTGTTACAGAATGGAAATGAAGTATTTCATTGGGTGCACAAGTACCAGTCTAGTGCAGATGGGTAGAATCTGATCATGTGGTTTGAGAGCAGGCATAGTACAGCTGCAGTCCAGTCACCCGGAAAAGGGAAGTCGAATATGTGTGTGTTTGTATTCAGTCTTGGAAAAAGTGAGTGTGCCTTTTAGTGTGACTTGGAAGAAACGAGTGGTCCTTTTTTTTGTACATTGTGTTGCACTATTGCTTTGATGTTATAGTTTATTGGCAGGGCTGCAGAGAAACTGCTGGGTTTGCCCTGAAAATCCGTCTCTCTTGCTGCTGTCTTTCCTTCCCCAGACCATGCCAGTAATTCCAGCCCCTCCTTTTCTATCAAGAAATGTGAGGTTGGATAAATGCTCTACTTGGTCCTTTTGGTGCCAAAATCCTTTCCTTTTTTTCAGGGTTTGAATGTTTTTTATAACAATTACAATGTTCTGCAGTTTGCTTCTGTTTGAATATATTGATTTTAAGATGATGTCTGAAAAATTTTATACTGGAAAAAAGAATAAAAATGTATCAAGTGTGTAATTGTATCTCGTGCCAGAAGTGTTCATGCAGTGCTTCCAGTTGGAATAAATTCATTTATATAACCATCTTGGTTCACATAGTTCTTCTGATTCCCACTACTATTTCACAATAATGATGAGTAGTGGGGGAAGAGGATTTGCCAAAGATGTTGATGGTTACGACCAGTATTGGAAAATTAAGTTGCAAAAAATTGAGAGAGCCAGCATGTTATTTCAGTGTTCAAACCCGGGTTCAAAAAAGAAAAAAATGTAGCGAATTTAGACCGCCTAAAATCAGTGAGGTATGTTCAAACTATGTATTTTTATAACATTCATTTGAAGCAAGGTTTCACTTAAAAAGTGCTTTAAAATAAAAGTGATGTTATACATTAACAAAGTTTTGAATTTTTTTTTTAAAAAAGGCTTATTTAACACAGATGAATCTGTTGGCTTCTTAAAATGTCACCAAAGCATTTGCACAAGACTATAACATTGGAGGTGTAGTCACATCAGGCTAGGAACCGGAGACGGGGAATTGTACTCCTGCACAAATGCTGGGTGAGCTTGGGCCAAGTCACACTTTCTCGACTCTAGAAAGGAGGCAAGGACAAACCACTTCCAAAATCTTGCCAACAAGACTGCAAAGATCAGTCCAGGCAGTCACTAGAAGTCAACAATGACTTGAAGGTAAATAAACTTAGATGAATTCTACCGGAAGAATTATGATTGGCTATTTCCCCTCAAATTCCCTCGTGTTTATTTAGATGGGAACATGTCCCCTTGCAGAGAGTAAGCACCTTACTCTTTTTCCTAAAGGCAGCCAGTCTCACCTGTACCTGCCTGTGTAGGGAAAGGCACTCAAAACGTCTGCGGAGCCCTTTCAGCTGGCATGTCTGTTTAAAAGCAGTTGTGTGGAAACAGCAGAAGGGGGGTTGAAAATCAGCTGCCTGAGTTCCTGCCTTGAGGCTCCGGCATCAGGTCGTTTTATTCCTCTGAGATAAGCAAAGTGAGAACTGAGCTGACGCAACAATGTGCGAGATCTAATGACCAGGGAGGAGCAGCGTTACTTACCTGCCGAAGGATTGTAATTTCAGATTAAACGCAGAAGGGAAGCAGGAGGCTCTTGGCGATCAAATGCTTTTCAACGCATTTTGGGAATCTTAATTTTTGAAGCCCCCCGAGCGATGAAGGGCGGGCGGAAACCCAGCCCTGCACGCTTTCTGATTCTTACCGGCCTCTTCAGCGCTGTCCAGGCTCTTCCCAACAAAGCCAACGTGACTTTGGTCTACTTTAACACCCTCAACCAGTCCTCGACAAACCACAGGTGCGAATGTGGCATGTTCGGCATGCATTCTCCCGTGGCGGAGGCTCAAGGGCTGGTCGTGCTGTCCAATTCTTTCGAACTCCAAGCCTGCATGTGGGACACACATTTCGCCCCCGCGATGTCGCCCTGGATTGCCCTGGTCGCGAGAGGCAACTGCACCTTCACGGAGAAGATTAAGCGAGCATCTGAACTGGGCGCATCGGCCGTGGTCATCTATAACTACGCAAAGTACGGCAACAATTCAATCCACATGGCACACCCCGGTAAGTGTTAACCATTGGGCCTGGGTGCTTTTTAACAGTCGTCAGATATGAAAACCATGTGAGGGTATTTGTCTTTTGAGAGTGGATTTTGACCTTTGAATCCCCACTTTGGGGCAGAATTCTGCCAAAAGCTTCTGGGTGATACAGTGTGTGTGTGTGTGTGTGTGTGTGTGTCTAGGGAGAGGGGCTTTGGAGATAATTCTGCTTTGGAGATAATTTCTAATCTTATCAGACTAGAATAGAATTACAGGCATCCTGTGTTTATTCATCAGTTGGTTTTATTATGCCAGCCTGAATGCTAATTGGGGAAAGATTTTTTACACTCAGTGGGACTTGCACCCCAAAAATAAACAGGCAATTAAAAAAACCACAGATGATACCTGTGAGACGGGCAGTTAGAAATTTAATTTTTAAAAAAACAAGGATACAAAGGGCTTGGGTTGAAAAAATCAGTGATGAAACTCAATGGGCTTATTTATTAGTAGAGTTGCAGCATTCTGAAATAACGGCTTAGTGTGTGTGTGCCCATTTTCCCTTGCTACCTTTCAAAAGTCTGGTTGAAGGTGATGCCCAAGGAGGAGCATGCAAAGATGAATTTTTAAAAAACCTCAGATAAGGCACATAAATGTGCATTCACAGAAGGAACTAACAAGGACTGAATAAGCAGTTTGCCATCTGGTTTCTCCTGCAATTCCTGTGTCACAAAAGAGATAGCAAGCTTTTGAATTTTCTTTTATCAACACCATTAGTACAAAGTATGCGCTTTCTTTAACCAATGTGTAGAGAACTGCACCCAATGCTAACAGCAGCCAACTTTGTTTTCTGGTGACTTCACTCCTCTAAGTACATTGTAAGTTTCCCCTGCCCTCTCTCCCTCTCTTATTTCTTCATAAGCTAAGCCAAAGGAAAATCTGCACCACTGATGTATCTCTGGCTGATATGCATTGCGTCGATAGAGGGTTTTGACTGGGCGGCTGTTTAGCAGAAGCATAATTTAATCATTTCCACTGCTGAAGCAGAGTAAAAGTTGGAAAGAGGATGAAATAAGGAATGGGCTTTGAGATGAATAGACCAAGACCCTTGTTCTAATGATGAGCAGCCTTCTATTTTGAACATACACTCGGAAGGATGCAGTGTTTTGTTGTTGTTGTTTTAAAATGTCTGGTCCACAGATCTGAGGCACACAAAGAACTGGCTTAACTAAGGGCCCATTGCATGCACATAGACGTTCTGTAATGGGGAATCTACCCTGAAAAGTTATCCAAAAATTAAAATGGCCAGTTCTCTCCCAAGAGAAGCAAGTACCCCTGGAGTTTTGGTATCCCAGTGAATTTCCTTGGTTGTCTTTCTGGAAGGAGGTGGGAGTGTACAAATATTTCTGCTAAGTTCTGCGATCAAATGCACAAGACCAAAATGGCAGACAGGAATGCTTTGGGGCCATTTTCCTTTTGGTGGTAGTGGCAGATAACTTGCCTGGCCTTCTATCTCCACTTTAGTGGCCTGAAGTTAATTATTGACACTTGAACAGCTTTCAGTTCCCCTTGTGGTTTTGCTGAATGCAGAACTTTAAAGTAAGAATCCAGGGGTTCTGGTGTCAAGAGTTGCTTTTTGGAAGACATTTGGAAGATAGAAGATAGAATTCTTTATTGGCCAAGTGTGATCGGACACACAAATAATTTATCTTGGAGCAAATGCTCTCAGTGTCCATAAAAGAAAAGATACATTCGTCAAGAGTCAAGAATCACAAGGTACAACACTTAATATTAACCATAGGGCACAATAAGAAATCAAATAATATAGGAAATATAATCCAATGCCTGAACTTTGGTCTGTGTTTTTGGTTCCTATGTGATATTTCCCCACCTTATATTATAGAGAGTGGCACATGGCAGTCTGTGAGAGTCTAAAATCTTGAGTCTAGCAGCCCATTTTAGATCGCCGATTTGATTAAGCTTTTGCAAATGGCGTCTCATTTCATCTGAGGCATGGAGTATCTGAAACCTGGTCTAAAGTGGGATGAGTAGGATAGAAGGGGAAGCGACAGGGTGGTTGTGTGGATTACCTAGGAGATTACAAGTATTTAACAATCGTAATGTGTGGGAAACCCATTGGGTTTGTCAAATCCTTCTGAGATGGCTTGTAATCTTTTAACTTCAGCAACCTCTTGCTCAGTTGGGCTAGTCAAATTTCACTATCCCAAACAGGTAGTCCTCGACCTACAGCCACAGGGGTGCCCGGAATGGATGTTGCTATGTGAGACATTTGTTAAGTGAGTTTTGCCCTGTTTTACGACTTTTCTCGCCACATTTGTTAACTTAGTCACGCAGTCGTTAAGTCAGTCTGATTTTGTTCATCAGAAGTTTGCAAAAGGACATCACGTGACCCCCCCCCAAGACACTATCATCGTCATAAAGATGCGCCAGTTGCCAAGCATCCGAATGTAAGTCACCTGACTCTGGGGATGCTGCAACAGTCATAGGTGTGGAAAACAACATTCCTAAGTCATTTTTTTCATTCCTGACCTTAACTTCAGATGGTCACTAAACGAAGTGTATTTTGTAATCTCTAGAAGGTCGAACACTGACGTTCTTTTTTGTCCTTGCTTCGAGTCCTGATGTCAAACCTCGATCCATCGATGGCTTTGCACACATTAGTTCCACGTGGAATCCAGAGAGCCATGGCTGACAGATTGTGATATGAATCTCATTGGAGGACGAAATATGAAAAAAAATAATAATCTAGTTTTCAGAGGTCTGTGATGATGCTGTTGGTAAAAGTGAGAATTAAACAGACCCCCTTGTTTAGGAAACCCAAGGTTGATTCCCATGTTAGCAGCATCATTCTTCTGGGGTTGCTAATGAGAACCTCATTTCAGGTTGAGTTCTGTAGGCAAATTCAGTCCTGCCACCCAGGGCCTAGGAAAGTGCCGCTTCCATACCTGGCATGGTTCGCAGCTTATTAATAACACCTTTGAGTGGCTCGAGCTGTAAGATGTAGATAGCAGCCAAGAGCGTCCCGTTGTTCTGTTGTTTTTTTAATAGGTTCTCCCTAGGAATCAATTTGCTTCTATTGATCAGTCTATTGATCTTGTTGGGCGAGTGGTTCAGTCTCCTGACTGCGTGGATTAATTCCATCAGTTGAGCATCTCTTTGGCAAATAGGTCAGAGCAAATGCATAGAGTAAAACCTATGGAAAATTGATTTGGTGGGATGCATTCTGGTAGTATCCCTGGTGTTCTGTAGGTTTTCTGTAAAATATTGTTGTTTCTGTGTCCGTGATCGTTTTCCCCGTGACACCAAGGAGGTGGATTTTATCTGTAAATAGGGGCACACCCATGACTTCACAGGATGCCAGTATCTTCAGGGCTGGCCTAAACAATGCTTTCTCAATTCTTAAATCCTGAAATATCCTTCCTTTAATCGAGATTCCTTGATGACACTCTCATCAATGAGATCCATGGGAAAAGAATCATCCGATCCCATCAAGACCTCAATCGCTTCCATCCACCATCAACCTTCGCTTTCCTATCCCTAGCACAAGTCAATTCCCTCAATGTCATGATAACACTGCACAATGGACACATAAACACCACATTATGGAATAAATGGACCTTTATTTTTAAGCTCAGTCTCAAAACAATCAGGACAGAGAAATTTTGGCATGCCAATCTTCCCAAGGCACTCCTCTCATGGATTTTAAAGAAGCTGTTTTGGAACGACAAAATAATCTGGTTTATAGATCACAATGTGAACCCTGTATCAATTCAGTCATTGCAAGCATCTGACGATGAAGCAAGCTGCAACTCATAAAAACCAAATGCCTTTTACTAAAACTGGTTGGTTAAACCTTATCCTGATTTTCCTCTGCTTATGTGTCCAGGTTTGTGCTGGTCTCTGGTTGTAATAAAGGTGTGATTTGATATATATCCAGGTTAGCAACAGGCAATCATCACACAGTACATTTATGAATATTGTATAAACTGCCTTACTGCTTGTGACCGGAATGCTCTGGAAAATCAGATATGTCAAGCATAAAGAAAACTAGTTTTTGATCAGGAGGGACTCTGTAACCAATTCATTCTGAGAATCTGCCCCGTGTCTTCGGAAATGATAGAGACATGAAAAGAGAGAACAGAAGCCTGTTCTCAATTCACTGGGTTTATAGTAGCAACCAACTGAATGGAACTGTAGAAATCCAAGGCCCTGTTCTTTATCTATCCTGGAACAATAGTGCCCCCAGCTGGCCAACTTTTAATTGTGCACACCAAGCCAAATGCCCACATACCAAAATTCTCCTGCCTGTAATCACACAAATTAGCTCCCTACCAGAAACTGCATTGTTCTTTTTCAGTCTCATGTATTATTCAGCAAATAACAAGAGAATCCAGGAAGCAATTCACTTCCCTAGTTTTTCTTCCCTTCTTTGCACTTTCAGTTCTCTCTGTGTTTTTTTTCTGGTTCTCTTTTTCAGTTCCTAGCTAGTCTATTAACGTTCTTACCCATCTGCTTGCAGTCTCCGGCTTGCTATTATACCTGAATAGGAATATTTCTTAGGGTGCAAGCCATTGTAAAATGTAATGGTCATACAAGTCGCACACCAGAGCAACAACGGAATAAAGAACCTTTATTTTAGCTGATTCAAGGAACTGGATGCTGGAGTAGTAAAATAGCTGAGTGGTACCAAAACACCCACAACTGGTACATCCCAAGTTGCCAGGTGCAAAAAGTTTGAAGTGTCATCCCTGGAATACAACAGGCAAATTGTGAGTGTGGTGTTTAGTGGTTGTTTTTATGTTCCCCATTAGAGCAAATTCACAATATGGGTAGTCCTCAACTTAACGATCGCAGTCGAGTCTCCCAAACGGATGTTGCTAAGTGAGAAATCAGTGAAGTGAGTTTGGCCAAATTTTACAACTTTCCTCACCGCGTTCCATTAAACGAATCAGGGCAGCTGTTAAATTAGGAACATGGTTGTTAAGTGAATCTGGTTTCTTCACTGACTTTGCTTGTCAGAAGGTCACCCCAAAAAAGGGGAGGCTCACATAATCCTAGGACACTGCGACCGTCATAAATGTGAGTCAGTTGCCAAGTGTCCAAATGTAAATCATGTGTCCATCGGGATGCTAAAACCATCCTAAGTCCCCCTTTTCCCCCCCAGTGCCATTGTAACTTTGAACGGTCACTAAATGAACCATTGTAAGTCGAGGACTGTCTGTAGAACAACTGTGGCAAGAAAGGTCATAAAACGGAGCAAAACTTCACAACCATCTCACTCAGCAGCAGAAATTTCCGCCTCAATTGTGCTTGCGAGCCAAGGATTTGCCTGGATTCATTCTATTAATCGTGTTCTAGGTAGAAATTAATGTTTAATATTTAGAAATTAATAAATAGAATAATTCTATTAAAAAATAGAAATTAATATTTAATATTTCCTGAATAATGCACTCTGGCCTGGTGCTTGTGGACCATCATCATGGATCACCTGACATTGCACACTGCTAACTCCCCATGTTCTGGGTTCCAAAGTGCAGCTTGATTCCAGATAAACAAAACATTTTTAGCCATGTCAAGTCAGAATTCACCCTGGCTTCCTATCAGTCATGTAACACCATCAAATATGTCTGAAAATACACCATATAAAAACAGTTATCCAATACCTAACTGACCAAATCTTAAAACAGGTTGAGACCTGGTTAAGTATTTACCTGAGAAACCATCAGAAACTTCCAGAACGACGCACACCAAACGGGAAGTTACAGATACATATCAGAAGGTGGCAATGATGCATAGTTTTTGTATTGCCAAGAAAACTAGGTGGATAATCTTCGTGTGTGTGTGTGTGTGTGTGTGTGTGTGTGTGTGTGTGTGTGTGTGGTCAGTATCTCAGCTCAGCTCTTTCTTCACCTTCCAGTACATCCTTAGCTCTAAGCAAGGTGACTCATTAGCCATCGGAATTAAGGCCATCAATATTAAGAATTTCATACTTTGATCTAAAGAACAGCCTTGCTGTTTCCCATTTTCATTTAAAGAGCTCTTATTGGGTGGATCTCATGTTGTGCCATGTCTATATTCGTAGGTTATATAACCCAACTTTGACCTGTCTGGACACATTTTCCCTGTTGGCGGTTTTATCAGTAGCTTGACGCTTCTGAACTATGTTTTTGGATCACATTGTTGGAAGAAAAACCCTCCTGGGTTCAGTGCCAAGGGGGGGAAAAGACACTGGAAACAAAGGAGGCTGTTTGGAAGGTTTAATGGTAGACAGGACCACATGGCCTGGAGTTCCAAAGAAGGATGATCACGTGCTCCAAGGTGAAGGAAAAGAGAAGGAAGAAGACGACTGAGGTGCTGAGAGTGCCTGGGTTTTATAACCTTCGTTGGGATTTGAACTGGAGCTTGTTTCTAATTGGTTGTCAGACTCCCATGGGGCTATGGGGGGGGGGGCAATTCTGTAGGCTGTCCTGAGTTCCAGGCTTGGTTGAGCCTTGCTGGATGATGATGCACTGAAAAGGGCTTTTGGCAGTTGCTATAGCTTTACCTGGAGATCTTTGGTATGTAAAGTATTCTGGCCCAGGCCTTCATGGCCTACCCATTAACAAAGGTGGGGGTGAGTTTCTGCTTCTGAGGTGAGTTTCTACTCTTTTCAGGGAAAATATTCTGCCTTTTTAATATTTCCTGGAATATTTCGATTTTCTAGGAGAGGTGTGGGTGCCCACTTCCAACAACATGAAAAACCCCAGATCTCCAATCTTGCGTAATCAGCCTCCTTAAAGAATGGAAATTCCTTTTTCTGACTCATTCCCAGCAAATAGAAAGTCAGGCAAACTCTAGGAAAGACCCTGCCGAATGATATAACAATATAAGGCCTGAACATGCCTGGGCGCTTTCCTTTCCATTGTTTTCTTCTGGTCTACAAAGAATCTGATGATAATCGTTGCCTATTTGCGTGCAGCACGACTGTGGTTTAACTTGCACCCTGGGTAGAATTGATTCTTTGTTCCTTCCCTAAGAGATGGACAGTGCAAAGTTTGGGAAAGGAACAGAAGAAAGGGAGAAAAAAACAGGATAAAACAAAGGTTGCAGGAAGGTAAGGATGCCAAGTTCATCTCATGAATAGCTTCCCATATTACACTAAAGCTGCAGTTTTGTTGAATCGAGTCTGGAGCATGTCAGAGACATATGGTTGACATAAGATCAAACCAAGCCATTTGTGCTTTTGAGATGATACATGTGTGATTTCCCAAGTCCTCAGATCAACCCTAAATAGATTGGGGTGGTATATTTTGAAATTTTCCAGTCTATTTGGCTCTGGGGAGAAAGAGGTTTAAATCTGGGACTTTCACCATGAAATGTTTAATGTATGCTCCATACCGATTGCTCTCAGCTGACAATTAGTGAGTAAATGACAAGGTTTAAATCCAGCTTGGAAACCCCCCATGAACCCAACAACCCTGCCTGAAACAGATGAAAAATTTTGTCTTCTCGTTCACTTTCTCTGTAGCTCACGAAATGCTGTCTTGTCTGCAGAGGGGAAAAGACTGGAACCATTAATATGCACCTAATACTAATTTTTCCTCCCAGCTAATTCATTATTTGAAAAGCACATTTTTATTACCTAGCTAATAGGGTCTGACGTTGTTCGACTCTACCCTGCCCAAGGAAAATTACACAGATGAAAATCTTTATTTAACTTCTTGAAAAGTCAAACAACTCCAGGGCAAACTCTCCCAGGTGAGGGTTCTTCAGATGTGAAGTTTCTGGGAGTTGTTTTTAGGACACTGAGACCTTGTGTTTATTGGGGGGGGGGGATTATGTTTTTAATGTATTTGATGTGGTTTTTCATTCCTTCTTGAGGGGAATTGACTCATTTTACAGAGGTGACATTTTGGTTTTCAGCATTTTAGGACCTGGAAAATTAAGTCTTCATTTTTTTCCCCCTGTCCCATTATTATTACTATTACATTGTTATGGTAGCTATAATTGCACCAAATTTACAGGTTACTGACTTGCATTGTAAAAGGCAAAGCCTTTGCTGTGTGATGCAGAATTTCTTGTATCAGATAAATTAATGAATGGAAACTAGAAATAATCTGCCAGGAGCTTCCTTGTTACCATTTCTTAGGAAAGGAATGGATTTGTTAAAAGAATGAATCATACTTTCCAAAGCCCGGCACCTTCCAGATGTCCTAAATCTACAACTCCATCAGTTATAATCTGAGTAGATAACCTGACCACATCTGGAGCAGGCCAGCTTGAGAGATGTTGATCTAGACCAGTGTCAACTGTGGCAACTTTTAAGAGATGTGAACTTCAACTCCCAGAATGCATACTGGCCTGGATAGCTATGTACATATAGCACAATAGGTACTTTATTAGTAGCAACAGAGTACGTTATTGAACGAGGCAATTGTTTCCGTCTAAAATGGCAGCAGATGAGTTCCAGCAAGCTGCCTTCCATCCGGTTCTTGTCCAGGTTTGCTCATTTCAGCAAGGGGTCCCGCTTGTTTTCCCAAGTTCTTATCTTCTCCAACCCTAATTGAGAACCTTTGGTGACAGAATGTCGACATCCTGGCCCAATTATTCGTAATTTGGAGTGCCGAGCAAAGCCCCAATATTCTCGCTTAATCAAACAGCGCCATCTCTCTGATCTATTTAACTGAGGCTCCTGTGTTTTCTTTGAAAGCTTGAAGAACCAGGAGATAGGCCATGCCTCCATGACACATCTCAACATAGCCCATGTCCTTACCTCCTTCTCAAAAGGAGGAGGAGAAGGAAAAGAAGAAGAAAGATGAAGAAGAAAGGAGGAGGAGGAGGAGGAAAAGAAGAAGAAGAAAGGAGAGGAGGAGGAGGAGGAGAAGAATAATTCTATGAATTATTCTTTAATGGAAGCTTTAATGACCTGTATGTTAAGGAGGAAAGCCCACTCCAGACTGCAGGCCGGGGGCACTGCTAAATTAGCAAAAGCAGCTTTATGGACTGAGCTTAGAATGGCCTAGATTAGTCCTCTGCAAATACAATTCACAACTGAACTGAATGTTATCAAATGGAATTTCCCTGCCTCATTTTTCCAACACCATGAATGATTTTTGTTTCCAGGGCGAAGGTTCCACCCTTATCCTCTTACCTCCTTTGAAGATAGCTAAACTCTCTCTTTCAGATGTCTTCGTAATGGCATGGCATTACTCACAATTCCCATCTTCCACGTATTGGGAGCCTTTTCTTTATTTCATTTTTTTCCCCAGTAAGTTTCCAGAACCTCTCGGTTTTGTACTCCGATAAAAAACACTGCATGTGTAGTCCTGGATTTATGACATTTGTTTAACAACCGTTTGAAGTTATGACCGCATTAGAAAAAGCAACTTATGACTGGCTCTCTCACACTTACATCTATCACAACAGTTCCATGGTTACACAGTCAAAATTTGGGAGCTTTGGCAACCTGCACACATTTATGATGGCTGCAGCACCCTGGAGGGAGGGGAGGTTTTCATGTGATTTACAACAAAAAAGGGGCCATACAATTAGGTGCAACTCAATAACTGCATCACTTAATGACTGAAGTTTCAATCCCAATGGCAGTTGTAAGTTGAGGATGGTCGTCCTTTTGAGATCGACAAGATGGATTTTGTTTTTTAATTGTAAATTTCAATCATTCCTTTCCAGAGGTCTTGGCCATTGTCCAAATTTTTTAGAAAGGCATTTCGATAGAGAATATCTGTTGCTCAGGTTTGGACTGTGGAGCCCTCAGGTTTTTCCGTGCTCGGTTGTTTGCTGGCAGATTTTTCATTCCCTGATTAGGTAACACCATCAATGCAAGTGAGTGGTTTGCTCCCTGTTTCTTTACACAGCAGCTTGCCCTGCTGGAGTTGGTGTGGTTTTCTCCTTCGTACTGCAATTCCTTAATTAGGGCGTGGTTTTCTTGCTTCTTTATTTGTCTGGTGTCAATCCCTGCTTATCCGGCTGTTGGTTGCCAAAGATTGTGTATCACCAATAAAGGAGAATATCTGTAGCTCACAGTTGAAATGAGGGGTCATTTGAGCTCTCTGAGCTCGTTTTCTTGCATGACCCATCTAGGTAACACCATCCGTGTTGGAAGAAAGTGGGGTGCATGGAGAGGAGGAGGAGGAGGAGGAGGAGGAGGAGGGACTGTGGGATCCTTGGGGTTCTCTGAGCTTGCTTGTTTCCTTTGTAGACCAGGGGTGGTATTCTACCAGTTCGGCCCAGTTCTGCTAAGCTGCTAGGGGTGATGAACAACGGAGACCTGTTCTTTCTGCCGCTCTGCTGTTGGGCCTACCTGCCTGCCTGGGCTTCCATATTCACCTTTATCCTCTGCTTTTGAAGCACAGATGCTTTGCATGGCATAGAAGAGTGCCACGCCACAGCTGCTGAAGCGGCTGGGAGAGTGCAAGCTTGCAGGAGACGAGTTGGAACACCTCTGCACCTGTACAAAGTGTGCCTTTGGCACATGCACACACCCAAAAATGCGCCAAGCCACGCCCACCGAACCAGTGGTAAAACTTTTTGAATCCCACCGCTGTTGTAGACGTTTCCTGACCCAAACTAGGCAACATCATCAGTGAGAGAGAGAGTCCGTGTCCCGGTCTTCACTTTCACCAGCCCTGACAAGCTTTACCTAGGCAAGTAAGCAAACCCAGATGCTCAAAAAGCCACCAGCTAGAGGGAGTTCTCGACTTGCAGGCACAAATCGAACCCCAAATTTCTGTTTTCGAGTGAGACCATCTTATTGAGTCATTTGCTCCATTTTACAAACCTTTCTTGCCTCAGTTGTTAAGTGAATTGCTGCAGTTGATAAGTTAAGTAAGTGAATTTGGCTTGTGCAACCGTCACAAAGACAAGGCGATTGCCAAGAGGCTGAATTTTGACGACGTCACTACAGGGATGCTACAACGGTCGTAACTGTAAAAAAAAAAAGTCCTAAGTCATAGAGTATCATACAGTAGAATAACAAGAGTTGGAAGGTACCTTGGAGGTCATCTAGTCCCACCCCCTGTTCGAGCAGGAGAGTCTATTCCAAATATTAGCCTCTATCTTGGATCGAACTCACAGGCTCCTGATTGTGAGGCAAGAGCTCCACCTCCAGACTACTGGCCGTTAAGACGTTGAAACAGTCACTAAACGAACCCGTTAGCAAACCAGGGGGCTACCTGTTCTTCTGGCCAAAGAAACTACGACTCCCAGAATCTTAGCACAGGCGAAGCGCAGGTGAAGCGCACCTCAGCCACGGGACGGAGGCAAGTGGGCGTGTCCTCCAAGCACCGCCCATTCCACCGCAGGAACCCCCCCCCCTTTTCTGGTCGGCCGCCTGAAGCGACGGTCAGGGAGAGAAGGGTGGGCGTGTCTTCCGAGCACCGCCCCTTCGCGCAGGCGCCGCCTCTTTTCTGCTCGCGCTCAGGGGTTGCCTGTGGCGACGGCCTCGGGGAGAGGGAGTGGGCGTGTCCTCCAAGCACCGCCCCCTCCTTCCCGTCCGCGTGCGCGTCCGCTCCGCGGCGGCAGAGGCTGCCTGAGGCGACGGTCGCCGGGCTCGGTTGGTGGGAAGCGGGCGATGCGGCGATCCGGCTCGGCTCGGGCGTCGTCGTCGTCGTCGTCGTTGGGGGCCCCGCTGCTGGCCGCGCTGCTGGGGCTTCTGACGCCGTGGCCCGGCGGCCTCGGCCCGCGTCCGGCGGCCGCCCAGTCGGTGTGGACGGCTTGGCTGAACGTGTCGTGGCGGCTGCCGGGCAGCAACGTGTCGGCGTGGAACGCGGACGAGGACGGCCTCTTCGGGCTGGACTCGCCGGTGCGGCCGGCCGCCGGGCTCGTGGTGGCCCCGGACGCCCGCGAGGGGCTGAACGCCTGCAGCCCGCGGAGCAACTTCTCCGGGGCGCCCGCGCACCAGCCCTGGGTGGCCCTGGTGCAGCGCGGCGGGGGCTGCATGTTCAGCGTCAAGATCAACGCCGCCGCCCGGCTCCGAGCCCAGGCCGTGGCCGTCTTCAACTACGACGGCGCCGCCGGGCCCGAGGTGCAGACCATGACCCACCCGGGTGAGTGGCGCTCCGCTGGGGAGGATGGGCCGGGGGACTCCCGGGTGGGGAGCGAGAGTTGAAGAAGACCCAAGATCCACCTTGTCTCTCCTTTCCTGCTGGGGAGGATGGGGCTTTGGGGAGGGGGAGCCGGTGGGGGGGGTTCTCCCCTGGGCCCCGCTGGGGAGGATGGGCCAGGGGACTCCGGGGGGGGTATTTGGGGGGGGGGCGAGAGTTGAAGAAGAGCCAAGATCCACCTTGTCTCTCCTTTCCTGCTGGGGAGGATGGGGCTTTGGGGAGGGGGAGCCGGGGGGGGCTCTCCCCTGGGCCCCGCTGGGGAGGATGGGCCGGGGGACTCCGGGGGGGGTATTTGGGGGGGCGAAAGTTGAAGAAGAGCCAAGATCCACCTTGTCTCTCCTTTCCTGCTGGGGAGGATGGGGCTTGGGACTCTAGGGATAATTGGAGGGGTCAGGTAGGTCTCAGACCCACCTCTTGCCTTCCTCGTCCTTATCTCTCCTTTCCTGCTGGGGAGGATGGGGCTTTGGGGAGGGGGGAGCCGGTGGGGGGCTCTCCCCTTGGCCCTGCTGGGGAGGATGGGGCAGGGGACTCCAAGAGGTAATGGGAGGGGGGTCGGGAAGGTCTAAGATCCATCTTTGCCTTGCTCATCCCAGACCAAGGCTTTCCCTGCTGGGGATGATGGGGCTTTGGGCTGGGGGTGGTCTTTCTCTTTCTCCCCGAAGGCCCTTGGCATTGCCTTGGCCCCGCTGGGGAGGATGGGGCTTGGGACTCCACGGGTACCGAGAGGGTAATGGGAGGGGAGCCAGGAAGGTCATGGCGCCACCGTTTTTCCTTGGTCGTCCTTATTTGTTTTTTCCTGTTGGGGATGATGGGGCTTGAGGTTTTGTGGGGACAGTCGTTGGGGTCTCTCTGTCCCCAACCCCAAAGTGGCTTCTTCCCAAAGCTCCTCAGCTTCACCTTGGCCCCATTCATCCTTATCTGTCCTGCTGGGGATGATGGGGTTGCGGGAGCTGGGGAGGGGATGTTTCTCTCCGAAGCCCCTCGGCTTCACCTTGGCCTCGCTGGGGATAATGGGGCTCCAGAGGCACCGACGGGAGGAGGGGTTAGGAGGTGAACCAGTCAAGTCTCAGCTCTACCTTTGACTTGCTCATCTGTGCTTTCCTGCTGGGGATGATGGGGCTTGGAGCACAGCTGATGGGTTGCCTTCTTCCCTGGAGCTGAGGGTTTTTCCTCTCTTTGAAGCCTCTCAGGTCCATCTTTGTCCTTAGATCCCTGACTGGGAGGCTTTTTGCTGGGAATGATGGGGTTTGGGACTCCGGGACTACCATGGGGCTTTTGGAGGGCATCTAGGAGGCTTTAGAAGGCCAGGGCGGAAGACTTGGACACAGCAGGAATGCGGGCATGGTGTGACTTGAGTTCCTTGTGGCCTTTTTGTTTAAATGTACATTTATTAAAAGTTCCTTCCTCTTCCCATAAGATAAAAGACACAAACGAAAGAAAGGGCAAGAAATAAAAAGAAACTAAAGATTATCTAAGTGACAACCAATTTTCTTCCCAAAGATCTCACTGTCTTTCCTTCCTCTTAGATTTTTATACAAGTAATACAATCCCCCTCTCATCCATTTCTGTTTTAATCTTCAGATCCATAAATCATCATATTCTTTGTTCTTTCAGCAAAAAAGTCCACAATGTTTCCAGTCTTTCAAAAAAAAAAAAATTTTTTTTTTTTGGTGTTTGATCTCTGACTACAAAGATCAGTTTTGTCATTTGCAAATTCTTTCAATTTTCACTATTGGTTCCCCCCCACTGTGAGGACTTCTCTTTCCATACCCTCCTTTTCCTTCCTTCCTTCCTTCTTCTTCCCTTCTTTCCCTTCTTCTCCTTCCCTAACTTCTACCTTCTTCCCCTCCTCCAATACCTTTATTTTTTTTTCCCCTAACCAAACAACCAAAAAAGGAAACTTTTTTTTTTTTTTAAAAAAAGGCTATAAACCCAGAAGGACAAGAATCAATAGCCCTGATTTAACCACGAATTCGCTACTATCCTCAGCAAGGTTGTTAAAAATATCCCAGAATCTCTGCTACTTGCGGCTTTTTGTATATTTCCACCCAAGTTCTTCAGGGTGAAGTAGGGTAGGACGCTTAGGGGGCCCTAAGGGCCCTTAGGACTATGATTTGGGGGCCCTATCTGTTCTGGATCTCCCCATTGGATGACATCATAATTCGCATTCTAGGCTTTCTCTTCCATAGTGGAGATGGGCAAAGGTGTGGTTAGATCACCAAGAGCCGCCTTTGCTGATCCATGGGCATTTGGACTTAAGAGGAATCCAGCACGTTTAAAAGACCTCTTCAATTCCGACCAAAGCAGAAGCTACTACAAATAGCCTGGAGGCCTTTTGCCTGATGATTGATTCTGATGACAAGTTTTCAAAACAATCACTGTCTCTCTTCAAAATACCAACCTACACCTTCTGAGCAATACAGCCTCCTCTAATCTCTCTCCTCTATCCCGAGATGAGAGTGACTCTTGTCCTGAGCATTTAGCCCAGAGGGTCTTCCAACTTGGCAAGTTTAAAGACTTGTGGACTTCCAAATCCCAGAATTCCTCCTCCTCCAGTCATGTTAGCTCAGGAATTCTGGGAATTGGAAGTCCACAAGTCTTAAACTTGCCAAGTTGGAAGACTCTTGATTTAGACAAATCGCCCTGCCATAATGTTTAGGCTGAAAGACTGTGAAGTTACCTTCAACAGGTCACCTGGGATTGCCAGAATTGTTCTTCCAGGCAGTTTATGAGAGAAGCTAGTAGCATGGATTGTAAAAACTGGGATTGCTTTCTCTTCACTTCTTTGAACATTTGATTAGTTAACTTGACAGGTAGTCTAGTTTTTTGTTTGTTTTTAAAAGGTGTTGCTTTATGTTCTGTACAGATGAATGACCTTGGAAGCCAGTGAAGCAACGACTTGGGAAAGTTTTAATTTTTCTGCTTTCGTGAATCTTCGAGACTGTTAAGGTCTTCAGAATCTGGAGAATTTTAAAAGCCTCCTTGACAGGCAGTAACATCACAAAAGGCTATTGTGCTGTTTAAGCAGGTCTAGGCTTAACGAGTTTGGGGAGCAGTCAAAAATCTGCAAGACCCTTAATGCAGATAATTTTCTGGAATGCACTTCAAAGGCAGGGGCTTTTTTATGAGGCTGATGGCATCACCGAGAATTTTCTGGCTACCTAAAACATAGTTTGCGGGTCTCTTTGTTAGAGGACATGATAAAATAGGGGTATTTATGGGGTATTTATGATAAAACACCATTGCATTATATTTTATTGCATTGCATGATCTCAAGGGTTTTTTTAATTGCCTGTTTTAAACTGCATTTGGGCACTGCTGCTTGCTTCGATACTGTGGATGTGAATGAAAGCAATGCATGAATCATTTCCAAGCAGAATTTTAAGAACAGGAGGAGTAATTAAGTAATGCTTGTCTTTGGGTAATAGGAGTTTCCCTTTGGGAGAAAGAATGCTTGCTGTTCCTTTTCCTCTGTGCACATCTCTTGGCTATGAACAAAAGTACTCTTCCTTGGGTAGATGCTTTCCTCCTTCGGGAATCCACAAACACAAAACATTTGGTTTGGTTTGCAAGTTAAGAATTGAGGACCTTAAGGTGAAGATTAAATGCACAGAGCTGATGGATGCAGCATGTTGATCATATAATGCAGGACCCAGCTTGCAATAAAATCTTTCAAATAATATATCATTGCATGGACCATAGTACAATATATGATTTCAAATATTTCATACCATTCTTCCGTACAAAGGATGTTTTGCAGTAAGGGCAGCCCATTAAAAAACCCAAGTTTATGGGAGGCTAATAATTAACGTTTTCTCTCCATTGTACCACAGTAAGTCCTTCAATAAGAAAGATGTTGCCAGTGAGGAAGCCAGGTTGCTCTGGGCAATGCAGCAAGCATGCCCTATGTAGTACAAGGAAAGTTAATTTTATGCTTTAGTAACCCTTGCCTGGCTTTCAGCCACGACTGTATTGCTATGACAGGGAAATGCAACTGATAGGAAGTAAATTAGGTCTAAAAAGTCACCTTAACCCTGCACAGCTGTGTGCAGGTCTGAAGGACTGAACGCAGTTGGGGATATTTGGAGGAAACCTGTACAAAATGGACCAATAACTACCAATAACTATCAGATTTTAATTGGAAGCAGGCCAATAATGACAGCAGGGTGGATAAAAATCGATTCCGTAAAAACGTTAATTTTAAAAAATGGTTTTTTTTATTTAAATTGGGTTTTTTTATTTTTTTTTATCAAATTTATTTTAATAAAATGCTTTTGGAAATAAAAGTCTATCTAAAGATAGTTCTGTGTTTAAGATACATTAATGATTTAGTTTATTCAGCATGAAATGGAGCTTAGTTATACTGTAGCATGAGGCTGTATATTTTGCAATGTTTACAATTTTTGGTATTCAATGAATCCAAGCTCTGCAAGCTGAGATAACATGCCCTGCGTTGAGACATTCACACAATTTCACAGCAAAGATGACAGTTGCTCTTTAAAGATTTAAGATTGAAACCGAGTTGATTTAAATCAAGCCTTTTTACTAGTGATTTAAATCAAATCCACCCTGAATGACAGAGAAGCTGGAGAGGGCTTGGCGTTCTCTGAGCTTGGCTGTTTTCTTGCAGACATTTCATGAACCAAACTAGGCAGCATCATCAGTGTTTGTAAGGAATGGGGCTTTTCTCTCACTGCCCTCACTAACACGGACAGGGCAAACCCCTAGAATATAAACTGAGAACAAACTCCTTATTAGCACTGATGACATTACCTAGTTGGGTCATGTAACGTCTGCAAGATAACAAGCAAAGCTCAGAGAGCCCCAAGCATCCCTCATTTCGACCCTGAGCTACAAATATTCTCCTTTATTGCCAAGAGAAGCTTCTTTTTCCACAAACCAACTTGCCAACTGCAATGCGCGCTGGGTGTTTTCTGTGTGCATCCCAGATTGACGCAGGGCAGGGATGAGCACAAACAGGCCTAGTTAGTCTGGCCTTGTCGGAGTCAGTGATGCAACCTTGACTTTCTGTTCTGTTCTCAGCCTGCTGAATTCCCTGGGATCCAGTTAGAGGCCAGTTCGCTTGAAATGACAGGAAAAAAAAATTGCTGGTGTGAACACAGAGGACTTGATTCATATTACATGTCTGATCTGTGTAATAGGTACCAATCCCTGATTCTGACTAGTTTGCTCTTGTTTTGCAAGTTAGGGGTCTAACAATTTTTTTTCGTTTCCTGCATTTCTTGCTCTTTGTCCCAAGATCCGTGGCAGGCACACACTTCGATTTCTTTTGTCAGTGTCTGTGCTGTGTTGTCAATTTTTATGATGCTTACTTAGAACTTTCAGTGGTATGTGATAAAAAGAGTCTTAAAATAGTTTAATAAGTCCTTGAGCGATATGTCAAGGAAGAGCTGATTATGAGAACTGGGAGTTGCAGGAATCCATGCTGTAAAAACGAAGGAGTTATTAGAAAAGGAATGCAAAATAAAACTGCCCATATTATAACCTTCTTATGCATATCACTGGTGTGTTTGCATTTATTATTTTGGGTGTGTTTCTGGCATCTGCAACACTGCCAAACTGTTTACTAAGACTGCATTATTATTATTATTCTCATCCTTCCTATTACCGGTCTCCTCCCGCTTATGATTCTAACCTTGTTGCTTGTATCTTTACGGTTTATATTGTTTTATTTTCCTAGTATGATTTTTATTGCTTAGTTAGTATCCTGTGACTATCACTAAGTGTTGTGTGTTATGATTCTTGATGAATGTATTTTTATGCACGCTGAGAGCTTATGCACCAAAGACAAATTCCTTTTGTGTCCAAAGAATTCTATTCTGTTCTATTCCATTCTGTTCCTATTCCTTATTCTATTCCATTCTATTCTATTCCTGTTCCTGTTCCTTCTATTCTATTCCTATTCCTTATTCAGTTCTATTCCATTCCTATTTCTTATTCTATTCTATTCCTTATTCTATTCTACTCTATTTGAAAAAGATGGTAATATAGCTGAAAAAAATGAGAGTATTGATGAGTTCCCCATCTTTGGGCTAGAACTTTCGGGAACCTTCACCTTGCATTGATACAGGTAGTCCTCAACTTGGAACCACAATTGGGATCAGTTACTAAGAGAGTTCTGTCCAATTCTATGATTTGGGGCGCGGGCTGCAGTTTTGAGCAAATCTAGGCTTTCTCCATTGACTTTTCTTAAAAGCCCCAGGTCGTAAATCACAATACGTTGCATCTCTGGGACAGTGCCAAGTACCCAGATTTTGATCACATAACCTCAGCGGTCATAAGTATGAGGACTTGCATAAGTTGGGTTTTTTTTTTTCAACAATCATGACATTGTGCACAGTTTTTAAGTAAAGGGCTGCCTGTATGAGAAAGAAATCCCTGAAAACAGACCTGAATTCAAACTATTTTAAGATATGCCATTATAGCTCTGACTTTGAAACATGCTGAAACTCAGACTTTATTAGCAAAGGAAGAGATAACCTTTTCATAGATCTTCTCTGTCGATAAACCCGGAGCTTTTGACATAGATTTATTACATTGAAAATAAGAAATGCTCCCCATTTAAATTTTAGCAAGCTTGGAAATAATTTTTCAGTTATTGGCATTTTTGTATTTTCAATGTTTTGCTTGCTTGCTAGGTCAAGTTTTGAAACAGAACTTCAAAAAGGGAAGAACACATCTCGTCTGAAACTCAATTTAAAAGCTTTGGATGAAATTAATAGTGCCTAGTCCCTCCCTTCTCCATGTGTTTGTAGGAATGAGGATAGAATGTGCCAAGGGATGCTGACAGAAGAGCCAAAATTCGAATAATTCAAACAGCAGAGTACAGAACAAAAAGGTTAGCCACCATTGCTATAGGACCTCCTCCTTGAGCAGGGGGTTGGACTAGATGATCTCCAAGGTCGCTTCCAACTCTCATTATTCTGTAATTAATAAGTTAAAGTGTAAGTTAAGAGACCTTGAATACTGCCCCCCTCTCTGCAATTTATCCTTGAGAGGAAGGAAAAATAAGAATAAATCAGGGTGGATTTGATTTAAATCAAGTCAATTGGCTGGTTTGAGATCAACTTGATTTAAATCATAATTTTTAAAGAACCACTGTCGTCTCTGCTCCTCAGTGGCTGCTCCTCTGACCGGCTGTTGACTCACTGACAGTCCCAGTATTGCAAAACATACAGACTCAATGCGACATAACTAATGCTCCGTTTCATGCTGAATAAATGTATCTTTAGATAGATTGTTTTTTTAACTCCAAAAGCATTTTGTTAAAATAAATTTGATTTTTAAAAAAATCCAATTGAAATATTTAAAAATCTGACTTTTTAAAAACTTTTTTAAAATCATCCATTTTTATCCACCCTGGAATAAATGTAGCATAAAGCTTTCATATCAAAAATGTTAATCTAGGCCAGTTTTACTCCAGCCTGGGCTGATATAAATCAAATGCCTCATTATGAGAAGTCTCAGTGTTCCCATAAGTAATCAGAATGGAGATGATCCTTGCTGGATTTCGCCTACCGAAGCTTTCTTGCTGGTTGAGCTCAAGTTGTCGGTTGAGCTGGAGTTGCAAGGACAAGCCATCATAAAAACTAGCCTCAGGATGTTCTCATGAAGGTTGAAACTTGTTTCTCTGCTAAATGAAGTTATTTTGCTGGGTCAACAGAAACCTGACAGGTCGTGTTCAAATAAAGTGACAACTTTAATTATAGCTTCACAGCTTTGCTCCTCTTTCAGTTGTATTGCAAAATCAGACTTGATCAACCACGCAATAGGATCCTGTGGCCAAATAGGAACAAAGCTAATATCCTCATACATTGTGAATAACTGGGTACTTCCTTTTTTTTTTTTTTTTTTAGAAGCTCCAAACCCAGAATAACCCCACAGGGTTAAAAAAATTAGTACTTAACTAAAGAGAAATACATTGAAGTATTTACAGCACCAAATTCTGATATAACCTGAGGTTTCTACTGATTTTTTACTCTGAAATGTATTGGAATATACTGTTTCCCTGTAAATACAACCTACCCCGAAAGTAAGACCTAGCTTGATTATTTACATGTGTGCCCAATATAAGCCCTAATAACCCCCAAATAAGCCCTAATCAAGATTCCACTCACTCCAGAGTAGACTGGTAGAAATTAGGCTAGGGTGGGGATGAGTGGGTGGAGCTGCCCTACTAATTATTTTTGGACAGTTGTAGCCAGGCCTCACACACTCCGACAGCTTCCTTGCCGGCCCATATCTTCTACAGCCGGCAAGGCTGGCCAGACTTTCCTGAAGGCCTCTGGAATTGAGAACAAAGCTCTGGATCGATCCTGAAGGTTGCAGAGGCCTTCAGGAAAGCCTTGCTGGCTGCAGAAGACGTTCCTGAAGGTCTCTGACCATGAAAAGGAGGCCAGGGGCGATGCGGCCAAGTGAGGTTAGTCAGTGGATGACATCCCCCGAAAGTAAGACCTGGTGGCTTTTTGTGTGTGTGTGGCAAAAATATATATATATAAAAGACAGGGTCTTATTTTTGGGGAAACACGTTAAGTTTTTGCTGCCTTTATTTCTACTCTCTTCGGTTAGGGAGGTGATTGTCCACAATTGAGCCCAGAATGTATGTTGCTAAGCGGGATAGTTGTTATGTGGCTCATGCCCCATTTTATGACCTTTCTTGCCACATACGTTAAGTGAATCACTGCAGTTATTAAGTTAATAACCCAGCTGTTAAGTGAATCTGGCTTTCCCATGATTTCACTTGTCAGAAGGTCTCAAAAAATGTGTGTGTGTGTGTGTGTGAGAGAGAGAGACACAACCCCGGTTGCCAAGCGGGCGAATTGAAGTGTGAAAAACAGCCATAAGTCCGGTTTTTTTTTCCAGTGCCGTTGTAACTGTTCAGTGACTAAACCTACAGGTTATAATTCAAGGAATTACCTGTATGGGGGACCCTTGTAATTCTGAACGGCCATTAAACTGATTGGGATTCTGTAGCAATAAAGAAATAATGCCTGCTTGAAGCCAGATAACTCTATTCTTTTACGTAATACAGTCCTCATTTTAGGACAACCTTATAGCGTTTTTTTTTCCTGAACAATGACATTAAGGCGTCTGGAAGTAGCATAGCTAAAATATTCCATTCAGTTTGGGACTTAAAACATTTAGGAGTCAAGTGTATATGAGATTAAAGGCACTATGATCATCACACCTTTAATGGGTAGAATGCCCAGGATATAACAAGAACAGGTGCAGAATAAATATTTTATCTTGTGGAACATGCACGTTCAGGGATCTTATCAGCTTTGGTACTATGAGTCTGCGGTCCCTTTCCTCAGGCAGGTTGCAAAGTGCCGAGCAGTGGTATTGCCCAACCTCTATTGACCTTGAGAAACAGGTGTTTAAGTTTCGGAAGAAAATGAAGCAGCAGAGCAGAATGAAGTTCATACCCAGGCTTGGGTTTGTTTGAATAAACGGGAGCTGTAATTGTGGGGTTTTCATATTAAATTGACTTCTATACAGCTCGTCTTCGACTTAACAACAGCTGGTTTAAAAGTCTGTAGAGTTTCTTAGTCATCCAGGTTGCCCCAAAGGTGCTTTTTTTCAGGAGTCAACTGGACTTTCCTTTCTTTTTCTTTTTTTGCCTTTTGAAGATGTTTCACTTCTCCTCCAAGAAGTTTCTTTGTCTCTGACAAGATAGTGGGGAATGGAAGGAGCGAAACTCCTTGCAGACAGCTGGTCATTTGCATCCTTTTTAGAGAGTTGTTGAGGCCATTTGGAGATCTGTGTTACTGATAATGTTTAAGCTTATTGACCCATCTGTTGTATGAACTCATATGTTTCAACTTGTTTAACAGTGGAGAAATAGGCAGCAGTATCCATGTAATATATAAATGAAATGACTTTCTGAATGTGTTGTGTCCGGCATATGATTTAAAGGCCATCCACTTGAGTCATCCGGGCAGCGTTTTGACAATGCAGTTTTCGCCATCATGAGTTGTACCACACTGTTACTTCCAGCTTCCTCTTAGTCAACAGCCCTAGCCTAGATAGCTTTTTACATCTTTGACCTCGATTTTAAGTGTGTCAAGGAAGGGCTACGAAACTCCTGTTTTATATAACTCTGTATATCTAAGGTTTAAAATAAAACGTTTCTTGCAATTGGGGAGTAGCTTCCAAAGTTATTTCGTCTTAAAAGTTTGCCCTAGCGGTTAAGGCAGCAAGACTAGAACTCAGGACCCTGGGAGTTCTAGTCCTGCCTTCAGCATGAAAGCCAGATGGGTGACTGAGTCAGTCCCTCTCTTCCAGCCCATAAAATTGGTGTGGTGGGGAAAATAGGAAAAGGGAGGAGTACTAGTTATGTTCCCTGTGCCTTAAGTTATTTCTAAAAATAATGAAAGTGGGATTCAATCCAAAGCTTCAAATTTGTTGTGGTCTGCTAGCAGCCTGCGGAGACGGCAGCAGAGTCAGATAGTGGGAAGGAACATAGGCCAGTCCGGGGAGGACTCGGACGAGGGTCCAGCATCCAACACAGAGATGGGGCCAGGAACATCTGGGAGTTACATGCCAACTCCGGAGCCTCCAGAATCCGACAGCAGTGAGGCAGAGGAACAAGGGGAGCCTGTTCCCAGTGCACACATGCGCAGAGCTGCCAGAAGGCAAGAACAGTTAAGACAAAAGGGGCGACTCGGGAGTAAGGCTTGGGGGTGATTGGCCCTCCCATAAGACATAAAGGAGGAGCAAAGGGACGGGAGTCTTTGCAGGAAGCAACTTTGTTCGTTCTGGTCAGTTTAAACTCTGAAGCTCTGTGTTGAATTTGTGCTCCTGTTGGCCTTGTATAACTAATTGGACATTTAGTTGTTGGCAGCATTTCAAGGAAGATAAAGGTGGGTGCTTATCAGACTTATCCTGAAGGACTTTGGCAGACTTCCGTGGGGCTATTTACAAACTGCTTGAGACGCATTACGGGCTGTGAATGACTAAAATTCACAGCCGTTGGGACTAACGTGTGTTTGTTAGGGTCTCCATTAGCCTTGGTCAGAACAAGAATTTCTGAAGGCAAGACAAGAAGCAATGGATGGAAGCTAATTAGGGAGAGAACCTCCCCTAGAAATAAAAGAGCAATTTCCTGACAGTGAGAACAGTGACTCAGTGGAAGAGCTTGTCTCCTGAAGCTCCGGGGGCTCCCTCACTGGAGGCTTTTAAGAAGAGGTTGGACAGCCGCTTGTCTGAAACGGTATAGATCAGGGTCTCTAGAGCAGGGGGTTGGACTAGTAGACCTTCAAGGTCCCTCCCAACTCTCTTATTCTGTATTCTGTAAAAGTTCAGAAGAGACCAACTAGGAGTGACATGATAGCAGCCTTCCAATATCTCAGGGGCTGCCCCAAAGAAGAGGGAGTCAAGCTATTCTCCAAAGCAAATGAGGGCAGGACAAGAAGCAAAGGATGGAAACTGATCAAGGAGAGAAGCAACCTAGAACGAAGGAGACATTTCCTGACAGTAAGAACAATTAATCAGTGGAACAACTTGCCACCAGAAGTGATGGATGCTCCTAACACTGGAGGTTTTCAAGACAAGACAGGACAACCATTTGTCTGAAATGATCAAGGGTCCTGATCAGGAAGCTGGACGAGAAGACCTCTATGGGCCCTTCCAATTCCTATACCTGCGATGGCACACGAGCTCCAGGCAGACTTACCTCACTGCACATGTGCACGCCTCACAGCTGATTTTCGGGGGGTTTGAGGCCTTTTTCGGCCTCCCAGAGGCTTGAGGAAGGCTTCTGCAGGCTTTGCAAGCCGAAAACTAGCCCCATTTCCTCACTTCCTGTTTTTTCCAAAATTGACGAAACAGGGCTAGTTTTCAGCCTGCAGAAACCTTCCTCAAGCCTCTGGGAGGCTGAAAAAGGCCTCAAACCCCCCAAAAATCAGCTGTGAGGCGCAGTGCAGGTAAGCCCCAAAAGGTAAGCCATCCCTGTCCTATAGTAAACGTAGTAAAATATTAAACAAATACACATATAACACACACCATATAATCATACTGAAGGCAAACTGGCTTCAGCATGGCTTTGAAGACTCTTACGAACCATGCAGGCCTCTTAACTTTTACAATCAAAGAAAGAAGTCTATAAGTACTACTAATTTTTTTTAAAAAAAATATTCTTCGCACTTTTGCTTGAGCTCATAACAGAAACATGACCAGCCTCAACCCCCTATGAGCTTCAACATCACGTGCTTTTTGTGTGTGTACTTATGTGTACTTGCACACTTCCTCGGGTGTGGTACCAGGTACTTAACTGGACTTCAGATTTATTGCACTGCAATTGCACAAGCGATAAAGTCAGAAAGAGAGCAAAGGTGCAAAAAAGATGAGTCTGGAATCGCGTGACTGTCATATCTCCTATCTGGGCCTAGAGGGATGTAATCACGAGTCTCCAAACTTCTTAGCGAAGATGGTTCAATCAAGACTAAAGATTTGTTAAATAGGGAAGGTGCCACCCTAGAGATGTGATTGGGCCGTTGTAGGTGAATTTGGCCTAAGCAGGCTTGAGAGGCCAAGTTTCTCCAAATTGGACAACTTTTAAGACTTGTGGACTTCAACTCCCAGAATTCCTCAGCCAGCAGGGGAATTGAAGTTCAAAAGTCTTTTTAAAGTTGCCAAAATTGGAGAATCCTGTTCTAGGCTACTTCTGAGTGATCTCTCTTTCTCTGAAACTTTCCCAGCTTCCTGCCATAAATTCGGGAAGAAGTTGTCACTACTTTTGAAGAAGTCTTCCTTTCAAATGTTGGCAAAATATAAACTCCATGGAGATGCATTGAAACTTAACACAGGAAAACCTGTGTGTTAAATCCAGGACATTTTGGGGATCAGCAGGTTGAAACTATCTTTTTTTTTTTATGATGATGCTTATACTTGAACTAGACTCTGTATTTATATGTGTTTATTTATTCTGTTATATTATGTGGTGTGTATTGGACACTCACCTTTGAGAGCTGTAGTCAGCGAAATTTCACTTTAATGTATGCCGATTAGTGTGCATTCAAAGCAACGATAAAGTCATTCTATTCTATTCTATTCTATTCTATTCTATTCTATTCTATTCTATTCTTCTACGTTATATATTCTATTATATATTCTGTTCTATTCTACACTAGCTCAATACCCATGCTTCGCTACAAAACTATGTGGTCAGGCTTATTTTGGGGGGAGGAAAATAAGGGAGAGGAAATTGTGCCTCTGCCTAACAGCATCCATCTGTATTCATCTGGCTAGCATGCAGTCAGTGTGTGAGAGAGTTGAGGGCTGTTTGGAAAGTGAAACAGTATTTGCTGTGTGAGCAAGAAGGAGACAGCAAGGAGCCTGGGCATGGCTTAGCTCAACTGTTCTGTACTAAAGCTGGTTGCTGCTGTGAAACTGAAACTCCTCTGCTTATGTTTTGCATTTGGAAGAGATTTCTTTTCAGGTGGGAAGGGGGAGTAGAGCTCTTTAGCATCAGAGCATGTTAATAATAATAATACTATAGGAAATACAAATGCTCTGATGGTCATTTCAAAAAATCCTTTCTTAGTGAACATCTAGAAGCCAAGAGGAACCTATGTACCAAATTTCAAGTTTGTAGGCTTTACGGTTCTGGAGATTTTGTGATGATGTGTGAGTGGTTTTTCGCTTTTATATAGATAGATTTTATACTCTATTCTACTCTATTCTGTATTCTGTTCCGTTCTATATTCTATATTCTGTTCTATTCATTCTATATTGGCAATATCCTGTCATTTTAATTAGTCATGAAAAAATGTGGTGTGTATAATGGGAATAATAATGAATGCACAATCCTTCTTTTGAACCAGGCAACCATCGAGTTACCCCGGCAATACAATGCTTCGGTTTCAGTGTGGAACAGCCGCATCCTTTGCCAGGGTCACATGCTGTTGTGAGGATGCTTCTGCTCCCGTTGTATGATTTTGGAAAAACAATCCAGTTCCTTTAATGAGATAGAGATAGCTGCTGTCTGTCCCGAAGACGGATAAGTTGATATTAATTGGGAACAGAGCTTTAGAATCCTGTCGAAAGAATCCGTTCCCACTGAAATACACCAGAGCTGCTTATTTATAATTTTGATGAGTAGTTAGGGGAGACAACTGATGATGTTGCCTAGCTTGATGATAACATGTCTGCAAGAAACTAGCCAAGCTCAGACAGCACCAAGGGTCCCACAGTCTCCATCTCCTCCTCCTCCTCCTCCTCCCCCCATTCCCCTTCTCTTCCATTCAACAAACCCCACTCCCTTCTAGCACTGATGACGTTACCTAGTTTGGGTAATGAAACGTCTGCCAGAAAGCACCCAAGTTCATATAAGAAATGGCATGTTCATATTATTCTGAAAAAGCAAAAAAAGTTGTGATTTGACGTGAATGCCTTATTTTACTGTAACAGAGAGTCAGAAGTCAATGCTTTTCTTTCTTTCTTTCTTTCTTTTCTTATCTTTCCTCACCTCTCCTTCCCCTTCTTCCTCCCCACTGCTTTCCTATTTACTTTTGTATTTTGTATTTTACGTTACTTTATAACTCAATTAAAAAAAAACATCGTTGGAGGGAGGGGGAAAAGAAAGCAGCCAAGCTCAGAGAGTACTAAGGAGCCCCTCATATTTCTAAAAACGTCATTCTACGGAATCATTGGGGGTTCCCCCCCCCGATATGGAATATAAAGGAGAAGCCAGAACCGGCTGGATAATCCCTGCCCTTTCGTGGTGAAACACTTTCGGATAGCGCCAAATTAATTTGCCCGTCTCTTAGTTTGATAAGGTGAGTTGGAAACTTTATTTTAAGCCTGGCACCAGCGGTGTTAATCTGTGCCACAGCACAACTGGCACGCTTTTCTGATTAAATGTTGCCAGGAAGATATTGCATGAATTTAAGCGTAGCTGAGATTGCAACATCGGTAGCCAGTATACAAATTACATTTTAGGCAAAACCTCACCGATCAAATCGTTCATGCCTTCCCTGCTCCTATTATTTGGATCGTTCTGCCCCAGTTATAAAGTGAGGCCAAATTCCTTAGAGGCGTCAAATTAAAAAAAAACAGCACTTACAGGTTATCCTCGACTTAATGACCGCAATCGAGCCCAAAACTTCTGCCGCTAAGTGAGACATTTGTGGGTTTTGCCCCATTTTGCCATCTTTCTCGCCACGGCCCTTAAGTGAACCACTGCAGTTTGTGAGGTTAGTTAGCACGGTGGTTCAGTAAGTCTGGCTTTTCCCATTGTCTTTGTCAGAAGGTCTCAAAAGGGGAATCACGTAACCCAAGGACATGGCAACCGTCATAAATATAAGTCGTTGCCGAGCGTCTGAAGTTTGACCGAGGGAATCGTAAGTCGTAAGTGTGAAAAAGGGGTAACAAGTGACTTTTTTCAGTGCATGGTTGCAAGTCAAAGACTAATTGTACTCTTGTTATTGTCTTAACCGACAAAGGTTGCCTTGGAAAATCCAAGTCTACCTGGAATATGGAGGTTTACAGTCCTTCATTTAAACCGCTGAATATTTTTTATACCGTGGGTCAGTAATCCAACCCACAAATCTTCCTGTTGTAATTAGAAATTCTAATTTCTGACACCCCCATCAAAAGCGAAACAATAAGGAAAATATTAGACTGTGCAGAGATGGACAGACTAACTAGAAATTAAGGATAAGGGTGAAACCAGACTACTATGGAGTCTGGAACAAAATGTTTCTATGGTTGGAGTCGAGGAAAAGAAGAAAGTGTTTATAGGAATGAAGGTCAAACTTACGTAGGCTAAAGAAAATGAAATATAATGGACAATTATGATATGAATATAAAGACTATGGGGGGGAAAGGAGATGGAAAAGAAGCTAGGTTGTAAATATGTATATAAATGTAAATAGAAACAAATATGTAACCAGCACTAAATTAACTTAGGCAAGAAAAAATCAACTGTTATATCTATTTTTATGTTATAAATGATTGCCAAGAAAGTCATACTGTGTTCAATTGTTTTTAATGTTTACTTAATAAAAATTTATTTTTTTAAAAAGAAAAGAAATTCTAATTCTGGCAAACATGTAAAACGTCTTGTGGACTCCCAACCTTCCCGTCCACAGACTGGGAACAAGAAAACAGTGCAAGTTGTGTCTTGTGCTGAAATGCAGCACCGGCAAGATGGACTGACAGGGAAGGGCTGAACCTCACATGCACACACACTGTTGTTTCTCTTAAAATGTCCTTGTTGACCAGCCAGGTACAAAGGACACCTGGGTTGGACAGGAAGCAAGAAACGGTGGTGGTGGTGTTTCTTTTACCTCCAGTTAACTTACATTTTCTGCCTTTGAGTCTGTAGAGTTCTTGGCAAGCAAATTACACACAAGAGTAACAAACGCAACGAGAAAAAGAACCAAACCAGAATAACCAAACCAGAATAATTGCTAAACTTTTGAAGTGGCAATATAAGCAGCGTTCCCATGATGAAAGCATCAACTCTCCCATCCTGGGAGAGTTTTAATTGGCCAGCATGAATGTTCACACCGGAGTGTTGTTGTGCCAGGGAGGCCACATCTAGAAGATGGACTTCCTCATCTTAGTGTTGGCAGTTAAGCAAGAATCCAAAACGTCACTTTTGGGACCATTCCTTGGGTCCCTCCTGAAAGCAGACTTCATCAATGGCTGTTGATTGGGTCTGTTGAGTGGGTAAAGTCAATGTTTGGGAGGTAAAATAGTTGTACATAAATCCAATAAATGAATAAATAACACGTGGTCTATAGGAAAGAATATTTGTAGCTGAGGGTTGATGCTCACTGAGCTAGGTGGTTCTCTTGCAGGCATTTTGTTACCCAACTAAGTGACATCATCTGCCCTAGAAGGGAATGGGGGGTTGTGGAATGGAGAAGGAAGAAGAGGAAGGAAGGGGCTGGTGATCTCTGAGCTTGGAGGGTTGTGGAGTCGAGGAGGAGGAGGGCTGTGGGGTTCTTGGTGCTCTCTGAGTTTGGTAGTTTCCTTGCAGACATTTTGTTACCCAACTAGGTAACATCAATCAGTGCTGGAAGAGAATGGGGGTTTGTGGAGTAGAGGAGAAGGGAGGAACAGGAGGAGAGGAGCTGGTGATCTCTGAGCTTTGTGGTTTTCTTGCAGACATTTCATTGCCCACTAGGTAACATCATCAGTGATAGAAGAGACTGGGGTTCTAGCACTGATGATGTTACCTAGTTGGGCTGTGAAATACCTGCAAGAAAACCACCAAGCCCAGAGAGCACCGAGGGAGGGAGGAGGAAGGAAGGATCACTGATCATGTCATCTCATTGGATTGTGAAACCTCTGCCAGAAAACCACTAAGCTCAGAGAACACCGAGGGAGGGAGGGAGGGAGGGAGGATCACTGATCATGTTACCTAGTTGGGTTGTGAAACGTCTGCCAGAAAACCACCCAGCTCAGAGAGCACCAGGGGGAGGGAGGGAAGGAAGGATCACTGATGATGTTAGCTAGTTGGGTCATGAAACATCTGCCAGAAAAACCACCCAGCTGAGAGGAGCCCACCACAAAGACATGCCCATTGGCAGGGACAGCCTGCGGCAACGCCTCCTACCTTTCTCTCGTGCAGGTACGGGAAACATTGTGGCCATCATGATTAGCTACGCCAAAGGCAGAGAAATCCTCCAGAAGATTGAAGAGGGCTACCAGGTGACCATGGCTATCGAAGTAGGGAAAAAACACGGCTCGTGGATGAATAATTACTCCATTTTCTTCGTCTCAGTCTCCTTCTTCATTGTCACCGCTGCCACGGTGGGGTACTTCATATTTTACTCCACTAGAAGGCTCCGGGTTGCCAGGGCCCAGAACAGGAGACAGGTGAGTTTCTCTCTCTCTCTTTCTCTCCACCCTTTCAGCCCCATCAGAATCGAACTTCAGGCTGTGGGCAAAGTTTTGAACAGTGATGCTTTATAAAGACCTGTGCACAATGATCAGTCCTTAAGCCGCCCCTCTGATAAATCCATCCATGCGAAGTAGAGACCACCAAGGTATTAGCATACATCTGAGGACACAACTTAATAATATAATCATTTCTTGATTTGGGAGGAATTTGTGGAATTTTCTTGTTGCATTTGAATTTTTTTTTTAATGGGCCAGTCTGGATTCTAGTTGGAAAGACTCTTTCCTCAGACAGAAAATATCTAAAAAAAGATACACTTTTCTAGATAATTTCAGCTTTTAGTGAACAGCTGTTTTTCCAAGGTTGGTAAATAAATTCTTGGAATACTTGTATGGATTCTTTAAATAGCTCAAGCAATATCCTTTTAAGAGCCTGCCAAGACTTATCACCTCCAGCTTCCTGAAGCAAAAATGGTGTGTTTTCCTGATAGATTTTCCGTGCGTAGCTGGCTTAGGGTTTAGCACCTTAGAGGCTCCCTTTGTTACAGACACTTCAAGTTCTTCCAGTGTATAATTACAACCTTTCGCTTGCTTCTCCTATCCAAACTAAAATTAATTTGCCAGGGCGTAATGAGTTGCCTCGGCGTGAAATGAATGCGTGCTAGCTCATCTGTATTTACAGCCTCATAAAAGGATGTGAATCTTTCAAGATCATTAAATATCTATGACGGTTTAATCTCATGCATGCCACTAGATGACTATTCGGTGAAAAGCTTCTGATACCACTGCAGTTGGCTGTTAAAAGCAATCAAAGAAAGAGGATATTTTTCAAACCGTATCCACAATAGTTGGCATTCATCAGTAAGATTAAAAACAGAGAATATAGCTTTCCTACTATCTCAGTCGTGCCTGTGAGAAAAAATGAACTACAAGTCAGATTAGGTTAAATATATATGTGTGTTCTTTTCATTCTATTGGGGAAGGGGGGAAATTGGCCGAGGCCAGTTCAAAGCGGTGTATGATTTGGCAGAAACGGAGCAGAAATGTGAAGAATAGCACCTGAATTGAGCTGCTTCCATTTTTCCATCCCTGTTCTGGGCAGCTCGTATTCTCACCTAGTTTGTTGAAAAGAAGGACTAGGGGAGACATGATAGCAGCCTTCCAATGTCTCAGGGGCTGCCCCAAAGAAGAGGGAGTCAAGCTATTCTCCAAAGCACCTGAGGGCAAGACAAGAAGCAACAGATGGAAACCAGTCAAGGAGAAAAGCAACCTAGAACTAAGGAGGAATTTCCTGACTGTTAGAAGAATTAATCAGCGGAACTCCTTGCTTCCAGAAGTTGTAAATGCTCCAACACTGGAAGTTTTTAAGAAGAGATTGGACAACCATTTGTCTGAAGTGGTATAGAGTTTCCTGCCTAAGCAGGGGGTTGGACTAGAAGACCTCCAGGATCCCTTTCAACTCTGTTATTCTATATAAAGGAGCTTTAGAGAGCGTGAAGCAAGTTCAGGTGAACCATTTTTTTTCCACCGGAGAACCTTGTTTTAACCTTAATCAGTCACATGAAAACAATTTTGTTGGCATTTGGGAAGGTGTCCTGGAATGTTTCCCACTTGGCTACAAAACCCCTTTGAATAAACTAAGTAATATTTCTACACATGCCAAGTACAACTTTTCAAAAACCACATACCTGCAAGACTTATAATTAGGTCCTGGGTAATACTCCAAGGCAGGTTTGCTCCATCTCTCCTAAAGGAACACCCTCGCCCCTTGTTAATTATGTAGCCAATCTAAACACTGGACAGGAGAACCAGTTCTGCACTGACACACTCTGCTTGTCTTTTTTACAGAGACAGCTGAAAGAGGACGCCAGGAAAGCAATTGGACAGCTACAACTGCGTACATTAAAACAGGGAGACAAGGTACCAGTACAACCCCCCACAAAAGAACAAGGAGGCGAATTCATCCTCTTTACGTGCAGGTTGCACCATCCTTCAAAAAAGACACCTGCCCAACCTGTTCTTGTTCCTGTTCCAGAAAAAAAGCATATCCCTAGTTTGCTCATTTGTTTATTTTTTAAATGTCCTATAACCTTGTAAGGAAGCCTGTTATGCTGGGCCAGTTTGAATCTTCCACCTTAGTTCCTTGCAGCAAGTAGAGGTATTTGAACACAAGTTGTGATGACCCGGGATGTGGCACAAAGGCAACACAGTCAGATAAGCAATAAGAGTCCCTTTATTATTTTCAACTTTGCTCCCAATGTCCAGGTTACCTTCGGGCTGGAGAAAAACTCCCAGGAACAGCCTTTAATTGTAGAAAATTCAGTCCAAAACAAGGTACATACAAACTGTAATTTAAAGTCCAAACGAGCCAAACTGAGGTAATTAGTTTGGCAGGGCAGGAGCGGGAATTTCAAACTTGAAAGCATGGCAAAACTCACATAGTTGGGAAGACACCAGGAACACAGAAAAGCCACGATGATACTAGATAAATTCATGTTTGCTCCCAACAACTTACTGCACACAGCTTCCTTTTTTATACACTGTGTTCCCAGCCACAGCTAATGAAGGGAATCAGGGCCCTTTCTTCCCCCTGTAAGCCATGCAACTCACATTGCTCCCTTCTCCGTTCCTTCTCCGTTCCTCCCTGCGTGCCCTAGGATGAAGAGGGGGTGGGCCTGGGTCTTCCTCTGAGCTTCCTTTCCCTTGTTCTCCCTCTCCCCTGCTCTGCCCAGCCGTACTTTGCCCTTCCCCAGTTTCCTCCACAGATAACGGAGCCACACTCCCACTCCCTGCTGCTTGGCTTCCCCCTCTGAGGCAGATTCCGACAGGGGCAAGACACAAGTCTTAAGTGTTTGAACACTAGACAGTGTGTGAAAAGAGAGAGAGAGAGAGAGATCTTAATTTGGCGGGTTGATTTTAACAAGGATTTCGTCGAAGTTGGTTCAGGAGGTGTATGACTCGTTCAACAAATCGCGCCCGGTTAATTTCAGGGATCCCTCCCCTCTCCCCCCCCCCCACAAAAAAAAGTTATATTGTGGTTGCAGATTTATCTTCTTGGTTTCAAAATGGAGGGAAATTCCAGAGGCATACCCAAATATAAACGATAAGGTTGGTTTATTGATTTGACTTGCATGCGACCCATCTCTCCCAGAGTAGAAGGTGTTCCTCTGTTGCCTGGATGTTTCTGTAGATCCTATTCAGGGACGGGCTACTCCCCAGTTTGGGAGAACCCGTAGCTAAGCGGTAGCTCATGTTATGGCCGGTTCGGTGAACCGGCAAATCCCATCCCAGGCTGGCCCTGCCTCAACCTGCCCCTCCCCTCCCAGGAGTTTCCAAATAACCCGTTTTCGATCCCAGATAAGTGCAAGGAGGTTCAAGGTGACCTCCGGCGTCTGGGGAGGCCGTTTTCACCCTCCCGGAGGCTCAAAGAAAACTTCCAGAGTCCGGGAAGGGCGGAAAGCTCCCTCACCTCCCATTGTGGTACAGGAGGCCGACTAGGCCACGCCCACCCCACAACCAGAGAATGGTTGCTAACATTTTTGAAGCCCACCCCTGATTCTATTACTCTAAAAATTTGCCTGTAGATCAGGGGTCCCCAGCCCCACAAGGCGTGGGCCGGGCCGTGGCATGCCAGAAACCGGGCCATGCAAACAAGCGAAATGTCAAAGTCATAAAATACTTCTCTGATCTTTTAGAGTTGCCCAAAGAAAGAGAGCGGGGAGAGCAGTGGAGCAGCTTGCAAAACCGAAACTGTATTCCATGAATGTTTTCATAGATAGTTTCCAGGCAACCAAAGTTCCTGCCGCGCAAAATTCTAACTGGAGAGCATGATTGATGACTTTTGGCTATGGACGTGTCCCATTGGAGAATATGAATTGAGATACTCCCGGGGGGGGGGGAGGAAAAGCAGGGCCAAGAGTGACAATAAATGATGTGCCTCAGAGTCAGCTACGCCCAGGCAGTGCCAGCATGTTTACTCCAAATAAATCTTCTTCAAGTTCTGGAAGTTGACTGGAGACTCATGATTTAAATGGGGGTCACTACCGGAGCCCTGACACGAAGCCCCATCCATGCGCCATGCAAAACTACGCCCGCTCTGGTCCATGGAAAAACCTTTCTCCGTGGAACCAGTTCCTGGTGCCCAAAAGATTGGAGGCCACGGCTCTAAGACGATTCTCCAGAACTCCCATTTTTATTGTGTTGAAAAACGTCATTTTTGGAGTCTGCATTTTGGAGTCCTTTCGAGGGGCAGTTAGCCAAAATCCCAATGCCTCCGATCGTGGTTACGTCCGCCGGTTAGTGGAAGACGAGAAGCAAATGTTTCCTCTCTCTTCTTTTCTTCAAAGGAAACGGGCCCTGATGCAGACAGCTGCGCTGTGTGCATTGAAGCGTACAAACCAAATGATGTCGTCCGAATTTTAACCTGCAAGTAAGTTAATCCTTTTTTTCCCCCATCCCCAGTAGTTATTCTTCTCATGCTCATTCTCCTTCTCTCTTCCTCTGTACTTCTGGGGAGCTGGTTTCACTGAGTCGGCTTTTGTTTCTCACGATAATTGGCTCAAATGACACTTAAATCTGTTGAGTTCAGGTGTAATTGAACACCTGAACAGGGGTGTCCAACAGGGGTGTCCAACCTTGGCAGCTTTAAGACCAGTGGACTTTCACTCCCAGAATTCCCACTGACAGCATGGGGAATTCTGGGATTTGAGGTTCACCAGTCTTAAAAGTTGCCAAAGTTAGAAATCTCTAGTCTAGAATGCAATAATTGTATTTAGCTTTGAATTACAATTTTCTTTTCAAAAAATTTTTATTGAATAAACATTACAAACAACTGAACACAGTGCAACTTTCATGGCCATACAAGCTATGGTATAGAAATACACATAACAGTTAATTCCCTTTTTCCCTTATGTTATTAGTATAGTGCTAGCTGCATATTATTTTATTTACATTTATCTACATTTATTTACAATTATATACATATTTACAACCGTCTTTTATACTCATGCATGGAGAATTCTGGGATTTGAAGTTTTCCAGTCTTAAAAGTTGCCAAAGTTAGAAATCTCTGGTCAAGAATGCAATAATTGTATTTAGTTTTGAATTACCATTTAAACATGACTTTTATTAAAAAAAGAAAAGTCTATATAACTATATTTTAAATAACTGCAGACTTAAATTTGAGGTCTTCACATTTTGTTAGGTTCCTAGCATAACGATATTCCTACAAGCAGACCTATATAACTATATTATATATGCATGCCAAGACTCTCTATTTAACTGTTGAATGATGATAAAGTTCTGGGCCCTTTTAAACAGTCATTGGATTTAAAAGACAAGACAAAATCAGAGTACACCAGTATTCTGTTTGGTATATTCCTGTATGAAACGTGAGCAAACCTAGTGGTGATTGATTAGCAGACCATGACTAAGCAAAGCTTAACATAATGTGTGAACCAAATCAATTATACATTTTAAAAAATTAGCAAAAAATGTTGCTCTTACCTGTTGACTCATAGTATAAATTCTTGTTGTTTTTATTTTCCAGCCATCTGTTTCACAAGAGCTGTATTGATCCCTGGCTGCTGGAGCATAGGACCTGCCCCATGTGTAAATGTGACATACTGAAGGCTTTGGGAATTGAGGTAAATCTGTGAGCTGTAAAGTTACTCATTACCTGCTCTTTTGCTATTACCGGGTTTGCTCTAGAAAACAACTGCAGTGCCTTTATCCTTTGGAAAAACATTTTTGTCCACTTACAAGGAGGAAACTTAAGAACAGTTTCCATGTAAGTCCTCCATACGTGTTTCTAAGGTTGTTTTCCATGCAAAACAAGCTTTGTGCTTAAGTTGTGGAGTTCATTAACCCTCTTTGAAAGCGAATTAAAATCCCTTCAGGGAAGAGTGTACTAAACGTACCAGGTTTCCTTGAAAATAAGACCCTGCCTTTTTCCCCCCCCCCATCAAAAAAAAGGCACTAGGTCTTATTTTTGGGAGGGAGGGATGTTGTCCACTGACTCGCCACACTTGCACGCATTGCCCCTGGCCTCCTTTTCGCTGTCAAGAGGCCTTCAGGAACTTCGGCGGCCGGCAAGATTTTCCTGAAGGCCTCCGCAGCCAATAACAGAGTTCTGGATTGATCTGGATCTCTGTTATTGGCTACAGAGGCCATCAGGAAAGCCTTGCCGGCCTCAGAAGAAATGGGCCAGCAAGGCAGGTATCAAGGTGTGCGATGCCTCGCTACAACTATCCAAAGGTAAGTAGTGGGTTGTATTTTCGTGGAAACACTAAAGGGTGAGAAGGGAGCTTTTAGCTGTGTGGAAATAACTTTAGTTTCTTCCTGTGAAATTCTGCTCGACGTAGGTGGACATAGAAGAGCGAGGAGAAGCGACTCCAGCCCCCACGGCACCCAGCGAAGCTTCTAACGTCCCTTCGGTTAACGAAGACGATAACCACAGCGAGACCGCCTCCTCTGGGTACGCTTCTGTGCAAGGAGTTGAGGAACCGGCTCCGGAGGAGCGTGTTACTCCAGAGAGTAAGTTTCCTACGGCTCTCGCAAATTAACAATGACCCAATTCTTTCTCCGGAGGTAGCATCCCTTTGGTTTTCCTTTGGCCCAAAAAAATTGGACGGTATCGCCTGCCCCCTGCTGGGGATTCAGTGGCACACCAAGAGGAGAGGGGATTTACATTCATTCAAGGGCTTCGTTCGTTTTTGCACAGAAGCAGGGATGACACTGGTGTGCTGATCCTGGGGTGTGTGAGTGATTTCCTCATAGCTGAGCTACAACAAATATATTCGAGGAGAAACACTGTAGTAATAGGAAATGCCCCAAAGAAACACAGTATATAAGGAGCTTGGCATTTATTTAATCTGCTTATTTACTTGCATCCCACTTTATTATTCTTGCAAATAACTCCATATGCAGCACAATTTCCTCCTTCTGTTTTCCCCAAACAACAACCCTGTGAGGTAGGTTGGGCTAAGAGAGAGGGACTGGCCCAGCTGGCTTTCATGCCAAAGGTGGGACTAGAACTCACCGTCTCCTGGTGATCGGCCCAGTTATCCAGCTGACTTTCGTGCCTAAGACGGGACTAGAACTCACCATCTCCTGGTGATTAGCCCAAAGTCACCCAACCAGCTTTCATGCTTAAGACAGGACTAGAACTCATCGTCTCCTGGTGATTGGACCAAAGTCACCCAGTTGGCTTCCATGCCTACGGTGGGACTAGAACTCACTGTCTCCTGGTGATTGGTCCAAAGTTATCCAGCTGACTTTCATGCCTAAGGCAGGACTAGAATTCACCCTCTCCTGGTGATTGGCCCAAAGTCACCCAACCAGCTTTCATGCTTAAGACAGGACTAGAACTTACCCTCTCCTGGTGATTGGCCCAAAGCTGTCATTCATGGCTAAGGCAGGACTAGAACTCACAATCTCCTTGTGATGGGCCCAAAGTTATCCAGCTGACTTTTGTACCTAAGGTGGGACTAGAATTCACCCTCTCCTGGTGATTGGCCCAAAGTCACCCAACCAGCTTTCATGCTTAAGACAGGACTAGAACTCACCCTCTCCTGGTGATTGGCCCAAAGCTGTCATTCATGGCTAAGGCAGGACTAGAACTCACAATCTCCTTGTGATGGGCCCAAAGTTATCCAGCTGACTTTTGTACCTAAGGTGGGACTAGAATTCACCATCTCCCACTTTTCTAGCCTGATGCCCCTAACCACTAGACTAAACTGTCTCTCTGCTCTTACGCTGTGACTTGAGGAGTTGAGATGAAAGCAAGACAGAGAATTGTTGGGGTTCTTTTTTTTCTTTTTTTAAAGTTCCTTTGCTGAATAATAGGATGGATTCCCTGACCTTTCAACTTTGTAGTTCCAGAAAACCATTTCTGCATCCAGGAACCCAAGAGAGTTTTCTGGAGCACCTGGAGGCTGTTTTTAAGGGCAGCCTTAAAATAAGACATATTAACATGCAAAGTTTATTAATCCAGCCATCCAATAAATGCAGGTGATTGGCTGATCCAAAAATCAGATTATTTCTGCTGTTGGAAATACAGCAACAATTTTTATGTGCCTGTAAACTTTTTAAGCTACCAGATGCATATAGCATTTGTTTTTTCAGACATATCAAGACACTGTCTCTAGGAATTCCATATTTCTGATTTATCCTTCCAAAGATGGAAAAGCCTTTGGTAGCTCCTGATCTAATTAATGAGCTCTTTAAAAAGACCAGCCTTTTTTAAGAAGAGCAACTCCTTATAATAGCAGTTGAACAAAATAATGAGAAGCTGAATGAAAACACCTGACTTTGCATGATCCATTCTAGGATTTGGCGGTTACAATCTGGCTCATAACCCCCAAATCCTAGAATGGGTCATTCAAAGGAGGCTTTTGAATGGAAATCCTCCTTAATAAAATTAGGAACTGTAGAAGGCTAATCAGGATTATTGGCCTAGTGGGCAAAAACATCCCCAGCAGATAATCCTTTCCGACTTAAAAAAATTCACTTTCTGTTTTTGAACCGGCGGAACTCTCCAAACCGATCTATGAACTTAATGGCATTTAAGCCTATTAACTTCTAATCCTTTATTTTAAAATTGCAATTAACGTCCTGGTAAGCCTTCAAACCGCTTGGTGTTTAAGGTCAGTGGCTTGCCCAAAGCCCACCAGTTGTGACTGCAGCCACTGTCTTCTCATTTGTAGAAGAGTTTTTTCTCTTCTTCCCATGTCCTGCTGGCAGATAAAGCTCCGAATTGAAAATTCAGAAATCAAAACTGAAAACTACATATGTAGACTGGGTTGCATCCAGGCTCCATAGCAGGAACTGGGAGCGGGATCTTGTAGTCTTAGTGGACAACCAGCTAAATATGAGCCAGCCATGTGCAGCAGCCACCAAAAAAGCTAATGCAATCCTAAATTGCCTTAACAGAGGGATACAATTGAGATCAAGGGAGGTACCAATACCACTCTATAAAGCCTTAGTAAGACCACACCTAGACTACAGCATCCAGTTTTGGTCACCACACTATAAAAAGGATGTGGAGACTCTAGAACAGGAGTCTTCCAACTTGACAGCTTTAAGACTTGTGGACTTCAACTCCCAGAATTTCTCCCTCAGTCATGTTAGCTCAGGAATTCTGGGAGTTCAAGTCCACAAATCTTAAACTTGCCAAGTTTGAAGACTTCAACTCCCAGAATTCCTGAGCTAAGATGATTGGAGGAGGAATTGTAGGAGTTGAAGTCCACAAGCCTTAAACTTGCCAAGTTTGAAGACCTAGAAAAAGTGCAGGGAAGAGCAACCAGGATGATTAGGGGATTGGAGGCTAAAACATACAATGAACTGTTACAGGAATTGAGCATGGCTAGTTTAGTGAAGGAAAGGACCAGGGGAGACAGGAGAGCAGCTTTCCAATATTTGAGGGGCTGCCCCAGAGAGGAGGAAGGGGGTCAAGCTATTCTCCAAAGCACCAGAAGGCCAGACAAGGAATAATGGGTGGAAACTGAACAAGGAGAGATTCAACCTGGAAATAAGGAGACATTTTCTGACAGGGAGAACAATCAACCCATGGAACAGAAGTTGCCTTCGGAAGTTGTGGGAGCGCCATCAGTTGAGACTTTTAAGAAGAGATTGGACTCCCATCTGTCAGAAATGGTGTAGGGTCTCCCGCTTGGGCTGGACTAAATGACCTACACGGTCCCTTCCAACTCTGTTATTCTGTTAAAGTGCCGTTGCTATTGCTTCCTATATTTCTATTTCAATGTATAAAGACTTATCACAAAAAAGGCAATATCACACTGACTTCAGTTTTGCATTTATGCACTAAATTTAGTGAAGAGAAGAGATTGGACTCCCATCTTTCAGAAATGGTGTGGGGTCTCCATGGCACGCTCCATGGCGTTCCTATCTCAAGGTCTCCCTGTAGCTCGGGGATGACAAACTTGACTTCCTTGCAGCCGCATCAGGGTTGTGTTTCACCTTGGGGGTGAGGGGGTGTGGCCAGGGTGGGCGTGGCCAGCATGACATCCCTTGTGTCAGGGGTGCCTGTGATAGGCCAAGGGCTCTGCCAGCCAAAACAGGCTCCCAAGCTCCATTTCTTGCTAGGACCGCCTCCTGCAACTCTCCACCAGCAAAAACGGAGCTCGGGAGGGCCCCGTCGAGCTGTTTCCGCTGGCAGAGGCATCGCGGGCCGGTCCATTGCTATTTCCAGGGCGGCCCCGCTGGCCAGATCTTGGCACCCCGTGGGCCAGATCCAGGCCTTGAGTTTGACACACCCCTGCTGTAGCTCGTACAAGAAATGTGACGGGCTGTGAGCAGAGAGCCAACCATCTCCTCCTCCTCTTCCTCCTCCCTCCTTTCTCCAAAGATGACCACCTCCATCTTGTCAACACTTCGCAGATGCCCGAGGTGGACACGCTGCCCCATCTTGACAATCCCGGCTTCGAAGGAGACGAAACCCAAGAGCAGCCGGTGAAATCCTAGGTGCTGTTTGGCTCAAGACTGCAGATCTCTCGAGACAAGCCAGCATCCCAGACCGACGTAGCAGCAACGTTCCCTTTTGACCACCTTCCCATGCCCCCAAACCCCCCCACACCGAGATAAAATACACAATTTTAAGATTGCAAGTGTCTGGAGTGGCCTTGCTCATTCCCTTTCTTTCTTTCCTGAATTAGTCTTCCTTTTTAGCGTTACTGATTCTTTTGCTTCCTGCTCCATCCAGGAAAAAGTATCAAGCATCCTGCGAACAAGACATCCGCGCATTCTCACATTTTCCTGCAGAACTTCGGCGGTTCACCCTACAGAAGCATTAACCCATCGGAAAAATACACACACACACACACACACACACCAATCTTCAAATTAAGTTTAAATTAATCGAGTTAGCTTTGTTAAAAATTCTTCTAAAGCTTTCGCGTGTCGAAACCACTGGGGCCATGCCTGTATGCTGCTTTTCAGCCCTGGTTTTGAATCCACTTGGCTTTTAATGTAATTTATTGAAAGGTTTCCCTTTTCTTGGTCTGTTGCAAATTCCCTCTTGCCGGGTCGTTAAAATTGCCAAGCAATTCAGCTTTCAAACTGGACCGGTAAAAAGACTGGGGATATATTTCTTTCCCACCCCTCTTCGCTGATTTATAGAGCAAATTTTAACACTCTGTAAAAATGTTCAAGGGAACAGAACGCAACTTATTTTGTACTGGGGTGGTGATGGTGGAAAGCTGCATAAAATTTGCCCTGTGATTTTTGTTTGTTGTTGTTGCAATCTTAACAAGCTGTCACATGGGCCCAATGAATGGTCCAATTTTTAGTTAGTGCTGCTCTTAACTTTGTCAAGAGGCTTAATTAACTAGGCCTCGTTGGAAGGGATTATTTTGTTGTTGCTGCTGCTACTCCAAAGAAAACAGCTAAGTAAAGATACCCAAAGAGTACTGTAAATATTCAGAATAGGCAATGCATGGACATGGCTAAACTGGAAATTGATGAATGGGTGAACTTTTAAAATTATTTTTTCTAATGTGTAAGAAGGGAATAAGGGGAACACAAGGGTGCCTTTGCCTAGAGCTCAAAAACCTCACCCACCAAAATGAATTACTATATATTTAATAATGCACTTTATCTCACGTTCTGTGTTTCCATTCTCTGATTGCAAGTCTAGACCAAGTGGTCTTGAGGAGCAGCGATAATCGGTTTTGAAACTTTTTTCCACCTTGATTCCAATAGGAAAAATCAGTACGCCTTTTTCTCCCTTTTTTGCATATTGTTCAATGAAGTTGTAAATACTTGATTTCTACTGAATTACTTTGAATACAAAATGTAAATAAAGCTCTACTACTGCCTGTTTAGGATGTTCTCCTTTTTTTAATAATGATGATAACAACAGTAATAATTATTTCACAAACTGACTACCTAGAAGGCCATAACCGAGTTGCTAAAATCATTCACTGGAAACTGCCAAAAAGTTTGGATTTGAGTATAGTAACAACTACTGGGAACATCAGGTTGAGAAAGTTCTGGAGAATGAAAAAGTCAAGTTCTTGTGGGACTTCAGAATTCAGACTGACAGGCACTCGGCCCACAACACGCCTGACATAACAATAGTTGAAAAGAAAAAGGTTTGGTTCATTGACATTGCAATGCCTGGTGATGCACGGATTGAAGACGCGTAGCAAGAAATTGAACCCCCCCCTCCTCCTCTTGGGGAATTATGGGAATTGAAGACCCCCCTCCCACCTTTATTTTTTTTAATAAAAATTTTATTGATTTTTAAAAATAAACAAACAACAAAAAACATCTTTTTTGAAAGCAGCTTAATCCTGGGTTACATCTCTTCGTACAGACACATTCAAATTCATATTGAAGACCCGCTCCCACCTTTAAAGCCCCAGGCATGCTGGCTGATTTTTGGGAACCGAAGCTCACCTGCTTTAAAAATGGAGTATGCATGCTGGGGAATTCTGGGATTTGGAGTGGGGGGGGGAGCTCCTCTAAAGAGGTATGCTGGCTAAATTTTGAGAGCTGAAGCCCCCCTACCCCTTTCAAAGGGCATGAATGCTGGGGATTCTGGGAGATGAAGTCCCCCACTTTTAAAGCTGTATGCATGCTAGCTGACTGGGGAATTGAAGCCCACCCCTCCTTTAAAACCCCATGCATGCTGGGGGATTCTGGGAGATGAAGCTTTCCCCCCCCCCTCAAGCCCCAACGCCCCCTCCCCAAAGCCCCCCGAGCAGCTGAGACTCCCAGGCGCCTCCTCCTCCTCCCGCCTGTCCATCTTCTCCCTGGCCCCGCCCCTCCCGACCACCCGCGCGGGGCACGCCGGGGCTCGTCGTGCGTCCCTCCGCTCGGGAGGCGCCGGAAGCAGCATCGGTGGCGGCGGCGGGACTCCCTTTCCCGGCGGGCGCCGCGGGAGGGGCGGTCCGAGGAGGCGCCGGGCCCGGGCCCCGCCCCGTCCAGCTGAGCCCGGGCCCGGGTGGCAGCGGCGGCGGGCGGCGATGTGGCTGAAGCCCGAGGAGGTGCTGCTGAAGAGCGCGCTGCGGCTCTGGGTGCAGGAGCGATGCAACCGCTTCTTCGTGCTGCAGCGGCGGCGCGGATACGGCCAGGAGGGCGGCGGAGGGGGCGGGCTGGCCGGTAAGCGCGCTCGGAGGGGGGGGAGGGGGTCCCTCTCCCACTGCCCTACCCTCCTTCCCCCCCCCCCGCAGAATCCTCCGGCCGGCCCTGCCAGGTGGGGCAGGAGGAGGAGGGTCCGGCTTTGCATTGTCCTTCCTCCCTCCCTCCTCTCCCTCTCCCCCCACCCATGTCATCCTTCTGCCTGCCCTGCCAGGTGGGTCGGGAGGGTCCTCAGCTGCGGGGATCCAACTTTGCCTTGTCCTCCCCTCCCTCTCTGCCTCCCCCCCCTCCCCGCAGAATCCTCCGGCCGGCCCTGCCAGGTGGGGCAGGGGGAGGAGGGTCCGGCTTTGCATTGCGGCTGGAGGGCTGCCTCCCCTCCACTTCCCGACAGCCCTGACAGGTAGGCCAAGAAGGAGCAGCTGAGCTTGAGAAGGAGTGGGATGGCAGAGGTTGGCCTCTGTTCTCAAGCCCCCCAACCCACCCTCCCCTCCTTGCAAGAGAGTCCCTTTCCTGGAGCCCCTAAAAGAAATCAGTCAAAAAAGTCTGGCTGCCTATCAAGAGTTGGGTCAAACTGATGGTGAATCTGCTGGGATTTTAGGTCAAAATTGCCCAGAAAATTCTCTTCTCTCCTTGCTCCAAAAGAGTCCATAAAATAATTTGAATTTTTATTAAACTTTTTCACATTTAAAAAACAACACATATAAAAAAAACAACACATATACGATCTTCGCAGTGATGGGACATCCACTTTTCCATTTAAATCAACGTATACGTATTGACATTATTTTTTTTATTCGTACAGTCTAACCCAGAGGGGTCTAACCTTAAACTCTCAAAGAGCCACAAAGGTCCTAACCGGAAGCCCCCTCCCCCAATTCATTTCTGGAGCCAACCGGAAGTCCGGTTCCCCCACCATAGAGTCTCCTCCTAGCACAGCGTCCTTTTTCCTCTACCTGCCCTCTCACTTGTGGAGCCAACCTGCAACAGGGAACCATAGCAGAGGGATAATAAAAGAGCCACATGCGGCTCCAGAGCTGTAGGTTGCTGACCCTTTGGTCTAACCGATTGTCCCATTTTCCCCACACCATATAGTATTCCATGTCTTCTCTATCTTGCAATTCTAGTGTGAGTTGAACCCTTTCTGCACAGTCCCATTATTTTCTTGATTATCATACTATCTGCGGGGATGCTAGCTAGTTTCCAACTTGGTGTGTCGGTTATTCTTGCCGCTGTTTAGTACGTGTATTTTGATATATTTAATTTCAAGGTTTTAAAAGCTTTTATTTCCAAGCTTGCAGCGCCGATCCTTCTCCTTCTCCCCATCGCCCCATCGAGCATGCGTCCCTCTTGTTGACAGCAGCCACAATGGGGGAGGGAACCTCGGACAGCCTCCCTACCCCAACCTCCCGGCCTCTCTGGCTGCTGATAGACTTGCCCTGAATAGGGAGGCTTGGATTAGACCCATGGGACAGCAAGGGGGAACTTGGGACAGGTGGTCCAAACCTTTGGAAGATAATAATTCACTTGGGGAAGGGGCAGTCTACCTGGAAAGTGGCCACAGGGTTTTAAGGGGGGGAGGAAGGACTGAATTTTGGGAAGAAAACATTCCAGCTGGAGGCTCTGGAGATGCCTGCAAATTAGGGATGGATGAATAGATGGAGGGAAGGAAGGAAGGAAACGGAGGGAAGAAGGAGTGGGAGGAAGGAAGGAAATGGACAGGGGAGGGAGGGAGGAGGAGTGGGAGGGAGGAAGGAAATGGATGGAGGGAGGGAGGGAGGAGGAGAAGGATGGATGGAAGGAAGGAAGGAAATGGACAGAGGGGGGGAGGGGAGGGGGGGAGGAGGAGTGGGAGGGAGGAAGGAAATGGACGGAGGGAGGGAGGAAATTGAGGGAGGGAGGAAGGAGGAGGGGGATGGATGGATGGATGGATGGAAGGAAGGGAAGGGGGAAGAAGGAAGGAAGGTGTTGTGCCCTGCTTGGCAGGTGATGTAGAAGGATGAACCGGATTGCATACAAGCATAGTAGAAAGCATCAAGAAGAGGTACACAGTCTTCCAAGCTTGCTGTTCCTTCTAAAAAAAATAATAATAATAAAGACTTCCACAGGACTCCAAATTGCTGCAGTTTTGAACAGGACAGAAATGGAAGTCTCTATCTACAGAGTCCTTCAGTGAAGAACAGGTTAAGTTTGCTTAAAGGTCAATGACATCCACATTTCCCCTCCGTTTCTCGTTCTGCGGTATTTTGGAAACCACCATTCCCAGATGTTCTATGAAAGGATGCTTCCTTGGTTGATGCCATAGGTAACATGTTAACATCAGAAGAGGGAAAACTAAGGAATCTCCCATCCTCTTCCGATGGACAGGTCCTTCCCAACCACATGCCACCATCCGTCTGATCTCAAAAAGTTAAGCAGGCTTGGTTGAACGCAAGATCACCAGGGAAAAAAAATTCACAGGAGTCAGAGAAATGGACCAAGTCCTGAAGGAACAAGAAAACCATGGAGAAGCTCTCAAGTTGGCTGGTGAGGAAAGCTACTACGAAGCAGGTGGAGATCCAACAATCTCCTTTCGTCTTTGAAGCATTGACCATCTCTCTCTCTCCCTCTGCAGGCTACTAAAGCAGGGTATATTTTGCAAGCCTGAGCAAGATGTAGAATTGACCAATTGCTTCTCATAAGTCAGATAACAGTCCCAAAGGTGCTTTTCTTTCCAGGAGGCAACTGGACTTCTGGTTTTTCTTGGAAGACGTTTCCCTTCTCCTCCAAGAAGCTTCTTTAGCTGTAACCAGATGGCTGGGGAATGGAAGGATTTATAATCCTTGCAGATAGACCTGGTCATTTGCATCATTTTAGAGGGTCGTTGAAGCCACTTGGAGGTTTGTCTGTGTCCTCAGAGTCACCTGAGTGGTGCGAATGGTTCATCTAGTCTCCGACTTGTTCTCAAAATCCATTCCTACTCCCACACCGTTCCAAGGCTGTCCATCCCAAACTGCAAAGCTGAAAGTCTGTAGAGATTCCCCCTCATCCAGGTTGTCCCAAAGGTGCTTTTTTTTTTTTTTTTTTTTTTCAGGAGGCAACTGGACTTCCTGGTTTTTTTTCTTTTAAAGAGGTTTCGCTTCTCCTCCAAGAAAGTTTCTTCAGCTCTGACAGGATGGTGGAGAGAACAGTCAGAGCTGAAGAAGCTTCTTGGAAGAGAAGCGAAACCTCCTCAAAAGAAAAAAGAAAAAAACAAGTTCAGTTGCCTCCAGAAAAAAAACACACAACCATGACCTAAATGATTGAGAAAGATAGATAAAGATGACAGATTTGGCTTGATGGAATAGAAGCTTTCCAATGCCTCACATACATTCTTGGTTTTCCTTTTTCCTGCCACTGTTTCGGAGGTTTGGCAAGCGAACACACCTTCCCCGACCTTTGAAATATGAATGGCCTTGGCTCTTCCAAAGCCAGGTTCCTAACGGTTTGCTGTTGGTTCCAGAGGACACTTCGCCAAAGGAGGAGGGGGGGGGGAGACCCAATTTTAGCTAAGGTTGCTGCTTTTGAGTCACAAGTTTTTCTTTATGACTAATACTGCAGATTTAACAAACCTCTCTCCAGCCAGTGATATGTTAGCGGCGATCATATTTCCCTGCAGGCTCTCTCCTTCCATAATTCATGTCCTGCAAGATGCAAAGGTATTCATGTCGGCTTTTTTTTTTTTTAATGATGTATATTTCATCTCGTCCTTCCTATGTTCCGTTTTCCTTTGAAAAGTATCTGGGAGAGGAGACAAGAAAACAGTTCTGTTAATCTGGGCCAAAGTAAGAATCTTTAGACTCAGTTTTTATCCATTTTACTTTTTGGTAACTTGGGTTTCCCAAGCTGAAGTATCATTTTTAATATTGCAGGAGGAGACAGCGATAAACCCCTATGACTAAATTGATATTTACAGTCGAAACGTGACGTTAGATATTTATTCTCCGAGGACTTTCATATCCTTTCCTCCCCCGGATCATAATTTATTTACCATTAGATATATAGCCGGATTTTATTTGTATAAACTCCAGGCTATGTATATATAATGCTTTTGTTTATTTCCGTACCCAACAGCCACCCTGTAAATTTAACAGATGACCAAGTTGGAAGGGACCTTGGAGATCATCTAGGCCAGCGGTCGCCAACTGGTGGACTGTGAGAAAATTTTGGTGGGCATCAGAGAAATCTCACCCCCAGAGTACCCGCCCAAAGCAATTAATCCAGGCCGCGCAGAAACAGAAGGCTGTGCTGCCCACATGGCCCGCGGGAACCCTCCCCGTCCACTCACTCCTTACCTGGCAAACATGTCTGTTAAGTTGCTATTTTTCCTTTTTCTGACCATCATCTGTTCTGCTGTGCTGGGAGATTTAGATTAGCTAGGAAGCAGGACATGGTTGGATTTCATGCTTTCTAGCTAGTCTTTAGATCTTCAGCTCTGCTTTTAAGCACAGCTGAACCTCCCTTAGGACTGAAGGTTCTATTATTCAGTGCAGACTCATGGCAAGCAAATTTAAGAGACTGAGCTAGCCGATGGCAGATTGATTGATCACTGAATGATTCTGTGAGCAACTCAATCTGCCTGCCTGCTTTGCCTGATTTTGGATAAAAGTTGCTTTTTAATAAAAAATAAAAACATTCAATATTTACATACAAGGTGTGTTGTGAGTTAATTTTGTGAGTTTGCTTGCAAGCAAATTTTATGTGACAGACTGAGGTAGCCAATGGCAGATAGATCTCTGAATGAATCTGTGATCCTGTGTGCAACTCAATCTGCCTGCCTGCTTTGCCTGATTTTGGGTAAAAGTTGATCTTTTTTAACAAAAAATTCAATATTGATATAAATATTTATAATATTTACATACAAGCCATGCCCAGCCAGTCACATGACCACCAAGCCACACCCACAAATTAGGCCACACCCACAGAACCAGTTAGTGGTCCCTGGGATTTAAAATTATGAGTTGGGGGTCCCTGGGGTCCAAAAGGTTGGCAACTCCTGATCTAGTCCAAACCCCACCCATCCAAGCAGGAGACTCTAGACCAGTGATAGCTAATCTTTTTCGTCTCCCATGCTGAAAATTGTGTCCATGCTTACATGCACTCACTTGTGTGCCAGCACCCAGAAGGCAATGTGTGCGCCCTCCTCCACGTCCCCTGTGCATACATGCAAGACCCTCCCCCGTGCATGTGTGCCAGATACCCAACAATCAGCTATTGGGCTAGTGGCTCTGCATGCCACTTTGGGGATGCCTGCCGTAGGTTCGCCATCGAGGCCCTAGACCCTGAATCAAACCTGACATACAGAAGGTGACAGCAATTCAACCCGCCTTATAGTGAATTAAATAGAGACAGTCCCTGACTTTGGCATTTCTGTTCCTAAACAAGACAGTTGTTAAGTTGCCTCATTTTACGAACTGGCTGGCCTCAGTCGTTAAGTGAATCGCTGCAGGAACCCAGATGTTAAGTGAATCTGGCTTTGCCCCTTGACTTTGCTTGTCAGAAGGTCACAAAAGGGGATCAGGTTTCGCTGCAACCGTCGGAAATACGAGTCAGCTGCACAGCGTCTTGAGTTTCGATCACATGATCATGGGAATGGTGCAATGGTCATCAGTGTGAAAAACAATTATAAGTCACTTGTTCCCCATACTTGTTGTGTCTGCCAGCAGCCTGCAGAGACGGCAGCAGAGTCAGACAATAGGGAGGAACATGGGCCAGTCCGGGAAGGACTCAGACAAGCATCCTGCGTCTGACACAGAGATGGGGCCAGGGCCATCTAGGGCCATGTGCTGACTCTGGAGCCTTCAGAATCTGACAGCAGCGAGGCAGAGGAACAAGGGGAGCCTGTTCCCGCATGCACAGAACTGCCCGAAGGCAAGAACAGTTAAGACAAAAGGGGCAACTCAGGAGTAAGGCTTGGAGGTGATTGGCCCTCCCATAAGACATGAAGAAGCAGCAAAGGGACCGGAGCCTTTGCAGGAAGCAACTTTGTTCACTCTGTTCGGATTAAACCTTGAAGCTCTGTGTGGACTTTGTACTTTGGTTGTTTTTTTCCCAGTTAATTTGGCACTTTAGTTGTTGGCAGCAATTCAAAGGAGAGAAAGGTGGGTGCTTATCTCGAGGAACTGTTTGGGACTCATTAGAGGCTGGGAATGCACATAATTCCCAATGTTGAAATAAAAAGAGTTGTTTGGACTAAGTGCATGCTTAATTATGGTCTCAGGAAGTATTGTAATTTCAATACTACTCTATTATATGGTCACTAAGCGAGTTGTTAAATTGAGGACCACCTGTATAGTTTAATTTGGTTTTGCCACAGTTCTACCCTCCCTGCTAATTTTAGGCATTTGCCAAAGAAACGATATTCATTTCTTTATTAGGTTTTTAGCGTGATGTGCATCGGTTCTTTGAATTAAGCCAGTATCTGCCTGGCTCCAAAATTTCCGAAGCCTTTTTTTTTAAATTGCTATTTGCTTTTCTTAACTGCTGATTCTCTCCCTCCTCCTGGGTGTGTATTTGCAAAGCCTTTTTACAAGACCGGTTCTGTCATCTTCCATTTGACTTTGCAAATGCCCGATGAACCGATGAACCATTAAGCTTAAGTCAACAAATCAATTTGTAATGCAGAAATAAATGAAGGGATGGGACATGGATGTGAATAGTTAGAAACTTACCAAATCTTATCTGTTTCTTATCTTTTTTAAAAAAAAAACTGATTTTTTTTTTCTTAGCAATCCCTTTCTGACCAGCCAAATTTCATGGGGAAAGCCACATTCTCTTAACAAGCCTTGACAAACAAGGTGGCAAGAAAAGTCGTAAAACAAGGCAAAACACACTTAACAGATAACAGATAATCAGAGTTGGAAGAGATCTTGTAGGTCATCTAGTCCAACCCCCCACCCAAGCGGGAGACCCTACACCATTTCTGACAGATGGGAGTCCAATCTCTTCTTAAAAGTCTCAAGTGATGAAGCTCCCACAACTTCTGAAGGCAACTTCTGTTCCACGGGTTGATTGTTCTCCCTGTCAGAAAGTTTCTCCTTATTTCCAGATTGAATCTCTTCTTGTTCAATGTCCATCCATTATTCCTTGTCTGGCCTACAGGCGCTTTAGAAAATAGCTTGACCCCTTCCTCCTCTCTGTGGCAGCCCCTCAAATATTGGAAGATGCTCTCCTGTCTCCCCTGGTCCTTCTCTTCACTAAACTAGCCAGGCCCAGTTCCTGCAACCGTTCATTGTATGTTTGAGCCTCCAGTCCCCTTATCATCCTGGTTGCTCTTCTCTGCACTTTTTCTTGAGTCTCAACATCTTTTTTATAGTGTGGTGGCCAAAACTGGATGCAGTTCTCTAGGTGTAATCTTACTAAGGCTTTATAGAGTGTATTACCACCTCCCTTGATCTTGATTGTATCCCTCTGTTGATGCAACTTAGGATTGCGTTGGCTTTTTTGATGACTGCTGTACACTGCTGGCTCGTATTTAGCTGCTGGTCCACTAAGACTCCAAGATCCCTCTCACAGTTCCTGCTAGTAAGCAATAAACTTCACCAATGTCTCACTTAACCATGGATGTTGTGCAGGCTCTGTTGTCATAAGTTTGAGGGCTGTAAGTTTCAAGGTGGGACAAGATTGCAAGGGGAACAAAAATCCAAATTTTTCCAACTTTCCCCTCCTTTTCAGTGTAGGGGGTTCCCCTGTGTTCGTCTCTGGCACTTCAGTCACCTAGTTACTATCTTTGAAAAATTATTTATGGAATGCACTTTTGGTTTCCAAGCTGCCACACTGCTCTTTCAAAACCCCTCCCCCCCCCACACACACACTTTCTGTTGGCAACTCTAAAAAGACCATGGAAATATTTTATGAGTTGACAGGCTATTTGTGAAGCCTGGCAGGCTGGGAATGAACGCAATTCACCACCGTGGGAATAAAAAGAAGTTTGCGTTTTATGCTTTCTAAGGCAGTCTAGGTCAGAACTCCAACCCTGATTCCTTCGCCGCTTGTCCTTCTGGGTCACGGAGTCCCTCGTGTCTCTTCCCATGGGGGGAGGGGAGACACTGTCCTTGAGAAGGGGTCCCTGAACTTCGTCCTTAAATCTGGCAGGTCTCCTGGTTGGGACGTTGGACGCCGTCCTGGATTCCACGTCGAAAGTGGCCCCTTTCCGTATCTTGCACCAGACTCCGGATTCCCAGATTTACTGGTCTATTGCATGCGGTAAGTACAAGAAATTATTTATTTTTTCTTTTTTTAACAAAAATACTTTTGTTAGGTGCAATGCCAGAAAGTTACGATAAAGGGGACTCTATACTTAAATGTTACAAGTATTGAGAGCAGCGGGAATTGCATTTGCGTAATATTGGAAAAAATGAGAACGCCCCATCGGATGAAAACATAATTTGGAAAATATTGGACTTGGCCAGAGATGGATAGATTGACACTGAAAATAAAAGATAAAGGAGATAGAGTACTATTCAGCGTGGACTAGGTTTTTATTGACAGCTAGAGATAAGAGGTAGAAATTAGATGAAGAAAGAACATTGTTATGTATAAGTAAAATATGAATGTTGTTTACAATTATAAGTACACTCGTATGATTACTATGATTATAAATAAACTAATATAAATATTGTTATAGTTATTATGTATATTATTAGCTCGATACCTGTGCTTCATTAGAAAACTATGTGGTCGGGCTTAGTTTTTGGAGAGGAAAATAAAGGGTGGGGGGAATCTGCCTCTGCCTACCAGCATCCATCGGCATTTGTCTGGCTAGCTTCCTGTCAGTGTGTGAGAGAGTTGAGGGCTGTTTGGAAACTGAAACAGTTATTTGCTGCGTGAGCAAGAAGGAGACAGCAAGGAGCCTGGGCGTGGCTTAGTTCAACTGTTCTGTACAAAAGCTGGTTGCTGCTGTGAAACTAAAACTGAAAATCTCCTCTGCTTGTGTTTTGCATTTGGAACAGATTTCTTTTCAGGTGGGGAGGGGGAGTAGAACTCCTAAGCATAAGACCGTGTTAATAATAATAATATAGAAAATATTAATAGCTCTGATGGCCATTTCAAAAACCCTTTCTTAGTGAACACCTAGAAGCCAAGAGGAACATACGTGCCAAATGTCAAGTTTGTAGGCTTTGTGGTTCTGGAGATTTTGTGATGATGTGTGAGTGGTATTTCACACACACACACACACACACATTACTATCAGTATATCTGTCACTTTCTTCTTTGGTAAAATGAAATGCCTGGACAATACACTGTCTTCAAAGTATTCATGTATAAATAAATGAAAAACTTGATTTAAAAAGAAAAGAAATTCTTATTTTTTGTTTTCTGATTTATTTACATGCAGTCCTCAATGTACAAGATTTCGTTTAGTAACCACCCTCCTCCCCAAAAAGGGACTTGTGACCATTTCTCATGCTTGTGATTTAACACTTGCAATAGTTCACTTAACAGGCGTGGCATGAAATGAGGCAAAACTGCCTTAGCAAAAGGTCTCACTTAGCAACATGAATTTGGGGCCCAATTGTGGTCGTATGTCAAGAGCTACCTGTGTTGACATCTCCGTTTTTTCGTTTTTTGCAAATAACTCAAAGGTGGCAAACTTATTCCACCCTCCTTCCTGTTTCCCCACCACGACAACAGAAATGAGGGTCAAATATCTTGAATTGAAGTACAATTTTTTTGTCACTCAGGAACCAGCCGAGAAGAGATAACAGAGCACTGGGAATGGTTGGAGCGTAATGTAATGGATACTCTCTCCGTCTTCGATTCCAATGAGGACATCGTAAGCTTTGTGCATGGGAAAATTCAAGTACGTACAAGCACATCATGGGGCACTTCAGGATGAGGTTTTAACAGATTAACAGAGTCGGAAGGGACCTTATAGATCATCTAGTCCAACCCCCTGCCCAAGCAGAAGACCCTACACCTTTGATGGTAAACCAGGCATGCAGAGCCATTTGTGCCGGCACGTGAGCTGCAGGCAAATTTACCTCACTGCGCATGTGCGCGCCTCAGAGCTGATTTTCAGCTGGTTTGAGGCTTTTTTCAGCCTCCCAGAGGCTTGAAAAAAGCCTTTGCAGGCTTTGCAGGCCGAATAATAGGCCCGTTTCGTTACTTTTTGTAATACCGGAAATGACGAAACGGGCCTATTATTTGTCCTACAAAGCCTGCGGAGGCTTTCCTCAAGCCTCCAGGGATGAAGCTCCCACAACTTCCAAAGGCAACTTCTATTCCATCGGTTGATTGTTGTCACTGTCAGAAAATTTCCCCTTATTTCCAGGTTGAATCTCTCCCTGATCAGTTTCCATCCATTATTCCTTGTCTTTTTGTATTTTATTCTATCAACTAATAAAATGTTAAAATGAGAAAGAGGGAGTAAGTGGTAGATGAACAGTTTAAATCCCTGATGATGCAGTTCGCTGTGCCATTTTGGCACATCCGATCTAGCATCCAATTAAATCCCAAAGCTGCTTTTTTTTCCAGAAGGCAACTGAGCTTCCCGAGGGTGTTTTTCCCCTGAAAACATTTCACTTCTCATCCAAGAAGCTTCTTCCATTTGTGTTCATTCCCTAAGAATCAAAGAAGCTTCTTGGATGAGAAACAAAACGTTTTCCAGGGAGATAAAAAAAATCAAGGAAGTCCAGTTAGTTGCCTTTTGGAAAAAAACAATCTTTGGGACGATCCTGAACTGAATGATGGAGCATCTCCACAGGCATCAATCTCAATCTCCTAAAACAAGATGGTCTTTTTCTCCTAAAACAGGATTGCTTTATTCAATTTCATTTTTTTTAGCTCAGCTGTTCTGTACTAAAGCTGCTTGCTGCTGTGAAACTGAACCTCCTCTGCTTGTGTTTTGCATTTGGAAAATAGATTTCTTTTCAGGTGGGGAGGGGGAGTAGAATTCCTTGGCATCAGAGCATGTTAATAATAATAACATAGGAAATATTAATGGTCATTTTGAAAAATCCTTTCTTAGTGAGCCCCTAGAAACCAAGAGAAACATACGTACCAAATTTCAAGTTTGTAGGCTTTACAGTTCTGGAAATTTTGTGATGATGCATGAGTGGCATTTCGCTTTTATATATATATATATAGATAGATTTATTGGGGGGGGGGGGTTCATACAATATGTGCTTAACAAACAGTGTACTAGCTGGGTCAATTCATTTACATCTCAATCTCCTAATTTCTACCTCTGTTGCCCAACCATTGATAAAACAAGTCCCAAATTGGAAAATAATCTGTCTTTTTCTTTTATCTTCAGTGTTAATCTGTCTATTTCTGCACAGTCCAATATTTTCCTAATTATATCTTCTTCCATGGGTGTTTTCTCGCTTTTCCATTGTTGCACACATACAATTCTTGCCGTCATTAAAACTGGCCATATCAAATATATATTCTCTTTGTCATATTTTTTTTCCTCTGGTATTATGCCTAACAAAAATAGTTCTGGCTTAAAATCTATATGTTACCTTAATTTTCTTTTTTAACCACATATGCATTTTCACCCAAAACCTTTTTGTTTTTGGGCATGTCCACCACAGGTGGTAGTATGTGCCTGGTTTTTTTTATCACATTTCCAACATTCCTACTTCCATGTAGCTTCATAATGAAGACCATGATGGCGATTGAATTTTGGCAAATGGACTTTAACTCCTACACTAGTTAGATTACTTTTGGAAACTATGGGCTCATGTTTATTAGCCTCTTGTCTCCTTTTTGTTTTTCAGGGCTTAATTGCTGAAGAGAGTAAAGGGTCTTTAGTAAGAGAAGAAGATCCAGAGAAGTTCCGGGAAGCCCATCTGAAGTTTGAGAAGTGTTTTGGGTTGGCCGAAGAGGAGAAACTCGTGACTTACTACTCGTGTAGCTATTGGAGGGGCCGGGTGCCCTGCCAAGGCTGGCTGTATCTGAGCACCAACTTCCTCAGCTTTTACTCGTTCCTGCTGGGAGCCGAGAGTAAGTAGGATCATTCACTGAGGCATGGTTTTATTTATTTATTTTATTCAAGCAATATGGCCACCCATCTCTTCACAGGACGGTGAGCAACAGTTAAAAATACAACCAAGCAAGAATAAAAATACATAATTGGAAGAAAATTAAACCATAAATCAGGGATGTCCAACTTTGCCATTTTAAGTCTTGGCTTAAAGTCTGTTAAAGTCTTAATGGCTGGTTGGGGAATTCTGAGAGTTGAAGTCCACAAGTCTTAAAGTTGCCAAGAATTTCTCACCCTTCCTATAACTCTACATCAATGGTGTTTGAAGCCACTAGTATACAAGAGTCAAAGCAAACCCTGATGATGTTACCTAGTTTGGTAATGAAACGTCTGCAAGAAAACCGCAAAGCTCAGAATGCACCCAGAACCCCACAGCATCTCCTGATTGCTTCAGGTAAAGTCTTTATGGTCTCTGGGTAGTGAACCCTGAAAAGTGCAACCCAGAAAAACAGTGGTGTGTAGGTCACAGTTAGAAATATTCAGCAGTGGAATGAGTTGCTTGCAGAAGTTGTGTGTGCTCCATCACTGGAGGTGTTCAAGAAGAGATTGGACTAACTTTTGCTGGAAGGTCCAGGATCTCCCCAAGGTCAGAGGTGGGATTCAGCAGGTTCTGACCAGTTCTGGAGAACCAGTAGCAGAAATTTTGAATAGTTGGGAGAACTAGCAAATCCCACCTCTGACTGAAGATTTTACAGTATCCTTTCCCTGCCACGCCCACCAAGCCACGCCCACAGAACCAGTAGTAAAAAAATTTGAATCCCACCACTGCCCAAGGTGCTTTTTTTTTTTTTGTTTCCCAAGAGGCAAGTGGACTTTCTGGTTTTTCTTTGAAAATGTTTTGCTTCTCACCCAAGAAGTTTCTTCAGCTCTAAGAGAAGCTGAAGCAGCTTCTGAGAGAACCTGAGGAAGCTTCTGGGATAAGAAGCGAAACCTCTTCAAAGAAAAACCAGAAAGTCCAGTGGCCTCTTGGAAAAAAAAAAAAAAAAGCACCTTTGGCACAACCATGACCCGGATGACTGAGGATCTCTACAGAGAGATACAAAGTCTCCTGCTTGAGCAAGGGTTGGATTGGAAGACCTCTAAGGTTCCTCCCAACAACTCCGTTGTTCTCGTATTCTCCCCTCTGCAGTCAAACTCATCATAGCCTGGGATGAGATCTCCAAACTTGAAAAGACTTCCACCGTGATCCTGACCGAAAGCATCCACGTTTGTGCCCACGGAGAGGACCATTATTTCTCCATGTTTTTGCACCTGGGTGAGACCTTCCTCCTCATGGAACAGCTGGCTCTCTACGCCGTCCGGAGACTCTTCGACAAGGAGGGGTTTGAAGCTGACCCGGTCCTCTGCGACCCCTTGCAGATCACTAAGAGGTCAGTTGTCAGGATTCCAGCAGTTGCCCTCATTAAATCATGAGCCTCTCGAGCCCAGCTTCAAAAACTTCAAAGGATTTATTAGGAGCGAACATGTCGGCATGACCTGTATGAAGCCGACTCTGAGACACGTAATTCACTGTCACCCTTGACCCGGGTTTTCCCCCACCCCTCTGGGGGTGCATCATAATTCATATTCTCCAACAAAACACATTCATAGCCAAGAGTCATCAATCACATTCTCCAATTAGAGATTTGCGTGGCAGAAATTCCGGTAGCTTAGTTACAATCTTTGCAAATTAAGAATGGCAAACATTCACCTGTTTACTATTTTTCACTGATCTTCTTAGATTTTTCTCATTTCCATTTTTATTCTCCAGCCATTGATAAAATAATTCCCATCCCATATAATATGCAGGCTGTTCCTTTTCTTTAAATTGCCAGGGTTAACCTGTTCATCTCTGCATGTTCTGATATTTCCAGGATCGCATTCGCGTCTCTGAATCTTTTCACTTTTCCAGTTTTGTGCAAATACAATTCTAGCTGCAGTCAGTGCGTGAATGATTTAAGTATAGCTTTTCTTTTACTATATATTACAACAGTTCAACGGCACTGAAAGGGGCTTAATGCCCATTTTTTCACACTTACGACCATTGCAGCATCTGTGATTTACATTCAGAGGCTTGACCATTGACTCACATTTATGACGGTTGCTGTGCCCCTGGGCTCACGCGTGTCAGGATTTCTGGCAGTTATCCTAATTGAGTCTCAGCCAAACTTCCAAAACTTAAAAAGGATTTATTGGGAATGAGCATGCTGGCACTGCCTGGGTGTAGCTGACTCTGAGGCACATCATTCATTGTCACCTTTGACCCTGGTGTCCCCCCCGCCCGGGTATATCATAATTCATATTTTCCAATGGGACACATCCATAGCTAAGAGTCTTCAATCGTGTTCTCCAGTTCGAATGTTGCAGTCACCTAATTACTATCTTTGAAAAACTATTTATGGAATGCACTTTCGGTTTCCAAGCTGCTACACTGCGCTTTCAAACCCCTCCCCCCCCTTTCTGTTAGCAACTCAAAAAAGAGGACAGAAATATTTTATGAGTTGACAACGCGATCCCCTTTTGTGACCTGACGAGCAAAGTCGATGGGGAAGCCAGATTCGTTTAGCAGCCATGTTCTTAACTCAGGTGTCAGCAACCTGAGGCTCTGGAGCTGCATGGGGCTCTTTGGGCCCTCTGCTGTGGCTCCCTGTTGGGTGATCCCACCCCTGGCTGGGCCCGCCCCCTTGCCCTCCCTTCCCAGTCATCCCTCGCCTGGCCTGAAAAGGTAAAACACAAAAAACAGAAATGAGAGAGAGAGAGAGAGAAAGAGAGAGAGAGAAAGCGCAGTTTCCCACCAGGAAAACACCAGGAGCCACAAAACATGGGTAGGCATAGCCGGTGGCCATTGAGTTGGCCACACCCACCCAGGTTTTGTGGCTCCCACCCGGTGTTTTCTTTTCTGTGGGAAACGGGTCCAAGTGGCACACGGGGTATTTAAGGTTGCCAACTCCTGTCCTAACTTGTCCGCTGCAGTGATTCACTTAACAACAGCGGCAAGAAAGGTCGTAAAGCGGGGCAAAACTCGCTGAACAACGGTCTGGCTTAGCAACAGAAACGTTGGGCTCAAAACGTGTAAGTCGGGGGCCACCTATACTTAATTTTGCAAATTGGAATGCCAGTTTTCCAAACTGTGGGTGAAAGAACCACGTAGGCGTTTCGGTCATCGGAAATGACGGTGACGCCGTCAAGGGGAGATGTTGTTCAGAGTCCTTCTTCTCTTTTGGGGCCCGTAGAGGACTGGAGAACCGGACCCATAGCGAGCAGTTCAACGCCTTCTTCAGGCTGCCCAGCGAGGAGACATTGCGGGAGGTCCACGAGTGTTTCCTGTGGGTGCCCTTCAGCCACTACCACGCCCTGGGGAAGATGTGCCTCTCGGAGAACTACGTCTGTTTCGCCAGTCAAGATGGCTGCCTGTGCTGTGTCATCCTCCCCACAAGAGAGGTGAGCGGGGAAGAAGCTCCCTGCAAACCATCTGAGCCAAACCTTAGATGGCTTTTCTTGGCAAGAGTTGGTGAAGGAGAAGGGAAGGGCAGGGAGGAAAAGGAGAAGAGGGAAAGAGGAAGGGAGGAAGGAAAGAAGGAGGGAGGAAGAGGGAAGCAGGGAGGGAGGAAAAGGGAGGGAAGGAGGAAGAGGAAGGGAGGGAGGAAAAGGGAGAGAAGGGAGGGAGGAAAGAGGGAGGGAGGAAAAGGGAGAGAAGGGAGGGAGGAAAGAGGGAGGGAGGAAAGGGAGGGAGGGAGGGAGGAAGAGGAAGGGAGGGAGGAAAAGGGAGAAAAAGGAAGGAAGGAAAGAGGGAGGGAGAAAAAGGGAGGGAGGGAGGGAGAAAAAGGGAGGGAAGAAAGGAAGGAAGGAAAGGGAGGGAGGGAGGGAGGAAGAGGAAGGGAGGGAGGAAAAGGGAGAAAAAGAAAGGAAGGAAAGAGGGAGGGAGGGAAGAAAAGGGAGGGAGGGAGGGAGGAAAAGGGAGAGAAGAAAGGAAGGAAGGAAAGAGGGAGGGAAGGAGGAAAAGGGAGGGAGGGAGGAAGAGGAAGGGAAGGAGGAAAAGGGAGAGAAGAAAGGAAGGAAGGAAAGAGGGAGGGAGGAAAAGAGAGAGAAGGAAGGAAAGAAAGAGGAAGGGAGGAAAAGGGAGAAAAAGGAAGGAAGGAAAGAGGGAGGGAGGAAAAGGGAGGGAGGGAGGGAGGAAGGAAGGAAGAGGAGGGAAGTGGGGAGGAAGGAAAAGGGGAGGGAACAGGAAAGGAAGAAAGGATGGAGGGGGAGGAACAGTGGGAGGAAAAGGGAGAGGGAGGAAGGAAAGAAGAGGGGGAGGGAGGCAGGAAATGGAACGAAGGAAGGAAAGGCCAGTTTTCAAAGTTTAGCCATGGCTACCCAGCCAGCAGAGCTTGAAAGGATGGGGGCATTCGAGATGCATCCATTTGTCCTCTTAAGAGTTTGCAGGTTCTCGGTCTAGCGGCCACCTGAGAGTGTGACTGTAGTCTCTTCCTTCCCAATGCCCGCAGATCACTTCAGTTGAGGTCGCTGACCACGCCTGCAAGGCCATCACTGTCGCTACAAAAGGATCGCGGGCTTTCCGTTTCTCGGAAGTGAGGGATTTTGAAGCTCTGGTGGAAAAGCTCAGGACCAAGTGCAGTGCGGCACCAAGCCCCCAACACAGCGCGAGTGCGGAGGTAAGAAGGTTCGCAACCCTAAGTTCTATACCTGCAACAAATTTGGGCTTTTGTGTGTGTGTGTTGCATCGGTAACCTTCAAGAAGTGAGGGGAGCTGAATGTCAACTAAAAAATACTCCCTTGGTCTTTTTAGTTGCCAGCAGAAAGGGAGTGAGGGAAAGCAGTGCATTCCTTAAATGCCACAGATAATCACCTTGGCAGCCGAAGCTGTTGACGCACAAGATGATTACTGGAGAATATACATCCAGGGGGTGGGGGAAGACCAGGGTCAAGGGGGAAATGAATGATGTGTCAGAGTCAGCTGCAACCAGGAAATACCAATATTGCCAACTCCTAATAAATCAATATTTCTTTTTACTCTGAGAGATGCGGCTAGAGACTTGTGATTTGAAAGGGGGTGCATGTTGCGGCCCTGACAGCTACCCCTTGTTTGCGGTGCCTGGAAAGGGCGCCCAAATGGAGCAGAGATCTCTTTTCTTTGCCTGGAGGCCTGTGGAACTCTCTGCCACCAGATGTGAGGGCAGCCACCCACAAAGAGAGCTTCTCAAGAGCCCATTCGGGGGGGGGGGGAGAGATCTAAATAAGGACAGTATTACTGTGCTTACCAAAAATTGGACGGTGTTTGCTCAGGGCAGTTAACCATGTTGGGGTTAGAGTAACCTCTGTGTCAATATTCACACAACAGATTCCTCTTTGTTAGGTTACGTTTCTGATGGTTTCTTCCTTTGCTTTTCCTGGCTTAGATGGTCTCTTTCTTTGTTGGGTTCAGAGAGTTGTGTGAATCCATTAAATCAGGTCAGTTGGATAACCAAATAGCAATAGCTCTCAGACTTACATACCGCTTCACGGTGCTTTGCAGCCCTCTCTAAGTGGTTTATAATCAGCCTCTTGTTCCCCAATAATCTGGCTCCTCGTTTTACTGACCTCGGAAGGACGGAAGGCTGAGTCAACCTGGAACCGGTCAGGATCAAACTACTGGCAGTGGGCAGAGTTAGTGTGCAATACGGCATTCTAGCAACTGGGAAGGAAAGGGAAGGGAAGGGAAGGGAAGGGAAGGGAAGGGAAGGGAAGGGAAGGGAAGGGAAGGAAGGAAGGAAGGAAGGAAGGAAGGAAGGAAGGAAGGAAGGAAGGAAGGAAGGAAGGAATAGCATTTACATTTATATACTGCTTCACAATGCTTTCACAGCCCTCTCTAAGTGGTTTATAATCAGCCTCTTGTTCCCCAATAATCTGGCTCCTCGTTTTACTAACCTCGGAAGGACGGAAGGCTGAGTCAACCTGGAACCGGTCAGGATCAAACTACTGGCAGTGGGCAGAGTTAGTGTGCAATACGGCATTCTAGCAACTGGGAAGGGAAGGGAAGGGAAGGGAAGGGAAGGGAAGGGAAGGGAAGGGAAGGGAAGGGAAGGGAAGGAAGGAAGGAAGGAAGGAAGGAAGGAAGGAAGGAAGGAAGGAAGGAAGGAAGGAAGGAATAGCATTTACATTTATATACTGCTTCACAATGCTTTCACAGCCCTCTCTAAGTGGTTTATAATCAGCCTCTTGTTCCCCAATAATCTGGCTCCTCGTTTTACTGACCTCGGAAGGACGGAAGGCTGAGTCAACCTGGAACCGGTCAGGATCAAACTACTGGCAGTGGGCAGAGTTAGTGTGCAATACGGCATTCTAGCAACTGGGAAGGGAAGGGAAGGGAAGGGAAGGAAGGAAGGAATAGCATTTACATTTATATACTGCTTCACAATGCTTTCACAGCCCTCTCTAAGTGGTTTATAATCAGCCTCTTGTTCCCCAATAATCTGGCTCCTCGTTTTACCCACCTCGGAAGAACGGAAGGCTGAGTCAACCTTGAGCCTGGTGAGAATTGAACTGCCAAATTGCAGACAGCCGGCAGACAGTGGAAGTGCTGCCCTCTAACCACTGCGCCCCCATGTCTCATATAATGACTTCTCTTAGAGGCTGAACACAGTTTTTTGAAGAAATGAGGGGAGGGGGAAGCACTGTAAAATGCAAAGTCCCCCCTCCCTTGTGTGCCCAGGCCTGCCCTTCTGCGGGATTTTAATCCTTAATTGTTTGGATTTATGTCCCGCCTTTCTTCTAACAAAGTTCTACCCCTTTGCTTCTTCCAATGCCTCTCACAGGCCAGGGTTAGCTCAGAGACCACCGCCGTCTCGGAGGACTTCGAGGGGCAGCCGATGTCCAGCCACAAAGGCAGCAGCACCACGGTTAGCACGGAAGCCCTGATGACCGTCTTTCACCCTCAGGATGCGGAGAACCTGGATTCAAAGATGGTAAGAAGGGATCCTGGTTACTCATCAACAGCAAGATCTCTTGTCCCAAATGTGCTTTCTTTTTTTTTTTTTTTTTCCAAGAGGCCACTGGACTTTCTGGTTTTTCTTTGAAGAGGTTTCACTTCTCATCCGAGAAGCTTCTTCCGCTTCTCTCAGAAGCGTCGTCAGCTTGTCTCAGAGCAGAGGAAGCTTCTCAGATAAGAAGCGAAACCTCTTCAAAGAAAAACCAGAAAGTCCAGTGGCCTCTTGAAAAAAAAAAGCACCTTTGGGGCAACCATGACCTGATGATGATGGAGAATCTCCATAGACATCAAGACCTGTTGTGATATCTCACTTTCCTTGTGCTTTGCTGAGTTTTTCCTTTTGATACGGAGCGGCAAAACTGAAGATTCAGCAAAACTCATAGTAGAGTAGAGCAGAGTAGAACAACAGAACAGAACAGAATAGAATTATTTTTTTTGTCACTTGAACATACATTAATCTGCGTACATTAAAATGAAAAAATTTTTCCATACACTTCTCACTTAAGAAATGTCTTGCTTAGCATTGGGCTTAATTATGGTCATAAGCCTGTGTTTAATCTTGCCAGTGACATTTTGTCTGCAGCCATCTTATTTTTTTTTAATTCCGGGATAGAGCCTCTTAATTTTGCATTCTTCTGCCTCTCTCTTTCTCTGTTTAAAATAAAATTTTAACCTTAATATAACCCCGTTGATGGCATTCCCAGTGTTTTGTGATCGTTCTCAAGTGGCCTCTTGATCACCTTGTTCCATTAGTTAAAAGAAAAAATGAAAGAGCAATCCTGGAACATCCTTTTCATAGAGTGCGGACGGGGCGTGAGTATGTTTCAGACGAGGAAAACCCGGGACTTGGTTCTCCGAGGAATCCCTGAAGTCTTAAGAGGAGAACTTTGGCTTCTGTTCTCAGGTATGGTCCATATTTGGAATAATGAGGTAGATCACTCCCTTTATGTACTGCCTTCCTTGATGGAGTGGTGCAGTGGCTTAGAGGTAGAGCTCTCGCCTCACAGTCAGGAGGCTATGAGTTCAATTCTAGTTAGGGGCAGATATTCTCCTCTCTGAGCACAATATATCTGCTGGACAAAACTCTGTACTGGCGACAGGAAGGCATCTGGCCAGTAAATAAACTGCTAGCTCCATTCAGTTACCCAAACTCCACCCCACAAGGGATTATGGAGGTCGTTTAAAGAAGATGATGATATACATAAATAGTCCCCAAGTAGACTTGAAGGAACATCTCCAGATGATCCTTCCCATCAGGTCGCATACAGTCAACATTGATGGGTGGGGGAGGGGAGTCCATTCTCCTTTGGGTCCAGCTCAATTCACAGCTGGCTGTGGAATTCTGGGAGTTGAAGTCCACAAGTCTTAAAGTCGCCAAGTTTGGAGACCTCCCTCTCCCTCCAATCTATGCGAAGCTGGGGCATTTGAGATGCAATGACCACAGCCTTGTTCTTGTTCCTGTGTGCAATTGACACCCCCCTGGCCAGGCGCCGTCAATGACATGGCAAGCCATCCCGGCTACTACTCAGAGCTGGTAGAAAAATCTTTTGGGACCTGCACCCTGGAGACGGACGAAATCGAGCGGGATCTGCGGCGCTCGCTGCCCGAGCATCCCGCCTTCCAGAGTGACACGGGCATTTCGGCCCTCCGGAGAGTTCTCACCGCCTATGCCTACCGGAACCCCAAGATTGGCTACTGCCAGGTAGGCTGCACCTCCGGCTTCCAACTTGGCTCCCGTTGTCCAAACCAGTGGTTGCCAATCAGTGGGCTGGGGACCACTGGTGGTCCACGAGAAAATTTTGGTGGTCCGCAGAGAAATGTCACCCCCAAAGCAATTAATCCAGGCTGCGCAGGAACACAGGTCTGTGCCACCCACGTGACCTGCGGGAACACAAGTCTTGTGTCATTTGCATTGTGAATATGAGGTAGTGAGGGGAGGGGGGAAAGGGCGGAGGGGGGGAACTTGCCCCACGTGCCCCACACGCCTGGCCCAACCACCGGGCTGCTTCTGTCCGCTTCTTTCTGCTTCTGTTTTTGGTTGCACACAAGGAAAGCAGCCAAAGTCTTTCTTTCTCTCCCCCAAACTCCACTAGAAAGGAGTCTTTGGGACCCTGCAAGGTCTCATGAGCCAAGAGGCTGCGCCGGCAAAGACTCATTTCTGGTGGAGTTTGGGGGAGAGAAAGAAAGACTTCTGCGGCTTCTGCTGCTTTCCTTGCATGAAGCCAAAAGTCTCTCTCTCTTTCTCTCTCCCCTCTCTCTTTCTCTTCTCTCTTTTTGTCCTCTCTTTCTTCTTTCTCTTTTCTCTTTCTCCTCTTTTTCTTCTCTCTCTCTGCTCTCTCCTTTCTCTCTTTCTCTCTCTCTCGCTTTTTCTCTGCTCTCTCTTCTCTCTTTCTTTTTCTCCTCTTTCTCTCTTTCTCTCTCTCTCTCTCTCTCCCCCCCCCCTCTCTCTCTCACAAACACCCACCATTGGTTACATGATGGCATTTCAAGGGCTCAGCAACAAACTCACATTTATGGCTGTTTGCATAACCACAGTTTACATGTCTGCCCCCCGCCCCCAAGATAAAAATATTGCTCAGTGTAACAAATGGGGATTTGTTAAATATGCTCTTGTCCAGGTGTCTTCATAAACACTGCAGCCGCCCTGCGGTGGCCCTAATCATTGATGCACGAATATCATGTCAGCGAGGGGACGCTGAAAGGACAGAAGGCCAAACGAATAATAATAATAATAACAATAATAATAATAATAATTAACATCCATGTTGGTTTAAAGGCCATGAATATACTGACGTCGGTGCTGCTGCTTTACGCCAAAGAAGAGGAAGCCTTTTGGCTGCTGGTGGCCGTCTGCGAGCGGATGCTGCCCGACTATTTCAACCGCCGAATTATCGGTACCGTTTTCATTGGGTTTCACCATGACGGTCGCTATCATGAGGGGTGGTAGCAGAGACAGAATAGAACAGAACAGAGCAGGAAGGGATCTCAGTCGCCGAAAAAACGGTCGTTGAGTGAGGACCACCTGTGGAGTGTTATTTTGCCTACCACATATATTTCTGTATACAACTGTTGTATATAAACCACTGTTAAATTGTCTCTGTGCCTTGGGTTTTGCTCCTGGGTTGTCTGGATAGTAGACGCGCTGCAAACCCTCTGACAGATTTGTTCCTTCCGTGGCTAGATAAAAGCGATAGAAAATAGAGGAAAAAAGATTACTAATATGTACAAGTAAATGATGAAAGATTATCATTATTATTATTATAAACAAAGGTTACTATTACAATGATTAATACTGTTAGAATTATGATTACTATGATAGCATTTGACTATGTTGTGTAAGCAAATTGACTCAGACAATACACTGTATATTAAGCACTTAATGTATATTCAAGGAAAGATAAAACAAAATTTATATCTATGTATAAGTTCGCCTTTGCTCCTACTACTAGGTTAAACCATCCGTCTCTTTCAGGCGCCTTGGTCGACCAGGCTGTGTTTGAGGACCTGATCCGCGAATATTTACCTCAGCTGACGGAGCACACGACCGACATGACTTTCTTCTCCTCCATCTCCCTCTCCTGGTTCCTCACTCTCTTTGTCAGCGTGCTGCCCATCGAGAGTGCCGTCAACGCGGTCGATTGCTTTTTCTACGATGGGATCAAGGCCATCTTGCAACTGGGCCTGGCCGTGCTGGACTACAACCTGGAGAAGTTGCTGGCTTGTAAGGATGACGCGGAAGCAGTCACCGTGCTCAGCAGGTGCTGGCGAGAGCTGGTTGTGGGTTGGTTGTGGTTGTGTTTTAGGTTTGGGGCTAAGGGGTTGGACTACCTGTTATGCAGTGGCATGGGTGTGTTTGTTTGTTTGTCTGTTTTCCACTTTTATTATTTTTAGAAGGCATCTAACACATCTTCCTGCTCCTCTTTTCCTCACAATCACAACCCTGTGAGGTGGGAAAGAGAGGCCCAAAGCCACCTTGCCGGCTTTCATGCAGAAAGTGGGACTAGAACTCCCAGTCTCCTGGTGATTGACCCAAAATCTTCCAACTGGCTTTCGTGTCTGTGGCGGGACTAGAACTCTTGTCTCCTGGTGATTGTTTCAAAGTAACTTAGTGGGTTTAGATGGCTAAAGTGGGACTAGAACTCCCAGTCTCCTGGTGATTGGTTCCAACTCATCCAGCTGGCTTTCATTCAAGAGGCGGGACTAGAACTCCCAGACTCCTGATGATTGGCTCAGTCATTCGGTGGGTTTTCATGCCTGAGGCAGGACTAGAACTCTTGTCTCCTGGTGATTGGTTCAAAATCACCCAGTGGGTTTTCATGACTAAGGTGGGACTAGAATTCCCAATCTCTTGGTGATTGGTTCAAAGTCATCCAACTGGCTTTCATGCATGAGGCAGGACTAGAACTCCAGTCTCTTAGTAATTGGTTCAAAGTCATCCAACTGACCTTCACGTCTAAGATAGAACTACAATTCACCCTCTCCCATTTTCTTAGCCTAGTGCCCTAACCGCTTGTCCAAACTGGCTCGTAAATATGTATGTGCCCAGAGGAAGTTAATGTGTGCAAGGGAACGCATTTACACCACCCTTTTCCTCGAATCAAGGTTTTTTGAGAGCGTGACCAACAAGGACAGTCCGTTGCCTCCAGCGGTTCAACAGGCCTCTGGGGTGAACGAAAACAGAAGCCCCCACCCCAAAGTGGACATCACAGACCTAATTCGAGAGTCCAACGAGGTTTGTTTAACCCTTTCATCTCCCGCCTTTGCCTTAGAAGAAGAGAATCGATGCTTGGCTGTAATCACAGCCTTGAGCATCCCCTTGAAGGCCTTCATTCCAAAAAAGGGGAAAAAAGGGAATATGAAGGAATATATTTCCTTGAGTTCATCAGGATGGTCGTTGTGACCATCTGCATTTTGCTTCAAAGGGTTGTGGAAGTCAGGAGCTTCAGCCTTGAAGCCACTGGGTCAGCCTCAGATGTTTCATTTAGTTTATAGTCATTGCACCTTGTACAAATCAAACACCGTCTTCAGTGCACATCATGACCATGAAAATAAACACAAACACACATCCTTCACATTCTATACAATTAAATTGAAAACCCCTGATATTGCATTCATATTGCACTATGCAGCAGAATTCAATAGAGTTACTGCCCTGGGATGTAAGCTGTTTTTTCAGCCTATTTGTTCTTGTTTTTATTACTGTCCTGTACCATCTGCTGGATGGTAATAGTTCCAAAAAAAATGTCCAGGATGAGATGGATCTTTGAGAATGTTTTGAACTTTCTTAAGGCAGCGGGAGCTATAAAGCTCTTCCAAAGAGGGGAGAGGGCAGCCCATGATCCTCTGGGCAATGACATTCACCCTCTGGAGTGCTGTCCTATCTGCCGCTGTGCAATTGGCAGACCCTACACAGGTGCAGTAAGTAGAGATACTCTCTCTGATGCACTGGTAGATGGTCCCTAACAGTTTTTCATTCAGTTGTTGTTTCTTGAGAAGTCTCAGATCATATAATCTCTGCTGGGCCCTTTTGACCAGGACTGCAGTGTGGGCACCCCAGGTCAGGTCCTCTTTTATGGTAACACCCAGAAACTTAAAACTGGCCACTTGCTCCACTCGGTCTCCATTTGATAAGCAAGGGCTGGATGTCTGATCTGTTCCTTCTATAATCCACTATAAGCTCCTTGGTCTTATTGGTGTTGAGGACCAAGTTATTGTCTCCACACCACGAAAGCAACCTGTCCACTTCATCTCGGTAGGCAGACTCCTCCCCCCCCCCCCGGAGATGAGTCCCACCACTGTTGTATCATCTGCAAATTTATCAGTAGTATTACTAGCGTGAATGGGAATGCAGTCATGCACATAAAGAGTATACAGGAAGGGACTCAACACGCAACCGTGTGGTGTACCAGTGTTAAGGTCTGTTGAATGGTTGTACATGGGTGTCCTTGAATTCTTCAAATGTGGACCTCGCATCTGGGTGTTGTGGTATGTCCCAAAGGTGCTTTTTCAACTGAACTTTCTTGGCTTCTCTTTGAAGACTTCTCATCCAAGAAGCCTCTTCAGCTTCGGTTGGCCTCAACGAATTAAGTTTTAAAAAAAGGATGCAAATGACCAGCTGTCTGCAAGGAGTACCAATCCTTCCATTCCCCACAATCCAGTCAGAGCTGAAGAAGCTTCTTGGGTGGGAAGTGAAAAGCCTTCAAAGAAAAACCAAGAAAGTCCAGTTGCCTCTTGGGAAAAAAAGCACCTTTGGGACAACTGGGACCTGGATGGCTTGAGAATCTCTGTAGTTGTGTTGTGGTATACAATCTTAGAAGGGATGGCCTTCTGTTGTGACTGTCTGGGACTTCAAATAAGAAGGTTCATAAGATTTGGAGTGGTGATGCTGATGATGATGATGGTGAAGATTATGGAGGAGAAGAGGAGGAGGATAGGAATAATAATAGTTTTGAAAAAGATTCAACACTGAAGAAGTTGAGTGCTTTGTGGTGCAGGCACAAAGTCCTGGAAAGCAGTAAAATAGCATCTTCATCTTCTCTAGAAATACGGTGATATCCGATTTGAAGAAGTAGAAAGCATGCGACGTCGCAACAGGCTGTATGTCATCCAAACCTTGGAAATCACAACTAAGCAGAATGTGGTGAGTAGATGCTATGTTTTGGGTATATAGGGTTCTGGTCATTGGTTTTCTCCTGGTGTTGAGCATAATTTAGCATTAAGCATTGATTGCTTCCTGTTGTTAATTGTCTGTCTGTCTATATCTATCTATATGTTTATATCTATCTGTCTGTCTGTCTGTCTATCTATCTATCTATCTATCTATGTCTATCTATCTAATCTATCTATCTATCTATGTCTATCTCTATCTCTATCTCTATCTCTATCTCTATCTCTATCTCTATCTCTATCTCTATCTCTATCTCTATCTCTCTCTCTCTCTATTATCTATCTACCTATCTATCTATCTATCTATCTCTGTCTGTCTATCTATCTATCTATCTATCTATCTATCTATCTATCTATCTATCTATGTCTATCTATCTAATCTATCTATCTATCTATGTCTATCTCTCTCTCTCTCTCTCTATCTATCTATTATCTATCTATCTATCTATCTATCTATCTATCTATCTATCTCTGTCTATCTATCTATCTATCTATCTATCTATCTATCTATCTATCTATCTATCTATCTCTGTTCTCTCTCTCTCTCTCTCTCTCTCTCTCATCTCTCTATCCAACCATTATTTTTCTATCTATTTATCTGTCTGTCTGTCTATCTAAATACATGTATAATTTCATACCTAGCTAAGAGGCTTTAGTTAACTAGAAGCCTTATTAATTATTTTGACTCCTCAGCTGAAATGTACAGTTAAAGTCAATCCCTCAAACACTCAATGTTATCTTATCTATCTGTCTATATCTATCATCTGCCTATCATATCTATCTGTCTCTATCTATCTATCTATTTCTTGCAATCTCTGTTTATCTCTATCATCTGTCTATCTCTATCATTATCTAGTATCTATCATCTATATCTATCTCTATCATCCATCTATCTATTTATTTCTATCTATCTATCTACTTATCTATCTATCTAAATACATGTATAGTTTATACCTAGCTGAAAGGTTTTAGTTAACTAGAAGACATTAATTATTTTGACTCATCATCTGAAATGTACAGGTAAGTCAATCCCTCAAACATCCAATATTAACTTGACTGCTTTTATGTTATCCATTCTCAGCTCCGGGTTGTCTCCCAAGATGTGAATATCAGCCATAAAAACCTGGAAGAATTGTATGAATTATTCAAGGTAACATCTTCGTTGGCCTCCACAAAAGATTTTTTTCATCTCTATTTGACAGTCATGATCAGGCCAGTTAATTGTGGAAGAAAGCTCTTCCATTGAATTGTTGAGCAGTTAGGGCATGAAAGCCAAGGGCCATCGCCTTCACACTGAGATGAGGACGCCGTCTTCGAAATCCACCATCAGCTGTGGACATTCAGTGGATGAGTTGGGCAATCACTCTGTTTCATCCCCAAATCTATCATAAGAGCTGCTATGATGAAGACGAAAGAGATCTTTAAATTAGTGTCCTTGAGCTCCTGGATAGATAACTTGAATAAGTACCGTTTCCCCGAAAACACAACCTACCCAAAAGTAAGTCCTATCTTGATTTTTTGCACGTATACCCAATATAAGGCCTACCCCAAAATAAGCCCTAATTAAGATCCCACCCCACTCCAGAGTAGACAGGTAAAAATTAAGCTAGGGTGGGGATGGGGTGGTGGTGGAGCTGCCCTACTCCTTACCTTTGGACAGCTGTAGCCAGGCCTGGCACACCCCGACACCTGCCTTGCCGGCCCATTCCTTCTGCAGCTGGCAAGGCTTTCCTGAAGGCCTCTCTGACTGATAAGAAAGCTCAGAATCGATCCAGAGCTCTATTATCAGCTGCAAGAAAGGCTTGCTGGCTGCAGAAGAAGTTCCTGAAGGCCTCTGACAGCGAAAAGGAGGCCGGGGGCGACGCGCCCAAGTGAGGTTAGTCGGTGGATGACATCCCCCGAAAATAAGACCTGGTGCCTTTTTTGGTGGCAAAAAAAATATAAGACAGAGACTTATTTTCGGGGAAACACGGTAAACTTCTGGTGATCTTTGCCAAAGGTGCCACTTCTAGACTTTCACAGATGGCCTAATGGTTCTGGGTATAGAGGTTAAGGCGATGAGCTTTAATAGCTAATGATGTTCAACTTTAGCCCCGGATAATTCTATGGAAAAACTTAATATTTCCCCCAAATGATTTCCATGTGATTTGATGACATTTTTGCTATCACTTGTTTTTTGGGCAGAAAGAACATTTTCTCTCCTGTTACTGGAAACCAAACAGTCCAGCCCTCAAGCACCACGATGCCAGCCTACCCTACCTGGACCAATATCGCATCGACTGCCAGCAATTCCGAACCTTGTACCATCTCTTGAGTCCCTGGGCACACTGTGCCAACCGAGATTCCTTGGCCCTGTGGACCTTCCGGCTGCTGGATGAGAATGTAGATGGCCTGATCAACTTCAAGGAATTTGCATCCATTTGGGGTACGGTCATAAATAAGTCCCAGGCTACGCGATCCGAAGATTGGCATTGGATCAAGTTCCCTCCCTGGGTGAGATCTGGCTGGTTTAGAACAGCCCAGTGACTGTGAAGCCAATTTTCAATTATTCCTCAATAATGGAATTCTCAGGATATAAGAAAGATGTTGAGATTCTGGAAAGAGTGCAGAGAAGAGCGAGGAAGATGATTAGGGGACTGGAGGTTAAAACGTAGGAAGAACGGGTTGCAGGAATTGGGTATGTCCAGTTTAATGAAAAGAAGGACTAGGGCAGGACTCTTCGAACTTGATTGCTTTAAGACTTGTGGACTTCAATTCCCAGAATTCCTTCTCCAGTCATGTTAGCTCAGGAATTCTGGGAGTTGAAGCCCTCAAGTCTTAAACTTGCCAAGTTTGAAGACCCTTGGACTAGGGGCTGGAATGATAGCAGTGTTCCAATATCTCAGGGGCTTCCACAAAGAAGAGGGAGTCAAGCTATTCTCCAAAGCACCTGGAGGCAGGACAAGAAGCAATAAGGATGGAAAGTGCCTATGGAGATTCTCAGCCATCCAGATCATGGTTGTCCCAAAGGTGCTTTTTTTTTTTTCAAGAGGCAACTGGACTTCCTGTTTTTTTCTTTGAAGACGTTTTGCTTCTCACCCCAGAAGCTTCTTCAGCTCTGACTGGAGGGTGGGGAATGATTTATACTCCTTGCAGACAGCTGGTCATTTGCATCCTTTTAGCAAGTCATTGAGGCCACTTGGAGGTTTGAGGACACAGATGAATCTCCAAGTGGCCTCAATGACTCCTTTGAGAGAGTGACCAGCTGTCTCCAAGGAGTATAATAAACCCTTCCATTCTCCACCATCCAGTCAGAGCTGAAGAAGCTTCAAAACGCCTTCCGAGAAAAACCAGAAAGCTCCGTTGAAAAAGCACCTTTGGGACAATGGATGGAAACTAACCAAGGTGAGAAGCAACCTAGAACGAAGAAGAAACTTCCTAACAGGGAGCACAATCAACCAGTGGAAGGACTTGCCTTAAGAAGTTGTTTTAAGAAGAGACTGGACGACTATTTGAAATGCTCCTGCTGGAGCAGGGGTTGGACTCACTTCCAAGGTTCCTTCCCAACTCATTCTGTTCTGTTCTGGACATATGGATCATCTCCATTGGGTATGATGAACTTTCTTGAATGACCTCTTGGTTTTTAATGGTCTTCCCTTTTTCCCTTTTTATTAGATGTCCTGTATCATGGAAGCTTCACCAATAAGCTGACACTGCTTTTCAAACTGCACATTCCTCCAGGTGAGTGATGTGGAGACGCCATGTTTAGGCCTTGCTTCCCTGTCTGTGGAGATCCTCAGTCCTCCAGGTCATGGTTGTCCCCAAAGTCCTTTTTCAAGAGGCAACTAGACTTTCTGGATTTTCTTTGAAGATGTTTCGCTTCTCATCCGAGAAGCTTCTTCAGCTCTGACTGGATGGTGGAGAATGTAAGGATTGATACTCCTTGTGCAGACAGCTGGTCATTTGCATCCTTTTAGAGGGTCATCGAGGCCACTTGGAGGTTTGTCTGTGTCCTCAGGGTCACCTGAGTGGTACAATTAGCTGTGGAACCTTCTTGGAACTGTTGGCCTCAACGTCTTTCCAAAATGATGCAAATGACCAGCTGTCTGCAAGGAGTATAAATCCTTCCATTCCCCACCATCCAATCAGAGCTTCCAATCTTCTTGGGTGAGAAGTGAAATGTCTTCAAAAAAAAACAAGAAAGTCCACTTGCCTCCTGGAAAAAAAAAAACATCCTTGGGAACCCTTTAGATTTTGGAATGTGAAGAAATGGACAAATCCACCTTAGAGTTAAAAGATAAAGAAGACTCAGAGTATTATGCAGTATGGGAGAATTGGTATAAATGGATAGGCAATAGGAATAAGAATTGTAGAGATAAGAAGAAGGTTTAGAAATGTATATAAATAATTACAAATGTATGGAAATGTGTATTTGTAGTAGAGATGCCTCAGTACTTTTAAAGATGATTGAGATGTGTAATGAGAAAAAAATACAATTTTATATATATATATACATATACATACATACACACACACACACATATATATATTCGTAGATTTTCACAGGTACAGGTATGTAGGTCTAGGTGTGTTTGGGTCTTTTCCCGTGTAAGATTAAGAGTATCTTGTCGATGTTTCAGCGAGACGTTGGCAAGATACTGTTAATCTTACACGGGAAAAGACCCAAACACACCTAGACCTATATATATATATATATATATGTATATGTATATGTATATGTATATGTATATGTATATGTATATGTATATGTATATGTATATGTATATGTATATGTATATGTATATGTATATGTGTGTATATGTGTGTGTGTGTGTATATATATATATATATATATATATATATATACACACACACACACAGAGAGAGGGAGAGAGAGAGAGGAAGGAAGGAAAGGAAGGAAGGAAGGAAAGAAAAAAAGGAAAGAAAGAAAAGAAAGAAAAGAAAGAAAAGAAAGAAAGAAAGAAAGAAAGAAAGAAAGAAAGAAAGAAAGAAAGTCATACAGTGATTATATCTTCCATGCTGTGTGATGTATCGTTATATCATGTGTTGTGATTTTTAACTTGTTCCTGGTCCTTTTTTCTTTTGGCAGCTTTTACCGAGGTGGAATCTCTCATGCCTTTGAAAGGGGCCCAACTCTCTAAAGAAGAATTGATCCATTTCAGTCAACTAAGCGGTAAGCGTCCATGAATCGAAATTCTTCCAGTGAAAGCCAAGAAAGTGTTCTGGGAATTAAGAGAGAGATATGACCCTTTTGCAAGAAGCTCAGAATTGGTTCTCTCAAGTCAAAGAATGCTAACTGCAAGCACTTGAAGAAGCCTTGGTGAACGCATTGGCAGTGTTACCGTCAACTTGTAGACCAGGTTGACCAACTCAAGGCTGGAGAGTCTCGAGTTCAGTTCCTGGAAGTTCAATGCTGAGATCCTCTAATGGAAGGATCCCAAATGAGGAAAGATCACTTCCTTGCCATAGAACAGGGTCTCTCAACCTTGTCAACTTTAAGAAAGTTGTGGACTTCAACTCCCAGAATTCTTGATCTTCGCCCAGCTTAAAGTTGGCAAGGCTGAGAAATGCTCCTATAGACCATCAAAGTACAGTTAGTCCTCGAATTCATTTAGTGGCCCCCAAAAAGGTGACTTATGACTGTTCCAGCATCCCGATAGTCACGTGATCAAAATTCAGATGCTTGGAAAGTGGTTCGTATTTATGACGGTTGCAGGGGTCATGCCTTTTGTGACCTTCTGACCAGCAAAGTCAATGGGGAAGCCAGATTTAATGACGGTTGTGACTAGCTTAACAACTGCCGTGATTCACAGGGTCAAGAAAGGTCATAAAGTGGTGCGAAACTCACCTAACAAATGTTTCTCCAAGCCACCGAATTTTGGGGCTCAGTTGTGGTCGTGAGTCAAGGACCACTTGAAAACAGCCCTCATATAATAAATGGATAATGTATTTAGTATCAATACTCTTCTTTATCTTAGTCTCTTCTCCTGAAGACAAAGACAATGCGGATGTCTTGAAGGCAAGTCCTGAAAAAGGTAGGTGGCCTGGATTTAGCCAGAGATTTAAGATGGTACCATTGAAGTCTGTCCATTATGAAAGTATGAGGTGGTGTGAATGTTGTGGCCTGCTGGACACAGGCCCTTCCAGCAGCCAAATCAGAAGAGGAGGAGGAGGAGTCAGGGTCAGGGCAACCTGGGGGCTCCAAGGGGGAAGAGGGAATGGAGCTGGCTGAGAGAGAGAGAGAGAGAGAGAGAGGGAGGGAGGGAGGGAGAGAGAGGAAGCCTGGGCTGTCCATCAGTCCTCAGATGGAGAGTCAACAGCCCCCAGGTCTGGAGGTGGCTGATAAGGAAGAGGAGGAACAGCTGCATCCAGTGCCTGATGCGCGGACGCACAGAAGGCAGAGGAGAGGAGAGCAGTGGAAATCTATGGGCCGGCCCTTCGAATGGAAGATCTGACACTGATAGCCAAGCCCCACCCTAGCTCTGGGGATAAAAGGGAGGGGATGGAGATGTGGCAGACAACTATTAATCTCCCTGCCGGACAGACTTGTTAGCCTGCGAGAGAAAGTTTTTCGCCAGGGCTGCTGGTGCTCTTAATAAAGGATGGGGATTTCCCAGCAGGCCAAGTTTTTAATAGACTTCACCTTTTGGGGGGATCAGGGTTGAGGTTGATCATGGCTTAGCTTGCATACGTCAAGTTTCCTCTTCTAATGTGCTACCGTCGGCAGTCTTTTGGAAACTACTGGAGGAAGGGAAGAGAGAGGGTGAGGCCAAGCTTGTAGGGGTTAACAATTAATCATGCCTTGAGGTCACAGCTTAGTACTAAGAGCGTAAAGTATGAGAGTTGCAGGGCAAGATGGCAGAAACATTAAAGCACTATTTAGTGATTTTTTGCAACTATCTAGAAGCCCAGCCTGACTGAAAGTTTTTGATGGAGAGGCGATGAAGCTTCAGCTAGAAACTGCACAGGCTCCAAAGTGACCTAAGCAGGAGCTCTTGAGAAAACGGGACAATTCTTCTGAATTTGACTTCTTCTTCCAAAGCAGGGAAAGGAAAAGTGGACATCCAGGCTTACTTGAAGCAGTGGCAAGATGAGATCCTTAAAAAGGAAGAAAGCATTAAGGATTTGCCCCGGATGAACCAGGTGGGAACTTTTCTGGAAGCAAGTATTTTGTTCTAGTGAAGTATTCCCCTTCCCCCCTTAATGCAAGTCGGGTGGAGGTATAGCAAATATTGATAGAAGAGAATACGTGCAGCTCAGGATTGAACCTTGAGATCCTTGGTGCTCTCTGGGCTTCGTGGTTTTCTTGCAGATGTTCCCATTACTCTACTAGGTAACATCATCAGTGCTAGAAGGGGGGAGGAGGAGGTGGAGGAGAGCTGTGGGGGTCCTTGGTGCTCTTTGGGCTCGGTGGTCTTCTTGCAGATGTCTCATTACCCTACTAGATAATATCATCAGTACTAGAAGGGAGGAAGGATGATGGTGGGATCCTTAGTGTTCTCTGAGCTTGGTGGCTTTCTTGCAGATGTTTCATAATCCAACTAGGTGACATCATCAAGGTTATGATGATGAATAATGATGATGGTGCAGCCTAGTTGGGTCATGGAACATCTGCAAGAAAGCAACCAAAGTCAGGAGAGAACCAAGAATCCCATTTAGCAAATGCTGCTCAAGTTCATGACGTCAAAATATAATGTCTTCTTTGACCTGGAGATCTTCAGGCATGGTGGCCTACAACTCATAACCCCTGCCAGATGAGCCATGAAGTTGGGAGGTGATGGAGATCGTTATTTGATGCATCTTTAGGCCCCTTGATGGGGAAATTTAGCCAAGATACCATTTTAATAAAAAGCTGCGCGGTGTCAGGAGTCCAGCTATCTCCCTCATTAAATCATGATTCTCAAGCCAAACTTCAACAAACTTCAAAGGATTCATTAGAGGCGACATACTGGCACTGCCCCGTATGCAGCCAATTCTCTCATACATCATTTACAGTCCCCTGTGACCCTGTTTCCCCCCCCCCCACCTTCCACACCTGGGTGTCTCATAAATCAGATTCTCCAACTGAGCACATTCACAGGCTGGTTGTCATCAATCACATTCTCCAATTAAATATATTCCTGAACAAAATCTCTGGTATTTTAAGTTACAATCTTTTAAAGATAAGAGTTGGAATGTACTTTCGCTTCCCCCCCCCCCCTTTTTTTTTATGGCAACTGCTAAAACAGGCATAGGAGTGTTTGATGAGTTGACACCTGGCTTGTTCTTTCTCCCTTCCCAGTCCCAGTTCATCCAGTTCTCCAAGACTTTGTATAACTTATTCCATGGTGATCCGGAAGAGGAGCTCCTGTTCCGTGCCATCGCTACCGTTACCGGCCTCTTGCTGAGGATGGAAGAGTTGGGACGGAAGCTCCAGAGTCCCACCTCCCCAACCCATAGAGGAACATCTCCCACGGTTGGTCCTACGACCTCAGAAGCCTCCCAGACTGGGGACCCAGCAGCCCCCACCTCCAGTTCCTCCAGTGAAGGCTGGTCGTTTGCTTTTGAGCAGATCCTGGCCTCCTTGCTCAACGAACCTGCCTTGGTGAGGTTTTTCGAGAAGTCCGTCGATGTCAGAGCCAAATTGGAAAAAGCGAAAGCCATTCAGTTGAAAGCACGAGCCGGCATATAATAACCCTCTTTCCTCTGTGTAAAACAATCCCAAAAAAGGAGGTAAACCATTTGAGTTTGACATTCACACTGAAGATTTAGTCCAGTTCCCTTAATGGCAGGGCGCTTTAATTGTAATTTTTGTGTGTGGGGGGGGGGGAGGTTCAAGTTATTCGAAGCACAACTTCACCCAATCTTTGCATTTTAATACACCAGATTTTTATAAGGCCAACACAGAGCAGCTTGTGGGAGGGGAAATAAAACCCTAAATTGTCTCCTTAAGAGTACAAGATTTCCAAGTACTCACTTTTCAGGACCCTGTTTTGCTGGGTCGTCTTAACGTCGGCAATATTTTTTTTTTTTTTGCAAAGAGTTTCTTAAAATTTGGAATGTAGGTCTGTTTCATGCACCATGGACAGGATCTCTGACCAGTTTAGGATACCGATTTAGGAAAGCCGTTCGTATCAATTGAAGGGCAAGAATTTTTTTTAAAATACACATTTCTTTAAAGGCAGCACTTGCCTCCCACTGAAGCGGATAGCGTTCAGTTTTTGTAACTGTGCAATAACTCTGGACAACTCTCCACGGCCAAGAGTTACACTAATACCCAAGAAAGGGTGGAACAGAATCATTGAAGGATGCAAAAAGGAGGGGACAGAACAGAACAAAAATTTATATTTTAAAATTTTATTTTGAATAATTAAATTGATTTCTTAAATTGTCCTGCGGCGAGTTAGCCTCAGCGAGTTAGTTGGCTGGGGCAAATCGTCCCATTCTTCTGGACATTTCTTCTACTCAACATCCAGAAACAAGGGTAATTTATCCCAATTTTACAAGCAGGGAAGTTGTGTCATACTGCAATCTTCCTCAAAGTTAAGTAAAATTCTGAGGTTTCCCTTTTGAAAAAACCATCTAGTCAAGTCAAACGAAAAGCTAGGAACAGAAATGCCAAATATTTCAGCTGCTTCAATTCTACATACACCACGCTGAAAATGACTTGAGGAGGGAAAAAAGCTAACTCTGCAGTAATTCCTTTATTTATGTATTTTTCCTCTTTTTTGGGTGGAAACCATTGTTTTCACGGGGTTCAAGATCACCAAGGCGTTTAGTAAAAAAAAAAAAAAGGGTACTAGTAAGAAAGTGGGATGCTATTGCACACACAGAAAAAACTCATCTTTGTGTTGCCCAGATGGGTTTTCTGCAAAGGGTGAGGCTTAATGCTGAGCCAGGATCTAGTACTTAAATCCTAGAGATCGAGTTATGTATCAGGAGGAAGTTGAAGTTGTAGGCACGAGAATCAAGGATGAAATCCTGCCAACCTCAGGTTTTAAAAAAACAACCCATGGATTATGAGCCTGAAGCTAACTCATCGCTGTTGGAAAATAAAACAGTGAAGCTTTATTCGTTACGAGCAAAAAATAATTAGAATTCATTCTTCAAAGACTTTCCAAGAATCTTATTCCTCACAGACTTTTCAAGTCTTTCAAGGATGAGAATTTTTTCTTAAAAAAAAAAACCCCAACCTCTATTGCCTTTGAAACTCTTTTCAATTTACCTTAATCCAAACAGTGCTTTAGTAAAAAAAAACAAAAACAAAAAAAACACTAATCTTTGCAAACTTCAAATTTAAAAGTGCTGCTATTTTTTAATTCCACCACAGTTGAGGATGGTGGCAACCTTAGACAGGTATATATTTTTTCAAAATCCAGTTGTTTTCTGATATGCCAAAAAATAAAATAAAACCCACCTCAATTTCCTCCAATTTAATGTGCTCCTAATTCTAATGTAATGGAGAAATAGGAATACCAGGGATATAAAAACCCAGTTTTAAAGAAAGCTTCTGGATCTGGGCTGTGTAACGCAAGAATTCTCCAGTTTGAAAGTATTTTTTATAAAATCTGGAGTTAGCACCACTGACAGAAATTCAAAGATTGATTTAGGCCAACTTTCTTTTTCTTCTTTCTTTCTTTGCTACTCTGGCTGCTAAATGACCAATAAAACTAAAAGATAAAAAGCATTTATAAAGATATATATATATCTCGATAGAAATCGTGTCTATTTCAACAAAAGTATATAAAATGCAATTGTGGATGGCCATATGAATGGCATTTTTTATAGTATGTTTTCCAAGAGACCACTACAAATACTTGCGATAAACAAGTATTAGTATATATATGAATATGTATATGTGTGTGTGTGTGTGTGTGTATATATATATATATATATATATGTTTTCTTAAGTTTTCGCGGCATTCAGCTTTGTTCGGGTATTTTCCCACGTGGTGCTTTTAAAGTTGTAGCAAGTTTCAGCAGAATCTCATCTGCCATCATCAGGCTTCTGTATAGTGTTCGTCTGTGAGTCAGACTTTTACAGTAAAAGTCTGTAAAACCTGTAAAAGTCTGACTCACAGACAAACACTATACAGAAGCCTGATGATGGCAGATGAGATTCTGCTGAAACGTTGCTACAACTTTAAAAGCACAACTATTATGACATGGGAAAATACCCGAACTAAGGTGAATGCCATAGTACCCGCAAAAACTTAAGAAAATATGTGTGTGTGTGTATATAATATATATATAAAGTTTTCGCGGGTACTTACATGTATGGCATTCAGCTTTGTTCGGGTATTTTCCCACATTGTAGTTGTGCTTTTAAAGTTGTAGCAACGTTTCAGCAGAATCTCATCTGCCATCATCAGGCTTCTGTATTGTGTTCATCTGTGAATCAGACTTTCACAGCCGTTTCAGTTTTAAATTTGGGGCTAGCCTACTGTTGTGCCACACAGCAAACTCCAAGACCAATAAACACAGACCAAGACTCCCAACCAATCAGGATGAAGAAAAAAACATTCTGGCACAACTTTAAAAGCAAAACTATAATGACGTGGGAAAATACCCGAACAAAGCTGAATACCATACACACACACACACATACACATTAAAGCTTAGGATTGAATTGTTTTATAAAACATATTACACATGTATATATTATTATCCTTGAGGGGAAAAAATCATAATATTGTGGTACAGAACTAGTTTACTTTCTTGTCTCCTGTATGATGAATGTTTATGAAGGAGCAAAAAAATGTATTCAGTTGAGTCACTTTTAAGCTACTTTTAAGAATCCAGAACTTTTAATTTCTTCTTCAGAGTAAAATGAGACCCACAAAATGCCTCCTTCCTTTCCTATGCTGAACATAATCCAGGAACCATCAGGCATCACACCACGTGTCTTAAAAGTAGAGCTTTATTTTTCTTCAAAATAATATGTACAAATGTGCTGGAGGATCTAAGGACACGGTTTAACAAGGATTTGAGAGGGTTCCAGTCGATCCTGGTTTATTCCTCCCTGGCCCCTGCACCAAACCTTAATAAGACACTTTCCTCACACTTTATTTTTTTTTTCCCCCATTTTACAAAATACTTTATGAATAGGAACATTTCTTTTTTTAAAAAAAGTTATCTATATTTGACACCGTACAAAATAAATTCAATATTCAATTTTAAACCTTTGCTTTTTGCTTTTTCCCCTTTTGTTCTTTTCTTTCTTTCTTTCTTTCTTCCTTTCTTTCTTTCTTTCTTTCTTTCTTTCTTTCTTTCTTTCTTTCTTTCTTTCTTTCTTTCTTTCTTTCTTTCTTTCTTTCTTTCTTTTCTTTTCTTTTCTTTTCTTTTCTTTTCTTTTCTTTCCAGCTAATATATAAAGTTTAGATTCTGCCTCTTGTCAACCCACCAGCCTTTCCATTTGTAAATATGTACAGAAAGTGCTAGGCTGGGGGAGGGAAAAATAATTTTTGTGCTTCCATGACGAACTAAAGAGTCATCTCACTTTGGATCCTGCTAGGACTTCTAACTTCTACAACATATCTAGAGGTAGTCCTTGACTTACGACAGTTCATTTAAGTGTCCGTTCAAAGTTACAACAGCAGAGTTATGACCATTTCCCACACTTATGGCCATTGCTGCATCCCTAGGGTCATGTGATTTACCTTGGGACGCTTGGCCACTAGTTCATATTTACGATGATCCACTTAACAAACGTGGTGAGAAAAGTCATAAAATGGGGCAAAACCCACTTAACAAATTTCTCACTTAGTAACATACATTCTGGGAACAATTGGGGTCATATTTCGAGGACTTAGGCATTAAGGTTAAAAAAAAACAAATCATGGGCTCAGCAAACATTCTTGGCCTGCTCTCTACCCTTCCAAATTCTAAAGATGTGGGAGATGATTTATTATTTCAAGCGGTCTTCCTCAACGCACTGAGCAGAATTAAAACAAGACTATTTGTTTAATGACTTCATCGCTATTGTATTAGATCAGGGTTTCCCAAACGTTTCCCCTTCCAAAAGTGCTTTTCAGAAACTCTTTTATCAACTTGGAGAGCTGGTTATCAGTTCCCTTCCTCCAGCCACCGTAGTATCGCTGAACAAACAAACGGAATTTGAGGTCTACCAGGATTTTAAAAGCGAGATTCCCAGACTGATCTTAAATATCATTTCAACAAAATTACCCTTGGGGATTGGATCAAATTTTCATCTTAATAGAAATACTTTAGATGTTCAAACAGAGTTTAGAACACAAGGCAGACTTTTAATTCCGTTTAAATGTCCCTTTTGAGATGGGTAGTGGGTTCATGGATCGTTCACCCAATGTTAAACCACATTTAACCCAGGTTTGTAAAGCATTGCATTAGATGTCAGACTTGCTGGTTGGGGAATTCTGGGAATTGAAGTTCACACATCCTCAAGTGGCCAAGGTTGAGGAATACTGCTCTATAAATACTGGATTTCGGAAAAAATCCATTGTTACCCCTTTGTTTAAATATCCAGGGAAACTGACCGGTACATGCCTGTTCATGCAAAGCATGTTTAGCTGTTAAGAAACTACAATCCTAGGAAAATGCAGATTTTGATAAAACAGTGATTCATCTGCCTGAGAGTTTTATATATACACACATACAACTATACCTGAATAAACGTAGTTTGCTTTTTTTTTTTTAAATGTATGATCCTGAACTATTATTAAACAAACTGCCTCCTAACACTGTGAAAACAACTTTGCACTGAGAGCAGCAGGTGAAAGTTTCACATCCCAAAAAGAGGAACAAGTTGGAAAGAATAAAGAATAAAATGTGTAAGCCAAAGTAAGTTGCAAGTCTTTTTTTTTTAAATGCCCCTTGCAAATTGCAAGTCATTTCCTTTGCAAAAAAGAGTCAATAGAGGATGCTTTGGTGTTTTCTCACCATGGAGGAATTAAAAAAAAACGTTCTTTTTTAAAAAAAAGTTCATAAATATATAAACACAGGGTGTTGTTTAAAAAAAAAAACCTACCATTTACAAAAATACATTTTATTGTTAACCCTACTGACTCTTCGATCAAGATTCCACTTTGCCAAACTCTTTAACAGCAAAACCATAAAGTTTGCCTTTTTTTCTCTCTCTGGGTGACAAGATATTTCTCCAAAACAAAATGCAAGTCAACCAGAGGAGGAAAAAATAAATACAGATTTTGCACCCTATTTGGTTCATTGGGGAGTTGAGTTAGATAAAGATTTTTTTTCTTTAAAAAAAAATATCTCCATTTTGTAATAAAATAAAAACCCAATGGACTCTTTTTACAGGCAACTCAAAAGATCAAAAGGAGCTGGTGTACAAGGAAAGAATTCAGGCCAAAAGTGGCTGGTTTTTATAAAACAGTAGCAGCATCGCTCGATTATCCAAAAGATAAGTCCAGATTGGGGGGGGGGGATTGAGCCGCAATGAAATTGCAAACCTAAAATATATCAATTGCACACTTGAACAAGCAATCAGGCCAGGACTAGCTGTGATCTCTCTGGCAGCAAACACTTTTCAAAAACCATCTCTTGGGGTCCAAATTTATCAGCATCAAAAATTTGATTCTAGTCTGCTTGTCAAACTTAACATTGACGGACAGTTCCTGAAGCAAACTTTTAACTCCCTTAACCTTTCCTCCCTGCACTTGCGGAGCTGTGAAGGTTGAACAGCCAAAGCTATCTGCCTTTTGTGCTGCGGAGTCGGTTTCCTAAGCAGAAAGGATGCCAGCTTGTAGCTCTCCGCTCCTTCTCCATCCTTCTCATGGTCGGCCTTGCAGCCTTCTGAGGAGGAACCAAGCTCTCTTACTTGGTGCTCAGGATTTGCGGCCCTCCATGAGGGAAACGTGATGACCACCTCTCCTTGGAGAACCTCAAGGCAGCTGCATTTCAGGCAAGTCTTGTAGGCTGCGCGGCTGCCCTTGTAGGTGATGGCTGGGGGGCTGCAGGTGGTGGAAGTAACCCAGAGTGGCAGTCTGTTGAGGTAAGGGAGGTTGCTGGAATAAGGGCTGGTTCTGCCCCGGTTCAGCTGCGCTTGGCATCTGTAAGGAAGAGAAGATTGTACATGAAGCAACTTCAAAGAACACATCTATGGAGGTTCTCAGTCCTTCAGGTCGTGGTTGTCCCAAAGGTGCTTTTGGTTTTTTTCAAGGGACAACTGGACTTTGTTTTTTTCTCTGAAGAGGTTTCACTTCTCATCCCAAAAGCTTCCTCAGCTTCTCTCAAAAGCTCCTTCAGCTTCTCTCAGAGCTGAAGAAGCTTCTCGGGTGAGAAGCGAAACCTCTTCAAAGAAAAACCAGAACGTCCAGCTGCCTCTTGAAATTAAAAAAAAAGCACCTTTGGGTTTCTCTGCCAGGTTAGTGTTCAACTCTTGAATGGAAGGTTTTGTTGTATGTTGGCAAGGGGTAGTTGTGGGTCTTGTGATCTTTGAGACGACCAAGCTGAAGATTGTTGACCTGTCTTTTCTCTATCAAAACGTCACATGGAGAGCATCTCCTTGAAATGGTATAGCCCTATGCCATGCCCCTGTTGGAGACTGACTCCGAGGGAGAGGACGAACAGCCAACAGGGAGTGGAAGTGTGGCTCTGGCGGTTGTGGAGGAAACTGAGAAAGGGCACAGGCCGGCTGGGCAGTCAGAGGAAGACCCAGGCCCATCCCCTCTCCATCCTAGGGCACACAGGGAGAGAGATAAGGGAGAAATGTGAATGGCATGGTCTACAGGGGAGGAAGGGGCCCTGATCCCCTTCATGGGCTGCATCTGGGAGGACTATTTGAAAGGACATGGCCCAGTGCCGGAAGCAAAGCATGCATTATTCTTGTCGGAACTTATCTGTGTTTTGGCTTCCTCCCAACTGTGGCTGCATAATCTGGAAGAAGTCTGCAATTAATCATCCTTGTCTACTATAGTAATTCCTTCAGTGTGGTTTGTGTTTTTTATTTTGAATTAACTTTACTTCGGGTGTGGATTGCATTTACTCCCTCTGTAAACTGTTTTCTTTAAGAGTTTGATTTCCAGCCCAGGATAATTGGACATTGAGGCCAAGTTGGAGGCATTGGGATTCGGTTATTTTTGTGTCATGCCCCGGGTCATCACACCCTATCACCACCTTCCAGAAAGCCGTTCCCAAAAAATAAACAAAAATAACACTAGATTAGAAAAACCAAGAAGTGGAAAAAGTCACGGCAACTTGAAAACAAGGCCCAGGAATGTTTTACGAGTTGACACGATGATGATTTATTTCTCGACGGTCGCATCTTGCAAAACAATCACCTGGAGATAAAGATGATGTTGTTGAACAGGCTGCGGCGTCCACTGGTGGAGAGTGCCAGCTGGATGGCTCTGTGGGACAGTCACGCTGGGTTGGGGCATCATCAGAGAAGGGGTGAAGCCAGGAGACGGGATAGGGGCTGGGATGGCCGTGCACGTGACGGGTTGCATCTGGATGGTGGAAGGCAGACTCTGTGGCTCTTGCGTAAACCTTCCAAGGGGAAAAAAATGAAAAGCTTGATGAAGAAACAGAAACGGAAGGCTTCACATCCCACATCAAAACGAGATAGCTGGATTTCATGGAGCGGCTCAGAGACATGCCTTTAAATGGAGCACGTGTCCCCAAACTTGGTGGTTTTAAGACTTGTGGACTTCAACTCCCAGAATGCCCCAGCCAACTTCTGGGAGTTGGAAGACAGTCATAAATAGAAGATCCGAGATTGGTGCGATGGCCTAGAGGTGGAGATCTCGCCTCATAATCAGAAGGCTGTGAATCTGATCCTAGGCAGAGGCAGATATTTCTCTCTCTGGGCACACTGAGAATATATCTGCTGAACAAAACCCTGCTCTGGTGACAGGAAGGGCATCCGGCCAGTCAACACTCAGCTGCATTCAGTTGCCCAAGACACCACTCCGCAAGGGATTACGGCATCTTTAAAAGATAATGATAAATAAAAGAAGATCCAATGGGTAATAAAACAGGACAATTCCTTAGATCTATGACAGTCTTTCTTACACGGTACGCAAGAAAGCAGGTTGGGATGAACCCATATAAGGATTTTTAATCAACACCAAAATATTTTTGCTTGTTTAAGGGATTTTTTAGAAGAGCTTTCAATTTATGGACCTTCAAAGTAACAAGGAAGGTGAAGGAAGAACAGTTTAAGAATGGTTGCATTGTTACATCCGACTTTATACACCAAGGAGTTGGTGAATCCATAAATAATCACCTTCTTTGGTGCAGTTGTGGGTTCCTGAACTAAGTAGAAAGTTTGATGAAGTAAAGCTCTAAAGCAGTGGTGGGATTCAGCCAGTTCGCACCAGTTTGGGAGAACCGGTTGTTAACTTTCTGAGCAGTTTGGTGAACTGGTTGTTGGAAGAAATCATTAGGGCAGAGAACCGGTTGCTAAATTATTTGAATCCCGCCACTAAAGTGCCTTTTGACTCTGACTTTCTAGGATTAAGTTAGGCCTCATCAAAACATTAGCAGGGCAGAAATATGTTCCCACAAAGCAACAAGTCAAAATTTACAACCTTTGCATCTGGAGAACCATGCAATGTTCAAGTCTGGCTTCACAATACACCAGTCTTTTGTTACGTTCTACAAAATTCTACAGAATGTACATTTATTCAGTAGAGCAAGATTTCTCAATCTTGGACGTTTTCAGGTATGTGGACTTAAGCCATTGCTTAGAAATTCTGGGAGTTGAAGACCGCTCATCTTCACTTGGTCAAGGTAGAGTCATTGTGACGCGACAGTGGCTTACTTGGTCTGCTGTCTACTAGTGTTGCTTTGGGAGGTCTGACTGTTCCCACTCGTGCTGGACATCAAGGACTGCACAGGTTGATCTAACAACATCCTGGGGAAGGAAAACAAGCACACATAACACACAACTGTGAGGAAAAATAGAACGATTTTCATACAAGTTGCACCCATTTTGGACCGTAGGACTCAACAGAAGTCCAACAGATCAGACAGAGCATCCCTTGGGACATTAGTCTGTGGAGATTCTCCATCATCCAGGTCATGGTTGTCCCAAAGGTGCTTTTTTCAAGAGGCGACTGGACTTTCTTGTTTTTTTCTTTGAAGACATTTCGCTCCTCATCCAGGAAGCTTCTCCAGCTCCGACTGGATGGTGGGGAATGGAAGGATTTATATTCCTTGTAGACAGCTGGTCATTTGCATCCTTTTGGAGAGTTGTTGAGGACGCTTGGAGGTTTCTCTGTGTCCTTAAAGTCATCTGAGTGGTGCAAATGGATATGGAGACTTCTTGGAACTGGTGAAAGGAGCTGTGTTGTCAACTGGAGATTGACGATGTCCTATTTCCCTCCCCCCTGTTGAGTGAGGGCCGTTCAATTTGGACCTAAATGTCCTATTCATCCCCTCTTTCAAACCAGACTGTCCAAAATGTGGATCTTGCTTCAAAAATGTGGGTCTTCAAAAAGAGCGGCCTGTGTCTTTTCTATGCAGAATCTAGTCCTGATGGGTTGGTCTTCCTATATCATGCTATGCATTTAATTCCATTCCCCACCATCCAGTCAGAGCTGAAGAAGCTTCTTGGATGAGAAGTGAAATGCCTTCAAAGAAAAACCCAGAAAGTCCAGAGATTGGACAAACTTTTGCTGGAATGGTATAGGGTCTCCCCAAGGTGCCTTTTTTTTGTTGTTGTTTCAGGAGAGGACTTTCTGGTTTTGTTTTTGAAGGTGTTTTATTTCTCACCCAAGAAGCTTCTTCAGTTCTGAGAGAAGCTGAAGAATAAGGGTCTTCAAACTTGGCAAGTGTAAGACTTGTGGGCTTCAAACTCCCAGAATTCCTGAGCTAACATGACTGGAGGAGGAATTCTGGGTGCTGAAGTCCACAAGTCTTAAAGCTGTCAAGTTTGAAGACTCCCTGCTGAAGAAGCTTCTGAGAGAAGCTGAGGAAGCTTCTTGGATGAGAAGCGAAACCTCTTCAAAGAAAAACCCGGAAAGTCCAGTTGCCTCTTGCAAAAATCACTTTTGGGACAGGGAACACTAGGCTCTTCATTTCCAGACGGTTGAACCGAGGGATGTTTTGCCACAAAGAACTCCTCCTTTCTCAAGGCCCCTCCTCATCCATACCTTAAGTTTCCTTCTTGGTTGTAATCAGGTGGTTGTGGCCTCTCGCCCAGTTCAGGTGGCATTGGAGAAGGCACGGGGAGAGGGTGGGTTTGAGTAAAAACCACAGGGTTGTTGTAGACGGGTAGCGAAATGCTCATCTGAATGGGCATGCACACCGGTTTGATCTGGCTTCCTCTCACAACGTGTTTTTGTTGTTGTGGTTGCCCCTGAAATTGAAACACAAAGGCCTTGGACAAGATATCATGCAGGATGCAGGGGGTTGGAATTGATTCAGAAGCCACAGAGATTCCTCTGACTTATGGCCAGCATCTCTGTCGCTAAGAAGGGTAGTTGTTCAAGTGAACCACCAACTAATTTTTCCTTTCCTTTTATAATTCGCGTGCTAGGGGTTCCCCTCTGAGCAAGTTCTCTCTCATCAGTGGAAAGTGATTGGAAGGCTATTTTGTCTGGGTTTCGAGCAATTTCTGGCCTTTGATTGGAATCACGATTTGACCGGACTGTCCCCATCGGTTTATCTAGGGCAGGGGTGTCCAACCTTGGCAACTTTAAGACTTGTGGACTTCAAAGCTGGCTGAGGAATTCTGGGAGTTGAAGTCCACAAGTCTTAAAGTTGCCAAGGTTGGACACCCCTGATCTAGGGGATATCAAACCCCTGATTGGCTTGACTGGGGTTGGGTAGGGAAACCGCAGAGGACTAAATGGATCGATCGAAGAGAATGTAGCTCAGGGTTAAACTGTGGGGTCCTTGGTGCTCTTTGAGCTTGAATGTTTTATTGGAGACATTTAATTATCCAACTAGGTAAAATAATCAGTGCTAGAAGGGAGGAGGAGGAGGAGGAGGAGGAGGAGGAGGAGGAGGAGGAGGAGGAGGAGGAGGAGGAGGAGGAGGAGACTGTGGGATCCTTGGGGCTCTCTGAGCTTGGTGCTTTTTTTTTAGACATTTCATTACCCAACTGGGTAACCTCATCAGTGCTAGAAAGGGAGTACAATTTGCTCTCTGCTTATACTCCCACCAACACTCCCACCAACGCTGACAGGGCAAGCCAACTAGTATATAAAACCAGAGCAAACTCCACTCCCTTCTAGCCACTGCTGATGTTATCTAGTTGGGTAGTGAAATGTCTGCCAAGAAACCACTAAGCTCCACAATCATGGGCGGGGTGGGGGCGGGAGGCGGTTGGACTAGATGGCCTACAAGGTCCCTCCTATCTCTGTAAATTTGTCAATCCTCCTCCTCCTCCTCCTCCCCTCCACAAACTCCCCTCCCTTCGTGCACGGATGATGTTACCTAGTTGGGTCATGAAATGTCTGCCAGAAACCCACCAAGCTCAGGGGGGCCCAAAGACCCCACCGCACCAATCACGATAATGTAAAAAGAAACGAAAACGGGGAATTACCTGGGTTGATGTGACACAAGGTTCCACGAGGAAGGATGGCTGGGAGGCCAAGGGAGCACTGCCAAACTGCTTTGATCCCATGATGCTCTGCTGCTGTTGGGACTTCTTGGGTGCAGCTGGCCTGGTCCCTAAGGTTACTCCCGTTGGTTGCTGCCTTGGGCTCGGTTGGGAGTGCACGGTGCTGAAGACCACAGGCATGGATTGTTGCATGAACATCTGTTGGACAAGAGAGGACCATCAAAGGGGAGATGTGGACACCAGGAAGCCTCAAAAGTAGAGGGGGGCATTTTTATGAGAACCTCGTGATGCCAACTGGAGCTCAGTTAACCTATCAACTGTCATTGTCATGCCCCCATTGGAGTCTGAATCTGAGGAGGAAGATGAACAGCCAACAGGGAGTGGGAGTGTGGCTCCATTGGCTGTGGAGGAAACTGGGGAAGGGCAAAGTCCACTGGGCAGAGCAGGGAAGAGGTAGAACAAGGGAGAGGGAGTTCAGGGGAAGACCCAGGCCCACCCCCTCTTCATCCTAGGGAGGGATGGAACAGAGAAGAGAGCAACGTGTGTGGTTTGTCTTATGGGTGAGGAAAGGGCCCTGATTCCCTTCATTAGGCACATCTGGGAAGAGAGTTTAATGGAGAGGCAAGTGAGAGCAGCATTTGTTGGGAACAAACATTGAGATTATCTCATGTTGGCTGCTGTTATCTGAGTTCCTGGCATCCTCCCAACTGGTTTGATGTATTGCCTTGTTACTTCCTTTCTGGACCTCCGTATCTTGCCCTGCTGGATTTAATGACCTTATTTTGCCTCCTTGATTTTATAGTTTAAAGTTTTCAGTTTACAACATTTGGACTGGAATATTTGCAGCCAAAGGTTGTTGCAGGTTCATGGGAGAGTTTTTTTTTTTCCAGACTGGAAGGTAACCGGATCATTGGGGGCAAAGCTAATAAAAGAACCTCTACTTATTCTCTGGCTGTAGTTGCCACACCCCGGATCATCACAGTCATGCTTTCCAGCCTTCTACAAAAGGCAAAAGGTGAGGAAAAGTGAAGGCAAACACACCTTGTGCTACACAAAACCAACTTGCAGAGAGTGTCCCTAGGAAGAAAGGCATGGAAGAAGACACAGATTGGGAGAGACGGACACAAGAAATATCAGTTTTGGTGTTGGTAGATTTTTGGGTGGATTTATGTGTGTGTGAGAAAAATCAAGTTCCAGTTGGAACCTCAAGACAAAGGACATTTTTGTTCATCAACTTTCTGGTCTTGGAGATGCCTTAAAATGTTGCCTTTAAGAGAAAAAAGGTTGCTTGAGAATTGAAAGGAGGACATAAACACAAAAGGTTTCGGTACGTTTGAGGCAAGGAAATAATTGAAAAGTCAAGCAATTCAGAATTTCCATCACGGCATGGAACTATGGCAAGAATATCCACTAGAGGTCAGCCAGCCCTTTGCCAATTATAAATTATAAACACTCCAAAATTAAAACCGAATCTTTACAGAATAGGTGTTAGATTATTTGCTGGAAAACCTGTGCACTGTTTATTTTTTAAATGGCCAGAAATTTGATGTAGAAAACAGCCTCGTCATTTTATAATTGTTTTTGCTAAGCGAGGTACAGGAATAATCTGACGTTATGAAGCATAGACATGGAGGAAATTGGCCAAGATTTTTGTCAGAAACTGTCACAATGGGCGATGCATTTCTGGGGTTTCCTATGGAGAGTTTACTCAGGCCTCTCTGAAGATGCTGAACACAGAATCTTGAACTTTCTGGGTGGGAGGATAATTACCACTCTGTTGAAATAAAACTGCCCAATAAATGCTCTCTCTTCAACAGTAAAATGATAAGTTAGGCACCTGGTATCTTTCAGGGTACTGCTAAAACTGCTTGGAGAAGGAGAAGGAGGAGTACTACTAGCTGCTTAGAGGGAGGAAGAGGAGGAGGAGGAGGTAATGATAGAGAAGGAGAAGTAGCTTGGGCTTCTGGGGTCAATCAAAATCTACCAGGGAGGAGAAGGAGAAAGCAGGAGGAGAAAAAAGAAGGAGAAGTTGTGAAGAAGTAGGAATGGAGGAGAAAAAAGAGCAGAAGGAGGAGAGGAGAAGGTGTGAAGGAGAAGGAAAGGAGGAAGAGGAGAAAGGAAGAGAACAAGAAGGAGGAGAGAAGTGTGGTGGGGAAGGAGAAGGAGAAGTGGAGGAGTGGTGGACAAGAAGAAAGAGGGAAAGGAAGGAGAAGAAGTTGACCTTCAGAGGTCCATCTAGAAGATCCACTGGGATGGACAGTCAGTCTCCTGCCTGAGCTTCTGGGGTCAATCAAAATCCACCAAGGCGAAGGAGGAGAAGGAGGAAGGAGGAGAAGAAAGAGAAGGAGGAGACGAGAAGGTGTGAAGGAGAAGGAATGGAGAAGGAAAAAGAGGAGAAGGAGGAGAGGAGAAGGTGTGAAGGAGAAGGAAAGAAAGAGGAGAAAGAAGGAGAAGGAAAGGAGGAAGAGGAGAAAGGAAGAGAACAAGAAGGAGGAGAGAAGTGTGGTGGGGATGGAGAAGGAGAAGTGGAGGAGTGGTGGACAAGAAGAAAGAAGGAAAGGAAGGAGAAGAAGTTGACCTTCAGAGGTCCATCAAGAAGATCCACTGGGATGGACAGTCAGTCTCCTGCCTGAGCTTCTGGGGTCAATCAAAATCCACCAAGGCAAAGGAGGAGAAGGAGAAAGGAGGAGAAGAAAGAGAAGGAGGAGAGGAGAAGTTGTGAAGGAGAAGGAAAGAAAGAGGAGAAAGAAGAAAGAAGGAAAGGAAGGAGAAGAAGTTGACCTTCAGAGGTCCATCTAGAAGATCCACTGGGATGGACAGTCAGTCTCCTGCCTGAGCTTCTGGGGTCAATCAAAATCCACCAAGGCGAAGGAGGAGAAGGAGGAAGGACGAGAAGAAAGAGGAGGAGGAGACGAGAAGGTGTGAAGGAGAAGGAATGGAGAAGGAAAAAGAGGAGAAGGAGGAGAGGAGAAGGTGTGAAGGAGAAGGAAAGGAGGAAGAGGAGAAAGGAAGAGAACAAGAAGGAGGAGAGAAGTGTGGTGGGGAAGGAGAAGGAGAAGTGGAGGAGTGGTGGACAAGAAGAAAGAGGGAAAGGAAGGAGAAGAAGTTGACCTTCAGAGGTCCATCTAGAAGATCCACTGGGATGGACAGTCAGTCTCCTGCCTGAGCTTCTGGGGTCAATCAAAATCCACCAAGGCGAAGGAGGAAGGAGGAGAAGAAAGAGAAGGAGGAGACGAGAAGGTGTGAAGGAGAAGGAGTGGAGAAGGAAAAAGAGGAGAAGGAGGAGAGGAGAAAGTGTGAAGGAGAAGGAAAGGAAGAGGAGAAAGAAGGAGAAGGAAAGGAGGAAGAGGAGGAAGAGGAATGGTGGAAAAGGAGGAGTGGTGGACAAGAAGAAAGAGGAGGAGGGGAAGGAGAAGAAGGTCCATCTAGAAGATCCACCAAGGACAATCAGTCTCCTGCTCAAGCAACCTGACCAAGATACCTGCAAATTGGAGTCTTGCACGAGCTGCAACTGCTCCTTGATTACATGCAGTTCTTCTTGCTGCGTCTTAATGTCAGCTTGCAGGAGGCGCGTCCGCTCCTCCAGCTGTTCCTTGAGTTGGTGCATCATTCCCATTTGCGTTGAGAAATGGTAGCCTGGCTGTAAAAAGACGAGACCAAGTTGAGCCCTGTTTTGAAAAAAAAACAAACTACCGCCATCATCTCTGCATTCCTTGGCTATAAAGCATATCTGACATTGGTTTTGCACCGTGGACAACATACCCTCAATGTTTGTTGTGCAGGGACCGCCAGCTGCGTCATGTGGTGTGGTACAAGATGGTCCGAGGGAGTTATGATGCCCTACGAAGATGAAAACAGGGAGGAAGGAAAAAGACATCACAATCCATCCCACTGCAGGAATGAATTGGCCCCCTGCCTTCCACAGCCTCAGTTAAATTCCTGTTTCATATATATCTTCATCGCTCAAGACCATCTCCAAGTAGGGACAATACTTGGGTCTTTGCTACTCAAGATGTTGGGTTTTTTTCAATGGTGAAGTTGTTGTCAACTCAACAACTTACTCTGGTCTTTTAGAGTTGCCAGCAGAAAGGGAGTGGGGGAAGTAGTACATTCCTTAAATGCTTCATAGATAATTGCTTCCAGAGCACAAGATGATTACTGGAGAGCATGATTGATGACTCTTGGCTATGGATGTGTCCCATTGGAGAATACACATCCAGGGGGTGAGGGAAGACCAGGGACAAGGGGGAAATGAATGATGTGTCTTAGAATTGGCTGCACCCAGGTAGCGCCGGCATGTTCACTCCTACTAAATCTTTTTTTTTTTTTTTTGTAACATTCTGAGAGATACGGCTAGAGACGTGATTTGAATGGGGTGGACGCCAGAGCCCTGACAGTTGTGCTGTTTCAGAATGTAAGCAGACAATGCCTTTATATAGCTATAAATCCATCTCTTTATTAAATCTTCCTGCTATATACCATAGATATTTGCTCTTTCCAAAGAGAAGACAGGTCACTTTCACCGGTCATCCGACAATGAGTTATCATTTGTTCTGCAGGTAATGAGCTTCTAGGAAGACAACCCCATAATTGTTTTACTAAGAGTTCAAAGCATCTGACCTTCTGGCTCATCTGAAGAAGATGTTCTATCCCCTCTTGGGATGAATCACCAGAGCAATTTCTCAGGAAGGATGCCGAGCCTTACCTGGGTGTTGCCACCTGACGCAAGCCGTAAGGAGACCTTGTCTGATGGCCCCAATGATAAGGATTGCCATGTTGGAGTGCTGGCATCGGTGTGTCGCATGGATGATGTAGCTGTAGAAAACAAATGTGGGAAGAGGTAAAGGAAGAGAAAAGGAAATTTTTGCTGGGGATTGACCAAATAAATATTATTGATTGATGCAGTAAAGTTACAGAATAACAGAGTTGGAAGGGACCTTGGAGGTCTTCTAGTCCAATCCCCTGCCTAGGCAGGAAACCCTACACCACTTCAGACAAAGCGTTGTCCAATCTCTTCTTAGAAGCTCCCAGTGTTGGAGCACCCAAAACTTCTGGAGGCCAGCTGTTCCACTGACTAATTGTTCTTACTTTCAGGAAATTCCTCCTTACTTCTAAGTTACTTCTTTCCTTGATGAGTTTCCATCCATTGCTTCTTGTCCTGCCCTCAAGTGCTTTGGAGAAGAGCTTGACTCCCTCTTCTTTGGGGCAGCTCTGAGATACTGGAAGGCTGCTCTCATGTCTCCCCTAGTCCTTCTTTTCATAAGACTAGACAAACCCAATTCCTGCAAACATTCTTCATGGATTCTTCATGGACCAAAGTTTTGGTCACCACACTATAAAAAAGATGTTGAGACTCTAGAAAGAGTGCAGAGAAGACCAACCAAGGTGATTAGGGGGTTGGAAGCTAAATCATATGAAGAACGGAGCATTACATTAAATTAAACAGGGGTTGTGTGTCCGATGTGACCTCCTTACATGCAGAGTCGGAGAGAGCTGTGTGCGAAGACCGGCAGGAGCTGTGAGAAGACCTGGATACTCCTTCATGACTGACTTCTTGGTTAGCGGGCACACAGTGTCGGGTGTCGATATAATCCCTTTGACTCTGGAAAGGAAGAAAGTGGACGGTCATATCCTTAGGAAAAGAAAACCAACCGGAAGATTAAAAAGAAAAATAAACACATCCACTGTAGAAAAAGTATTTTACTTCCAGATGTCAACCCTGAAGTTGGCCTGGCCAAAGCCATCTTGGAGCTTCAGTGTTGCCTCACTGGAGCTGAGGGATCGGGAGGGAGGAGTAGAGATACCTGGGGGTTTTGTAGTCAAAATAAAATACTTTCCCACACCTGGTCGGAGGAAGGAGGAGAGATGTCAGGAGACCAGAGGTGGGATTCATAAATCCCAGCAACCGATTCGCTGCCCGGTTGCTAGGTGGGTGTGGCCATGGTAGCTGGACTTCAACTCCCAGAATCCCTCGCTGTGTTGGCTGAAGAATTCTACTTATCTTAAAAATTGCTAAGGTTGGGAAACGCCAATCCAGAGGCCTATTATAAATGTGCGGCAGACCTTTACTCATCCAGTATAAAGCCAGTTTTTTTCCAGCCGGTCACTTGCAATTCCCATTGATCATGTTTTTGACTGGGGATGAGAGGTATTGTAATATCCGAAAGGTGAGGCAATTAGATCTGGCAGGATCAGTCCAGAACATCTACCCATTTGGCATCCTCAGAAAATAAGTTGGCAGAAGAAAGCTTTATAGGACTAAAAAAATGTGCATTTCCGCAATGTTGATATATTTGAAGGTTGAAACCAATGCAAAGAAACCCGAAAGAAAATGTCACATTCCCTTCTTCTTTCGAAACATCCATTTCCTATTCCTGCAAATCCTTTGAACAGCCAAAAACCTCTTTCTGGATTTTCTTAGAATATACAATACCTTTAAGGATGAAGAGGCCAGTTCAATGGAAGATTCCTCAAGGCCAACATCCCTTCTCCTTTCTGCTCGAACCTCCGCATAGCTTTTAAAAAAAAGGGGATAAGGATGAAAGAGTTACCCAGGCAGAATAAATGCATCAAGCGACCAATAAATCAAATATTTATTATGGTCCTAGACCAGCATAAGGAGGGTTGGGGACAGTCATTAAAAGCATAAAGGATACATCAGAGCAAAAATGAAAAATTATGAAAAGCTATAGAAGATATAAGATATAGATCCTCTCTTTCTTTCTTTCTTTTTCTTTCTTTCTTTCTTTCTTTCTCTTTCCTCTTTTTTATTTCTTTCTCTTTTTCTCTCCTTTCTTTTTTCTTTCTTTCTCTTTTTCTCTCCCTTTCTTTTTCTTTTTCTCTCTCCCTATCTTTCTCTCTCTCTCTCTTTCTCTCTCTCCTTCTTTCTTTCTTTTTCTCTCTCTTTCTCCCTCTTTTCTTTCTCTCTTTTTCTCTCTCCCTTTATCTTTCACTTTCTTATTTTCTTTATTTTTCTTTTTTTCTTCCTTTCTTTTCCTTCTCTTTCTTTCTCCCTCTCTCTCTTCTCCTCTGGTTAGTAGAAATAAACTTTATAACATCTGGTCTCTGTCTGACTTGACTGTACGCACCATATTTTAGATCAGTGTTTCTCAACCTTGGCCACTTAGACATGTGGCCTCCAGCTCCCATTATTCCCCAGCCAGCATGTTTCACTCAACAACCAGATGCCTTAATGTGGATTTCTCCAGTCTCTATTGTCATCGGTAAACCGAGGACTATCTGAATACTGCTTTCAGATGTCTGTTACCTCCAACAGAAAAAATATAAAGCTGTTTTCTCTCCTGCATAGCCCAATTTACACTCCAGCAAACTATGACACACGTTGGAAACATGGGCTTGGTAGGGGCAGACACACAGTTTGGGTGCTTACCTAACAACCATGTGAGTGCACACAATGAACTCGGGTTTGGAGTTCCACTGGTGGTAGGTGATGTAATAATGGGTCTGTAACCATATCCACTGCTGGCCTTTGGTCAAGAATCTGTAGTAGCAGGACTTGCCTTTGCCAAATTGCATCACTGTGTATTAACAACAACAACAACAAAAAGCCTCTATTAAACCCTGCTTGGCACACATTGGTTTGCATCCTTCTTCCTGGCATTGTCGTGTTCTCTGGATGTCCATCCAAGGGTTATTAGAGACATGCCACTGGGAACTCCAAGAAGAGATAGTTAAGGGAGCAGTCAAATCATTGTGTAATTGGAGAGGAAGATGGGATAAAGAGAATTAAAAGAGAATTATATATGTATATATGCGTGTGTGTGTGTGTGTGTGTGTATGTATATATATGTATATTATATACATATATACATATATGTAATATATATTATATATATGTCTGGCATTCAGCTTTGTTCGGGTATTTTCCCATGTCATAATAGTGGTGCTTTTAAAGTTGTAGCAACGTTTCAGCAGAATCTCATCTGCCATCATCAGGCTTCTGTATGGTGTTTCTCTGTGAGTCAGACTTTTACAGTGGTTTCAGATTTAAATTTGGGGCAGCCTATTGCTGTGTCAGAATGGTTTTTTCTTCCTCCTGATTGGTTGAGAGTCTTGGTCTGTGTTTATTGGTCTTGGAGTTTGCTGTGTTCTGCTACTAGTATCTTCTCTCTGTTTTTTTTGGGGGGGGGGGCTCTTTTTGTATCTTGATTGGCTGGCAACATTGTGTTACTTTATTGGAGGCCTTTAGTGTAGCTTGGCTTCGGGTAAATGGACGGCTATCATTCGTTAGGAAGCTGGGTTTCATCTGGGTGCCTGGTTGGGGTGTGTTTGAGCTGGAGGTATCAGGGGGGATCTGTTTGTGCCCAGGTGTTTGCCTGGCTTGTGGTGTGGAAATTTTTTTGTTTGTGAGTGCAGGCTTCCAAATGATTGACAGTCTGGTGGAATCATCTCTTCTGTTCATGCTTTCTGGTCTTTTTTCAATCTCTATGGCTTCTCTGATGATTCTGTGGCTGGGATTTTCTATAGTGGCTAGGGTTTTGGTGCCATTGAAGTTGATGTTATGACCTGTGGCTTCCATGTGTTGGACGAGTGAGGAAGTGTGTTCCAGCTTTTTGACTGCATTTTTGTGTTCATCTAGGCGGGTGCTTATTTTTCTATTGGTCTGTCCAATGTATGTGGCCGGGCATGAGGCACAGGGGACTTTATATATGCCTTGGTTTTCCAGGTCAATTTTGTCTTTGGGGTTCCTGAGGATGGCTGCTATTTTTCTGTCTGTTTTGAAGGCAGTCTTGATGTGGTCCAGGGTTCTGGATTCGAATTCTTCCATGAACAGGTTTGCAATGACAGGTGACAGTGGTGATCCCATGGGGGCTCCTTCAATTTGTTTGTATCTTTGTCCTTTGTATATGAAATATGTGTTGGTTAAGCAGTGTTCTGTTAGTTCTATGAGGTGTTTAGCTGGTTGGTATTTATTTTTGATGATTTCGAGGGTCTCTTTTATTGGGACTTGAGTGAATAGTGAAACCACGTCAAAACTTACAAGCAGATCTTCTTGCTCCACGTTTAGAACATGACATAAATAGAACATGATATAAATTAGAACATGACAAGAAAACCCCCAACAACTCACAACACCTGAAACAACGTTTCCAACAGAGAACTCACCAAAACAGAAACAGATGTCCTAACCAAAGGATTCAATTATGCTATAGGACCCCAAAAAATCCCCACAGAATCCATCATATGTGCAGTAGAATCCAGCCTAACTAAATTAAATACAGATGAAGCTGATAAAATAAGACACCGTTACCAACATCCTATGCACAAGCAAACCATCCAAAAGCAACTTGCAGAAAAATGAAATTAAAGCGCTACAAACCCTGAAAAGAGATAGCAGCATAATCATCCTCCCAGCAGACAAAGGGAATGCCACTGTAGTAATGGACAGAGAAGACTATGAAACAAAATTGACAGACCTACTCCAAGACTCCACATACAAACCCATAAACACAGACCCAACCACATATCTGGAAAAATTAACCAAGAAGAAAATTATAACCAGCCACATGAGCAAAGAGATCCAACAGATGATCATCCCAAGAGAAAAATCTTCCAGATGCCCCAAACTATACGGCCTCCCAAAAATACACAAAGAAGGGATACCTCTCAGACCCATAGTCAGCTCCAGAGGAGCACCACTACAAAACCTAGCTAAACACTTAGCAAAACAGCTACAGCCCCATGCTGAAACAGCAGCTTCACATGTACAAAATTCATAGCACTTCTTGGAAATGATCAAAGATCTACATGTGGAGCAAGAAGATCTGCTTGTAGGTTTCGACGTGGTTCCACTATTCACTCAAGTCCCGATAAAAGAGACCCTTGAAATCATCAAAAATAAATACCAACCAGCTAAACACCTCATGGAACTAACAGAACACTGCTTAACCAACACATATTTCATATACAAAGGACAAAGATACAAACAAATTGAAGGAGCCCCTATGGGATCACCACTGTCACCCGTCATTGCAAACCTGTTCTGGAAGAATTCGAATCCAGAGCCCTGGCCAATGCCATCCACAAACCCAAACTATGGTTAAGATACATCGATGACACATTTGTGATTTGGCCCCATGGAAAAGAAAACCTAAACAATTTCCTAACACACCTAAACAACACACACCCCAAAATCAAGTTCACCATGGAAATGGAAACAAACAAACAACTACCATTCCTAGATGTACTAATCTACAAAAAAACAGATGGCACACTAGGACACACCATATACCAGAAGAAAACACACACCAACTGCTACCTCAACGCCCAATCCCACCACCACCCAGCACAGATAAACTCCGTGGCTAAAACACTAATTACTAGAACCAAACGCCTGGCAGACAAGACACACATAAAGGGTGAACTATGCACCCTGACTAAAGTACTGACAGCCAACGGCTTCCACAGAAGCAAAATCACCAGCTTGATCCACAAAAACACACTGAGACATAATAGAGACCCAGAAGATGAACAGACCCATGGAACAGCTGTCCTGCCCTACATAAGAGGTACTACAGACAAAATAAGTAAGGTACTACACAGACATCACATCAAGACTGCCTTCAAAACAGACAGAAAAATAGCAGCCATCCTTAGAAACCCCAAAGATAAAACTGACCTGGGAAACCAAGGCATATATGAAGTCCCCTGTGCATCATGCCCGGCCACATACATTGGACAGACCAATAGAAGAATAAGCACCCGCCTGGATGAACACAAAAATGCAGTCAAAAAGCTGGAACACACTTCCTCACTAGTCCAACACATGGAAGCCACAGGTCATAGCATCAACTTCAATGGCACCAAAACCCTAGCCACTATAGAAAATCCCAGCTACAGAATTATCAGAGAAGCCATAGAGATTGAAAAAAGACCAGAAAGCATGAACAGAAGAGATGATTCCACCAGGCTGTCAATCATTTGGAAGCCTGCACTCATAAACAAAAAAATCTCCACACCACAAGCCAGGCAAACACCTGGGCACAAACAGATCCCCCCTGATACCTCCAGCTCAAACACACCCCAACCAGGCACCCAGATGAAACCCAGCTTCCTAACTAATGACAGTCGTCCATTTACCCGAAGCCAAGCTGCACTAAAGGCCTTCAATAAAGTAACACAATGCTGCCAGCCAATCAAGATACAAAAAGAGCCAAAAAAAAAGACAGAAGATATCAGAAACACCAGTCAAGCAGAACACAGCAAACTCCAAGACCAATAAACACAGACTAAGACTCCCAACCAATCAGGAGGAAGAAAAAACCATTCTGGCACAGCAATAGGCTGCCCCAAATTTAAATCTGAAACCACTGTAAAAGTCTGACTCACAGACGGACACTATACAGAAGCCTGATGATGGCAGATGAGATTCTGCTGAAATGTTGCTACAACTTTAAAAGCACAACTATTATGACGTGGGAAAATACCCGAACTAAGATATATATATATAGTTAGTGAGACTATCTGGCACGCTTTGTGCTAACAGAATAACACACTAACAGAATTGGAAGGGACCTTGGAAGTCATCTAATCCAACCCCCTGTTCAAGCAGGAGAACCTATAGCATTTCAGACAAATAGCAATAGTACTTAGACTTATATACCACTTCACAGTGCTTTTACAGCCCTCTCTAAGCAGTTTACAGAGTCAGCCTCTTGCCTCATTTGGATCCTCATTTTTACCCACCTCGGAAGGATGGAAGGCTGAGTCAACCTTGAGCCTGGTGGGATTTGAACTGCTAAATTGTAGGCAGCTGGCTATAGAAGTAGCTTTCAGTAGGCTCCTGTTGTCCAATCTCTTCTGAATGAAGCACCCGCAACTTCTGAAGGCAAGGCCTTCCACTGGTTAATTCTTCTCACTATCAAGAATTTCTCCTTCCATCCATTGCTTCTAGTCCTGCCTTCAGATGCTTTGATATATAGCCTGACCCCCTTTCTTCTTGGGGATAGCCCCTCAAATATTGGAGCACTGCTATCATGTCAATCATGTAGATTATACAAACCAGATACTGTCCAGAGTGAGGTTTAGTTCACAGCAAAGAGGTGCAATTTCTGTTTCATTTACCTTAGAGGAGAAGTTTTCTCCATTAGCATGTAGATTGATGGCTGTGACTTCATGAGCAAGGAAGTCCAAGTCAATCCTAGCTTATTCTAGGCTTCTTTCATCCTTCCCACTTGTTCGGGATGGACAATGGCAATTAAAAAAAAACAAATAAGCTATTGGCTAGGCAAATTATTATCTACTCACCTGTGAGAAGACTCTAGTTTGTGCCACAAAATCATGGTTAAGGTAAACCCTCCCTTGCTGTTATGGCCCAGGTGACTCTTGGGAATAAGGAACGGAGAGACTTACGGTGTTCATGGCACCTAGCAAGAAGTTCTAAATCATCCGTGTGATAGTAGTCATAACCAGATGTCCCAAGAACCTCAAAGGGCAAGTAGCCAATTATTGGTGGAGCTCTAGGAGAATAGAAAAGGGAGAGAAAAAGCTAGGATTATTCAAGGTTAGGGCTTTGGGGTCTGGAGAATGTATTCTTTAAAGGTAAGCAAAACTATCCCCCAATGAATGCGTTATCATCCATTTTCACAAAGAACGTTGGAGGAAGTTGAGGTGCTTGGTCTGAAGAAATCAATAATGGGAGGACCTATCAGTCTTCAGGTATATATATAAAAAGGTGCCCTGGAGATCCCAAAGGTGTTTTTCTAGAAGTCAATTGGACTTCCTAGGTTTTTTTCCTTTCACTTCTCATCCAATAAAAAGTTGTTGTTGTTGTTCTTCCTCTTCTTCTTTTCTCCTCTTCTTTCCTCTAATTCTTCTTCTCCTCTTCTCCTTCCTCTCCTCCTCCTCCTCCTCCTTTTCTCCTCTTCTTCCTCTTGTTCTTCTTCTTTTCTCCATCTTCTTTTCTCCTCCTCCTCCTCCACCTCCACACCCTTCTGCTCTTGAATGAGAAGAGAAACATTTTCAAGGGGGAAAAAAAACCCAAGAAACTCCAGTTGCCGTTTGGAAAAAGCATCTTTTGAGACAGCCATGACTTGACTGGTTGAGAATGGCCATCAAGAGAGTGGAGAAGATAACCAAAGGGAACCGAAGAACCATTCCCCGATACAACTTCAAGGTTCTTCAAAGCTGCCCTCAGAAGGCCGATTCTTCAATGATTATTGCTGAAATGACACCATTTGCTTTTTGGGTGATCATGTACACAGCCTAGGTAGAAAGCTAAGGAGGATGACTGCATAAGAGAACAATTATTGTTGTTATTATTATTAAATAATTCTGCCTGAAAGCATGAGATCCAATCAAAATATGCAACACAGCTGCAACATAACACTGACTTCATCTAAGGAAGTGTGGTTAAACAGTTTATTCGGACTTTGCATTGAGCTAACAAGAATGAGGGAAGTGAGTCATTTGGTACCCAAGCCGGAGGGTTTTAGAGCTGGACAGGCAGGTTGGATGCCCAATTCTGACATTAAGTGAAGAAGTGTGTGCAATTCTAGATAGTTTTTAACTTATGGCCACAATTGAGCTCAGGGGTGGGATTTAAATTTCTTAACAACCAGTTCTGTGGTTATGGCCTAATTTGTGGGTGTGGCTTGGTCATGTGACTGGCTGGGCATGGCTGGATGTGGCTTGCATGCAAATATTGTAAATATTGATGTAAATATTGATTTTTTTTTAATTAAAAAAAGAGCAACTTTTACCCAAAATCAGGCAAAGTAGGCAGGCAGATTGAGTTGCTCACAGAATCACAGATTCATTCAGAGATCTATTCTTCTGCAATCGGCTACCTGAGTCTGTCACATAAAATTTGCGAGCAAGCAAACTCACAAAATTAACTCACAACACACTATGTATGTAAATATTGAATTTTTTATTTAAAAAAGAGCAACTTTTACCCCAAATCAGGCAAAGCAGGCAGGCAGATTGAGTTGCTCCCAAAATCACAGATCTCTGTTTTTCTGCAATCTGCTACCTGAGTCTGCACTGAAAAATAGAAGTCCTAAGGAAGGTTCGGCTCTGCTTTTTGATTAGCTAGAAGGCAAGAAATCCAAGATTCCCTGCTTTCTAGCTAATCTAAATCTCCCAGCACAGCTGATAGTCAGAACAGCTGATGGTTGGGGGGGGGGGAAGGAAAAATAGCTTACCAAAATAACAAAGTACAAAAATAACTTATCAAAAATTAGGCAAAGGCACAACGCAGGCAAGTTGGATGCCGCGCATGCCAGGGAAGGAATGAGTGGGCAGGGCGGGGCGAGGCCAGCCAGTCGCGCTATTTGCCAGTTCTCCGAACTGTGCTGAATTGTAACAATCGGTTCTATAGAACCGGTCCAACCAGGCAGAATCCCACCCCTGATTGAGCTCCACAGCTCGGTCATTAAGCA
>CM066335.1:23624474-23921974 GCA_033807585.1 Hydrophis major
GCAAAGATGGCTTGAAAAAAAGATTCAGAATTAGGGTTAGATTAACATCTAGGGGCTCACAACACAAAGTTTTTCTTATTTCTTTTTTTTAAATTTTATTTGTACATTTTTCTTTGGTATACAAGGGCTTAATAAACAGTGTATTCTCTGGGTCAATTTACTTATAAATAATAATAATAATAATAATTATTATTTGACACAAAAAATGACAGTGTACACAGCAAACGAGATAACTATGCTGGGTTTCATATCACAAATTACTAGTCAAATACTTCTCAAGCTTTTAGGAATGTTATTTTTATTACTATTACTATTATTATTATTATTATTATTACATAGTGATAATCTATCATCCTTTACTTGTACATAGTAGTGATTTTTCATCTTCTAATTTCTACTTCTATTGTCTAACCATTTACAAAACAAATCCCACGTTATATTGTATTCTGTATCTTCCTTATCTTTTATTTTCAGTGTCAACCTGTCCATTTCTGCGCATTGTCATACTTTTTAAATTATATTTTCATCTGTAGGAGTTTCCTCATTTTTTCCAATACTGTGCAAATACAATTCTCGCTGCTGTCAAGACATGCAATATTAAATATATATTCCCTTTATTGTATGCCTGACAAGAATATTTCTGGCTTTAAATCTATATTTAAATCTTATTTCTTAAGCCCTTCGGTGCTATTAAACTGTTTCTAGAGCATGCTTTAGGAAAATTAAAATTTCTTTGTTGGAAATAGCAAAATGCCTCACTTACCGTTTAGAAAATCAGAAGTCACTGAGTTGGTCACAAGCATTTGGGCCGAAAGTTCCTTGTACACATTGTTCTGTTCACACTCAGGTAGGAAATTTAATATATTTTGGTCCACCAAATCTGACTGAGACAAAAGAATTTTGTTGTATTCAACAAGAGAGTTAAAGCGACGGTGCAAAAGTGTAGTAAAACAAAAGAGATGTTTAGATATTGTGTGGTTAGAACTCACCGGTAAATGACCAAGGAGCGAAGAGACGCTATCCGATACATAAATAATAATCCCATCAGTGGTTAGTGCAATGAGAAACCCATCTAATGCCTAGAGATAGGAGGGGGAAAAAAGGCATAATCTAGGAACAAACAGCATGTATCCCAGCCTCTCGGCTATTTACTTCAAAGTTAAATTTTTCAATGGAATTGATGAAACTTTGTTCAAGTTAAAGGCTGACAGGAGAGCTCAGCATTAAGTATTAAAATCAGTCTCTGACTAGTAAATGCAAGAAGAAGAAGCAGATTAGAGGGATCTAGAAAAGGCAGCAAAAATTATTTGTTGGTGTTATATTTTTAGCCACAGAGCACAAGAGAAGGGAGTGTGTTATTTGTGTTGTTTTTCTGGGCCACGAGACAAAAGAACTGGCTGACTTCATTTGAGGAAGGTACAGTAAGTTAACCCCATTTGTCTCAAGCAGAGAGAGAGAGAGAGAGGCAGAGGGGGGTAGATGATAAATGATAGAGAGATAGGGATGGATAGATAGATAGATAGATAGATAGATAGATAGATAGATAGATAGATAGATGATTGATAAATAGGTAGATAGATAGATAGATAGATGATTGATAAATAGGTAGATAGATAGATAGATAGATAGATAGATAGATAGATAGATAGATGTAGGTAGGTAGGTAGGTAGGTAGGTAGGTAGATGTTAGATAGATCATAGATAGATAGATAGATAGATAGATAGATAGATAGATAGATAGATGATTGATAAATAGATAGATAGATAGATAGATAGATAGATAGATAGATAGATAGATAGATGTAGGTAGGTAGGTAGATGTTAGATAGATCATAGGTAGATAGATAGATAGATAGATAGATAGATAGATAGATAGATAGATGATAGAGAGAGTGACAAACAGACAGACAGATGATGGATGGGTGGATGGAGAGAGAGAGAGAGATGATAGATACATAGATGACACCAGTTTTTCTTGAGAGTATTTGTACCCAACATATATTGTTGATCACTTTGACAAATATTTTGGAAAAATATGGATAACAACATGTTATAATTTATGCCCCGTCATGTTTCCTTGTTCTGTTGGTTGAAGGACTCTTAATTTAATTGTAAGTAAAGCTCCTTTTGCCTTGCAGTGCCAATCTCATCCCTACGAATCACTTCCCAGCTGAGCACAGCTCAGTAGATTTAGGGCTACATGCAGCCTCTGAGAATTCTCCTGTGTCAAACGCTTCTCTGAATCCCAAGCCAGAAGTTATACAGTTGGGGGGGGGGGTTGGGGGAAATCGGTCCTTCTCAATGACCTCAATTATTTGGATAAATGGATGACTTCTTGAACTAAGAACTAATTACCAACATCGCCTCTTTTCCCTTTGAAAATTTCTGGCTCTTTATGGAAAAAAAAATAAGTCTTTGCTTAACTACTTGGAATTTCAAAGAGGATTTTGGGGAATTGATTTACAAAATTTACAAAATAACAGAGTAATCCTGTAATCTGCAACTCTTGCACTGCAAAAACATATGGACTACACAACTCGATCAGGGCAAAGCAATAGAAGCAATCTACATAGACTTCTGTAAAGCCTTTGATTCAGTGGTACACGACAAACTACTCCTAAAACTAAAATCTTATGGTATCTCTGGACACCTGCATAACTGGATAGAAGCATTCCTGTCAAACAGGCAACAAATGGTCAAAATTGGGAGCGTCCTATCAAATTCTGTACCTGACAACAGTGGTGTCCCCCAAGACAGCGTTTTAGGACCAACTCTCTTCATACTCTACATAAATGACCTCTGTGATCATATGAAGAGCAACTGTGTTCTCTTCGCTGATGATGTAAAGCTATTCAACACCACAGACAACACTACTACTCTCCAAAAAGTCCTTGACTATGTATCAGAATGGTCAATCAAATGGCAACTTCAAATCTCAACAAATAAATGCTCTGTCTTACATATTGGCAGAAAAAATCAGTAAATAAAATTCAAGCTAAATAGTCAAGACCTTGATGAGGATCCAAACTTTGTCAAGGACCTTGGAGTACTCATCTCAAATGATCTAAGTGCTAGAGCCCACTGTAACTACATAGCCAAAAAGGCATTAAGAGTTGTTAATCTAATTCTACATAGCCTCTTCTCTGGTAATATCACACTGCTAACTAGAGCATACAAAACATTTGCTAGACCTATACTTGAATATAGCTCATCAATCTGGAACCCATATCATGTATCTGATATTAACACAATTGAAAAAGTCCAGAAATATTTCATAAGAAGAGTTCTCCACTCGTCTACTCGTTGCAGAATACCTTATGCCACCAGACTCGAAATTCTAGACCTAGACAACCTAGAACTACGCTGCCTTCAGTCCGATCTAAATATAGTATATAAAATCATACATTGCAATGTCCTACCTGTCAATGAATACTTCAGCTTCAACCATAACAATACAAGAGCACACAATAGATACAAACTCAAGGTTAATCACACCAAACTTGATTGCAGGAAATACGACTTCAGCAACAGAGTGGTCAATGTCTGGAATACTCTACCTGACTCTGTGGTTTCTTCCCCAAACCCCAAAAACTTTAACCTTAGACTTTCTGCTATTGACCTCACCCCTTTCCTAAGAGGTTTGTAGGGGGCGTGCATAAGCGCACCAATCGTGCCTACTGTCCCTGTCCTATTGTTTTTTAATTTTCTTATAAGTATCTATCTCATGTATTCAAAATTATGTTTATTCTTATACCTGCATCTTGTAAGCAATTGACAAATCAAATAAATACTAAATACTAAATAATTGGAAGGGACCTTGTAGGTCATCTAGTTTAACCCCAAGCTCAAGATGTTGTTATCCAAAGTTTTGGTTTCCTTATTCTGAGTTAATGCTTTTTTTTTTCTTAATCCATATCTGTATCACACAGCCTACTGCAATGAGATTTGAGAATAAAATTTACATCTCCTAGGCAGCAGGAAGCCAAGAAGCTTCATTCCCCTTTTCTAATTTCCCTTTCTTTCTGCTTCCTGGTATATTTCTCGCCCCTAAATCAGAGAGGGCAACTGTTGATTCTTGAAAGGACAAGAAAAATAAATTGCCAGCAGGATTGCAAAGCCAAGACGTTTTTTTGTTGTTTTTTTTAAATAACCATCTGCAAGGGAAATCTATAAAGATATTTTTTTTTGTAACTTGTTTGAATTAAATTGCAAGTCCATGACGAGACATTTGCAGATGCTGAGCTTGTCAATCATCTTTCTTCCACAGTTTGAAGCCGCTTAAATAGAGACCTCCCTTTATCTTTTATCCCTACAATAAGAAGAACCCTCTTGGGAGGGTTACGCTAACGGAGACCAACTGGTCCAGAGGAATCCATGGAGCTTCTCTGGCTGAAAATAAATCTCACCTGTCATTGTTCAACATTTTAACTAGGCATCGCTCTGATTCTCAAGAAGCATTTGGAGGTGCCCCAGTGTTTTTTCTTTTTCTTTTTAACCAACGGCAAGAAATCTTTCTGAGCAAAGTCTAGCCAATGTCTCCTATTATCAGGGATGGGCTGCTACTGATTCTCCCCAGTTCAGGTGAACTGATACCGAACTGGTAGCTAATTTTATGGCTGGTTCGGTGAATCAGCAAATCCCAGCCCTGACTGCAAAAAAAGCAGAAGCAGCAGAGACCCTGGGAAAATCCCCCCAAAAGGTCTGCAGGAAAATTCCCCACCCCGTTTTCCTACCGGTTGATCATTCTTTATTTGGGATTACAGGATACCGTCTCCAGCTCCATTTTCAGGGGGAGAGAGAGAAAGACTTTTGGTTTCATGCAAGGAAAGTAGCAGAAGCAGCAGAAGTCTTTCTTTCTCTTCCCCCAAACTCTGACAGAAATGAGTCTTTGCCGGCACAGCCTCTTGGCGCAGGAGGCCTTGCAGGGTCCGAAAGTCTCCTTTCTGGCGGAGTTTGGGGAAGAGAAAGAAAGACTTTGGCTGCTTTCCTTGCGTGCAACCAAAAACAGAGGAAGAAAGGAGTGGAAAGAAGCAGTCCAGTGGCCAGGCCAGGCGTGTGGGGCAAGTGGAGCAAGTTCCCCTCCTTGGCCCTTTCTCCTCCTCTCTTCACTACCTCATGTTGTTCACAATGCAAGCAACGTAAGCCTTGTGTTCCTGCAGGCCATGTGGACAGCGCAGCCTTGTATTCCCACGCAGCCTGGATTAATTGCTTTGGGGGTGACATTTCTCTGTGGACCACCAACATTTTCTCATGGACCACTGGTTGGTAACCACTGGACTAGGCCCACTATGGCCATGCTGACCCAGCAACCGTGCAGAGAACCGGCTGCTAAAATTTTTGAAACCCACCGCTGCCTGTTGCCAACCACTTCCCTGTCTTTGCATTTGTGTAACGGCGGCTTACCTCCAATATCAACTGAGTGAACTCTTCGTTGCTAAGGAATGAGGGTTTCCAGTCCTGTCTAATCTCATAGGCTTCGGTCTGGGCTGAGATTTCTGCAAGAGAAAAGCAGTTGGATGAAGGAAAAAAAACCCGATGCGGAATTAAGGATGGAATATTTGGGGGGGGGGGAGCGATTTTTTTTCTCCCCTCAGGAAATGATCTTCCTCCAAGAAACCACCCTGATTTTATCTTACTACTGTCACCAAGAAAACAGAAAACAAAAACTCGAATGCGACTAAGTTTAGTCAGAAGAGGCATCAACAGAGTTATAAAGTTATGTGTAGTGTAAAAGAAGAAATAAACTTAGAGTTTTCCCTCTTCACTCATAGAAAAAGCTACAAAAATACCTAGAACTAAGGAGAAATTTCCGGACAGTGAGAACAATTATTCAGTGGAACAACTTTCCTCAAGAAGTTGTAAATGTTCCAACACTGGAAATTTTTAAAAAGATGTTGGACAACCATTTGTCTGAAGTGGTATAGGGTTTCCTGACTAAGCAGGGGGGTTAGACTAGAAGACCTCCAAGGTCCCTTCCAACTCTCTTACTCTATTCTAAGGAGAGAAGCAACCCAGAACTAAGGAGAAATTCCTTGACAGAACAATTAACCAGTGGAACGACTTGCCACCAAAAGTTGTGAATGCTCCAACACTGGAGGTTTTAAAGAAGAGATTGGGTCAACCATTTGTCAGAAACAGTAGAGTGTTTCCAGCCTGAGCAGAGGGTTAGACTAGAAGACCTCCAAGGTCCCCTCCAACTCTGTTATTCTTCTTGGAAAACATGCACAATGTCAACCCCCAGAGTTAGAAAGTGCTTGCTTTTGTTTACTTGGGAAAAGCAAAGAAAGAAGGGACATCCCTCACCCTTCCAAGCTCAGGATCCACTCTTAAAAAAAATATTTTTTAAAAAAATGAAACAGACTGTGCCACCGTAATAAGAGGAGCGGAGGTCAAGCTTGTGGTCCACGTACCTTTTTGCTTCTGTAAAAAATCGATAGTCCTCTGTAAGATGGTGGACTTGTCCATCTTGAGGGGGTGTCCATGTCCTTGGAGCATAGTGCACAGTTCTTTAATGAGGACATTGAACTGATCTCTTCTTTTCTTCTCCGATTTGTTGCGTGACGCCCTGATCAAAGGAAGCACAAAATTGCCTTTGAAAACTTAATTCCTCTTGCGTGGGCAAATCTACAAGGGCAAGGATGTCCTTCACAAGATACGTTTAAAAATGTTGGGATGGGGCAGGACTAACAGGGGGTGGGTTTCAAAAAATTTTCCCACAGGCTCGGAGAACGTGCTTCGCCAGAAGTGGTATTTGCCATGTTAAGCCTGTGTTCCCCAACCAGGGTTAAGGAGACAAGCTAAACAGAATGTGCAGCGTTAGTCAGATAGGCACACAGATAAATGAGTGAGCTAAGCTTGTATGTTTGTTAACATACAGTAAAAATAACAGATACGCTTGTGCTATCAAAATATAGTTTATTCCATTTAGAGTTCATAGCATAGTCAAAATAACAGTCCTTTAGTCATTTATCGTTTAGTCAGTCCATTCAGGGATATTCAATTAGCAAAGTCCGTGCAGAATATCCAATGTCAGTTCACTCACAATAAATCAGTCCTCTCACCGTTGATAAAATCAACAGTCCTTTCTCTCTCCCATTCCAGTAGGAGAAAAAACGCAGTCTTGAATCCGTCCAGTAATTAGGGATCATTAAACCAGAGAGAGAGCAAGCTGCCGTTGTCTTGCTTCTTTTATGGTGCTTTTACAACCACTCCCTTAATTACATTCTTGCACTTAAAGTTACAGACACTTTAACCAACTAACCATGATAACATATTTATTATTTTACCTAAACCAGTTAGGGTAAACAATGTTATCCCTAACATGCCAGTTCTCAGAACCAGTCAAAATTTCTGCTACCAGCACACCAGAACCAGTCCAAACTGGCTGAATACCATCTCTGATGACAAATTCAACCAAGGTTCCACCTGGTTTTATGTATACCACAGATTGAAAGAAGTAAAATATTGTACCTCTTTGCCCTGTCCTTCTCATCTTCATCCATCAGCTCGTTTACACGATACAGAGTTCTGCAATGAAAGTACACAACAGTCAACTTTTCTGTTGGCATCACAAACACTACGTGGTGCTACAACATGGCAAGGTTTGTCACTTTTGCGAGTTACACAAATATATTGGGATCCTTCATTGGAACAGCATTTCCAATCTTGGGCATCTCCAGGGGGTTGGACTTCAACTTCCAGCCCTACGATTCTATGTTGTATTATAGCCACTCAATAAAAAAAGTGCTTCCTCTAGAATGGTTTCCTTGGCCTAGCCTACGGAGATGACCATGATGAAGCATACAGCCTCAGTTTCGAAAGGGATGGAATTAACTAGAATGTAAACTCATAAAACATTCCTATGCCTGTTTTACTAGTTGCCATAAAAAAGGTGGAAGGGGGAGGAAGGAAATCTGGAAGAGCAGTGGAGCAGCTGAAAGCAAAAGTACATTCCAACTCTTCTCTTTAAAAGATTGTAACTAAAATACCAGAGCTTTTGCCTGCAAATATATTTATTTGGAGAACATGAATGATGACACCCAGCCCGTGAATATGCTCAATTGGAGAATCTGATTTATGACCCTCCCAGGGTGGGAGGGTTTTTGAAGTTTGGCTCGAGAATCGTGATTTAATTAGAGTGATTGCTAGAATCCTGACATAGAGATCTAAAGAAGAAATCCAAAGATCTGAAGAAGATCTTTAGCCCTAAAGATCTAAATAAGAAATTATTTCACAAGTGTTTGATTGACATGAGACTTACCAATCCAGGTGAAAGACATGGCAACACACCACAGATCTAACCAACAAACCACCACAGATGATCCAAGCAAAATCTAGATCTACATTCTTGGAAAGAAAGTAGACTAGGATTCCCACATCAACTACAAAGAAGGCTGCCTTTGGGGGAATAAAGAGAAAACTCCACCAGACCAAGGCACAAAATGTGTCTTGGAACTTCATCCTCCAGCAATCACTGGATAGCATTTTTGCCAACGAATCCAGGACCACACCCAGTGCCCTAAGGACATTTTTACATGGGTACATGGGTGCACCCAAATATTTTTAGATGCGCAGCAACCACCACCTCGAATATGTAAGAGAAATCTCCTGCGTGGTATGTTACACCCACGTTGCCTTCTTTAATCACCTTCGTGTACAACCTGCAAGCCAGATGTCTTCCCAGAAGGGAACTATCGAATAAGAAAAACCAGCCAAATGGCAGACAAATGTTGCTTGCAGATAAACCTGGTTAGACTCCCAGCCAGCCAATGATTTCCACAGGGCTTCCATGTTTTTCCTCCTAAATTTGCTTGTTTTCATCCAACAAGCAACCAATATTTTTGAACCCACCGAACAGGCTCCATCCTTACTGCATACATCCACAACATATATTAAAGCAGATCAGTCCATATAGATCCAAAATTAGAGGTGATATTCAGCCGGTTCTAACCAGTTCTGGAGAACCGGCAGCAGAAATTTTGAGTAGTTCGGAGAACCAGCCAATCCCACCTGAGATTGGCCCCGCCCCTTCTATTATCTGCCTCCCAAGTCTCAGCTGATTGGCTGAGTCTCCTTTGGTTGCCCTGCACAGGAGAACAGAGCTGGAAAGCAAGTTAGTGGGGGTGCGGAGGGAAGGGAAGGGGGATTTTGCAGTATCCTTCCCCTGCCACGCCCACCAAGCCACACCCACAGAACTGGTAGTAAAAAAAGTTGAATCCCACCATTGGGCTGAAATCCTTGACTTACAACCACAAGGGAGCCCGAAATTTATGTTGCTAAACGGGGCAGTTTTTTAAAGGGAGCTTTGCCCTGTTTTACAACCTTTCTTTGCCATTGTGAATCGCCACAGCTGATCCATTAGTAACGCTGTTGGGAAGTGCTTCTGGTTTTCCCATTGACTTTGCTTAACAAAAGGATCCTTGGACAATCATCATAACTACGGATCGTTTGCCAAACTTTCAAATTTTGATTGTGTGACACAGCAACAGTTATTAAGTGTGAAAAATGGGCATAATTCACTTTTTTTCCCCAGTAATGTCCTAACTTCAAACAGTCACTAAATGAACTGCTGTAAGGGGAGAACTACCTGCATTTTAAATGGCTTAAAGTATTGTGCGAATGAAGGGTCCACATACTTGTAGTACATTGCTACAAATTGACTGCCTGACTAATTCATTCATTATATACTATAAAATCAGGATCAACTCTTCGCATCCAGATTGATAGATTTTCACCAAGATCGTCTGTACCTAACTGAGTTATTCAGACTCACCAAAAGAGAGCAAAAAAAAAATAAAAAATCAGATGATGGAAATTACCTGTTTTATCCTGCAGATTCATTAGTCCAGGTTGGCAGGGGGCGGTAAGGATATTTTATTGCCACCATGAAAATAAAGCAAGAAATGGTCCTGAAAAACAAGAAGTTTGAGAAAAGGTTTCAAACTTTTTAGTCTTTTGTGGGTGTGGGTGTGGGTGTATATATTCAGCTCAATCACCAAATACCCATCAACTGCCATGTTTATACACCTTGGCAATTTTAAAATGGGTGGACTTCAACTCCCAGAATTCCCCAGCCAAGGGAATTCTGGGAATTGAAGTCCGCTGATCTTGAAGTTGCCGACGCTGAGAAATGCACCAATTTATAAGAATAGAAGAAACATATTAAATACAAACGTCTAAATATATTTCACAAACGAATTATCGACCTGCTTATCATCCTTATAATTGCAAGTTATATTCACGGTCATTACAAAAGCATTATTAGCGCTTGCTGGGAAATTCTGGGAGTTGGAGTGCATGCACACACTTTTAAGGCACCGAGGTTGAGCAAAAATGATATATCTTTTATTTGTTTACTTTGGTTTATTTATTTAATCCCAGCTTTATTGTTTTTGTAAATAACTCTGGGTGGTGAACAAATCCAACACACTTTCCTCCTGCTATTTTCCACAGAACAACCACCTTGTGAGATGGGTTGGGCTGAGAGAGAGAGAGAGAGAGATCTAAAATCACCCAGCTGGCTTTCAGGACTAAAGCAGGACTAGAACTTCCAGTCTCCTGGTGATTGGCTCAAAATCACCCAGTTGGCCTTCATGCCTAAGGCAGAACTAGAACTCACTGTCTCCTGGTGATAGACCCAAAATCCCCCCAGCTGGTTTTCATGCCTAGGGTGGAACTAGAACTCACTGATTCCAGGTCATTGGCCCAAAGTCAGCCAGCCAGCTTTCATGCCTAAGGCAGAACTAGAATTCACAGTCTCCCACTTCCTAGACTGGTACCTTAATCATTAGACCAAGCTGGCTCTTATAGAATGTTAGGAAGAAAAAAAAAATGAGGTTTAATGTTATTAACATGATGTGGGCTTTCATACAAAACTTGGAATTTCTCCTTGGAGTACAAACTGAAAATCATTCGATGGTAGCATGTAAAACCCCGGACTGAAAATATGCCTTGCCTGTCTGCCTTTGAAATGGTTCATCAGCAACGTAATGACAGGACTAAAAACTATTATTCCACAATAATTATTGTGTAGAACTATTATTCTACCCAAATGAAGGCAAATTGCATTATTCTAAGTAGTTACGATTTAATTTGTTGTTGAAAAACCAAGAAGCAATTATGCACTTGTGTTAAAACACAACAATAATGAGAGTGTAATTCGTCTCCGTGCAAAGTCATTGGCCAAGTATGGGAGGAACAAGGCCATCTATACTGTCACGCCCGCCAGGCATGCCACTCCAGCCACTTGTGGGTTTGAGACAGGAAGGAGGAGAAAATAGGCCCTTTGTGTTCAGAAGAACTTGCTGGGCAGCCACACCTCAGCTCTGGCTAGTGTCTTTTTTTCTTATTTTTCTAAGATTTTAGATTAATAGGGAGGAGTTAACAATTGCCCTGGTGATTGGCCCAAAGCCACCCAGCCAGGTGGGACTAGAACTCACCATCTCCTGGTGATTGGCCCAGAGTCATCCAGCCAGCTTACCTGTCCAAGGTAGGACTAGAACTCTCATCCATCCATCCATCTATTCTCTACAAACCGCCTTCCATTCTGGTAATGCCCTGGCAATCCATTAAAGAAAAAAATAATGCCAGACTAATTGAGGAAGGCAGGTATCAAAATATGAGTTGCCCTGCCTGGGTGTGGCCCAAGATTTATTTTTCCAACCTCAGGTTGTTGCTGACACAAAACCAGGCAGAGTTCAGAAAGGGAGAAATAGGGAGTTTTTTCTCGCCAGCCGAGTGATCTATGGCTGGAAGTGACAGTAATAATAACTTCCAGAACTAGCCTGAGAGATGGGAATTGGGCAAAACTCAGAAACCAACTTAATCCTGGAGATTTAAGTTTGAAATAGAGGGAGATGATTGTCCCAGCATGTCCTTTGGGCTAACTGAACATACTTAGCGGTATTCCAACAAAAAGTAGTATTATTATTTATAAAAGTATGTGATTTATACTTTTTGTATGTATATTCTTGCTAGAAACCAGGAGACTATGAGTTCTAGTCCCACCTTAGGCATGAATGCCAATTGGGTGACTTTGGGCCAATCACCAGGCAACTGTGAGTTCTAGTCCCACCTTAGGCATGAATGCCAGTTGGGTGACTTTGGGCCAATCACCAGGCAACTGTGAGTTCTAGTCCCACTGAGGCATGAATGCCAGTTGGGTGACTTTGGGCCAATCACCAGGCAACTGTGAGTTCTAGTCCCACCTTAGGCATGAATGCCAATTGGGTGACTTTGGGCCAATCACCAGGCAACTGTGAGTTCTAGTCCCACTTAGGCATGAATGCCAGTTGGGTGACTTTGGGCCAATCACCAGGCAACTGTGAGTTCTAGTCCCACCTTAGGCATGAATGCCAGTTGGGTGACTTTGGGCCAATCACCAGGAGGCAGAGAGTTCTAGTCCTACCTGAGGCATGAAAGTCGTTTGAGTTTGCACATGATTACCCATTCCCTACGACACAAATGCCAAATTCTTCTGTTATACTTGCATTTCGCGCATCAGAGATTCCAAATTCCTGCCTGGATGGCAGGTAAAGTAATCGGATCAACATCACACTTGCGTGAAAGCCAGTTGCAAGTCAAAACAGGTAACCAAACCAGGTGGCTAATGATCCTTCTGAAGTGGTAGGGTAGCTGATCGGTGCCCAAGTGCCCACCTCAGAGCTGGAGAAACCTTGGTAAGACACCTGTATCAATCAGGATTTCGGCTTCCAACGTTAGGAATCAAAATATAAATCCTATCGGCCACCACACCTGTATGGAAGATCTCTGGCATTCGCTTGGCTTCCAAGACTGCAAGCCAGCAAGCTGATTCCCAGATCAGAGTCACGTGACCTGGGTTGGCCTGGGTTGACCTGTTGAAGCTCTCAGCAAGGTTGGACGAGGCCGTAAATTGGCTAGTAAGGCAGAAGCAAAGCTCGGGGCTCTAAGTTAAAAGACTGGAAAGTCAAGAAAGGAGAGGAGAGGTTGGAAAATGCCGGCTGAGTTCTTGCCCCGGGGAATGATGCAAGAGTCTGTTAGGAACTGAGGTCAACCTTTACTCACTGCAACGGTTGGGAGGAAAATTGGACAGGGAGGAGAGAGGGACTTACTTTCTCTCTCTCTCTCTCTTTCTCACTCTCTTTCTCTTTTTCTCTCTTTTGCTCCCTCTCTCTCCCCCCATTCTCTTTCTTTCTCTCTTTCTCTCCCTCTTTTCTTCTCTTTCTCTTTCTTTCTTTCTCTCTCCCTTTCTCTCTCTCCTTCTCACTCTCTCTTTCTCTCCCTCTCTCTCCCTCTCTCTCTTTCTCTTTCTCTCTCTCTCTCTTTTGCTCCCTCTCTCTCCCCCCATTCTCTTTCTTTCTCTCTTTCTCTCCCTCTTTTCTTCTCTTTCTCTTTCTTTCTTTCTCTCTCCCTTTCTCTCTCTCCTTCTCACTCTCTCTTTCTCCTCCTCTCTCTCCCTCTCTCTCTTTCTCTTTCTTTCTCTCTCTCTTTCTCTGTCCCTGCCTCTCTCTCTCCCTCCCTCCCTCTCCCTCCCTCTCTCTTTCTCTCTTTCTCTCCCTCTCCCTCTCTTTTCTTCTCTTTCTCTTTCTTTCTCTCTCTTTCTCTCTCCCTCCCTCTCTCTTCCTCCCTCCCTCCCTCTCTCTCTCTCTTAAAACCAAGTTCCCAAACTGATTTGGCTCCATCTTTTCTTTTAACCTTAAAGTCATCATAACAACAACCCATTGTTATGTTGTGGTTCTACTCACAGGAGAAGCGTTTTCATTCTGAACGTGTGGTTAGCTTGGAGGATATATCTTGGGAAATATCTATATATCATCTCAGTACCCTTTAGAATCATGCCTGAACATTAATCCTAATTAGATTCAGCCTGGAAATAAGTAGGGATTTTCTGACAGGGAGAACAATCCACCAATGGAACAGAAGTTGCCTTCAGAAGTTGTGGGAGCTTCATCACTGGAAGCTTTCAAGAAGAGACATGGACTGTCATTTTAATAGAATATATTAATATTGTCAGAGAGTTAGTGGGACTATCTGGCAAGTTTTGTGGTAACAGAATAATAGAGTAACAGAATTGGAAGGAGGAGGAGGACTGTGAGGTCCTTGGTGCTCTCTGAGCTTGGTGATTTCTTGGAGATGTTTCATGACTCAACTAGGTAACATCATCAGTGCTAGAAGAGAGTGGGAATTATCACACTAACGGCCAGGGCAAGCTTCACCATCCAAAATCCAAACTCAGGATCTGTCCTTTCCTCCAATTGGGAACACAACAAGCACATTTCGTTCATTCTGCTTAGTGCTATTTTTATTCTGCCCTGACTAATCTGATCAAGTGCATACGTAGCTTATGATTAAAATCTCATTGTGCTTCTCCCCCCCCCTCCAACCCAGATATTTCAGGCTGCTTGTTTTGAGGTGTAATTGACAAGCGCCAGTGGCTTGTATTATTATGATAGAGCTTATCAGCTGGAATTGTTTCGTTCAAAATCTATATCTCTTCAAGTGGTCTGTCAATATTGCATCCGGAAAACGAAAACAAGGAAAGGAAAAAAAAAATGGATGATTTTCCAACTAGTTAAATGTAGCACACAAGAAATGACCACATCAAGGATGAGGGTAGAAAATATATTATATTATATAGGCATGCAAAATTTTGTAACAAAATGTCTGCAGCCTCAACTGATTTTCTTGAATGTGACAGAGAAAATAAAATAAAAGTATTTAGTCAATCTGGAAGGGATGAATGTTATTGAGTTCCTTGCTAATTGTAATTTCCTCTACAGAAAGGGGCCAGACTAAAACCATAGACATATTGCCAGTTCTTAGTGGGAAAAGCATCCTTTCTCAGAAATTAACATTTCTTAGAGAAAAAGTTTGCAATATGATATGTTAGATATAGCTATAGGGCTAAAGAACTGGTGTATCCTAATATAAATACATCTTCAATGCATAGAAGACAGTATATTTTATACGTGGGGAAATCTAGCTAAAAACTACAAAGGGAAAAATAAGAAAATCTCTATGTTAAAGTGCTTCAGGGGGAAAAGGGATAAGGGGCTTTAAAAGAAGGAAGGGACAAAGGGAGGGAAGGGAAGGAAGGAAAGAAAAGGGAGGAATGGAGGAACAATGAAGGGAGGGAGGAACAAAGGAGGGAGAGAGGGAAGGAAAGGAGGAAGCTAAAGGGAGGGAGGAAAGCACCTAAACTAGGAATATATTATCTCCAGTGCTTAATTTAAAAGAAAAAAAATACAAATGAAGGAGAGAGAAAAAAACAGGTATGGAAATTATATAAATTCCTTCCATGCCATCCTGACGGATCTTTTTTTTTTTTTTTTTTCCCAACAGCAAATACATGTGAGATGCTTGCTGGCTTATCATCTCATCCAGGACAGATTATTCTGCCTGGATGCCTTTCCAAAATAAACGCAGATTAGAAGAAATGGTGTCCCCCCCAAAAAAACCCCACCCAGAAGAGGAAACTATGATCCGCACTCTTTCAGATTCAGACGTTGACTACGGGATGCTCTTTTCCTCATTGACCAGAAATGAGGGCATGTGGGAAACACAGCAAGTGTTTCGAATCATTTTCATCTCTGCTTATGGGGCTTACATAACACGGTTATCTTCAAAAATATAAAAATAAAAAAGCTAGCAGAAGCACACTTAGCCTCGGGCTAAACCTCCTGCTGCATCTCCGTTCAGTGGGAGTTCAAACAAGGGTAGGAAGACACAATCGGGGATGATATCTAAAGCAAGAACCAGCCAGTCTTTAACCAGCGACGTTTCTCCATTGTTTTCTTCTTTTCTTCCTTTTTTTTAGGGGGCTGCTTGAAAATTTTAAGCCATGTTTGAGAACTAAAATAATCGAAGTAAAATGAAGTGTGCATGAATCAAGATCACGTCAAATGTTAATCCCACTTTATAATGCTTTGGTAAGGCCACACTTGGAATTCTGCATTCAGTTTTGATCGTCACAGTATAAAAAAGATATTGAGGATTTGGAAAAAGTGCAAAGAAGAGCAACAAAGATGATTAGGGGCCTGGAGGCTAAAAAACCCATGAAGAATGTTTGCAGGGATTGAGTTTGTCTAGTTTAATGAATAGAAGGACTAGGGATGACATGATAGCAGCCTTCCAATATCTCAGGGGCTGCCCCAAAGAAGAGGGAGTCAAGCTATTCTCCAAAGCACTAGAAGGCAGGACAAGAAGCAACGGGTGGAAACTCATCAAGGAGAGAAGAAACCTAGAACTAAGGAAAAATTTCCTAACAGTGAGGACAATTAACCAGTGGAACAACTTGCCACCAAGTTGTAGGTGCTTCATCACTGGAGGTTTTTAAGAAGGGACTGGATAACCCCTTTGTCTCAAATAGTGTAAGGTTACCTGCTTGAGCAGGGGGGTGGACTAGAAGACCTCCAACCTCCACGTTCCCTTTCAACTTTGTTACTCTTGTCCTAATTTTGGTCTTAAATCAAGGATTATTGTACCTGTACATAATACTCCAAATAAGGTACCATATTCTTATTCTATGCATGTAGGTCTAAATTGCTCCCGTCTGGCAATAGACTTTTTTTTTCAAAATAGCAAAATCTCCAAATAATAAAAGCTCACAAGTACCAAATCAAAGGAAGATCTTTATTTTAAAATACAGAGCAACCTCTTAAAACCTCTGCTAAATTGACCTGAATGAACCTTTTAGAACTTAAGGATGTTCCTGACCACACATTCTACAGCTTATGATTGTTGTAAATGCCACATAACAAATACCTTAGGCTTCCATATGTTTAATTTAAAGTATATACACCCTAATTGCTACAGCTCCTTTGTTTGGCTGGGCAATAAGACAAGTCGGCTAAGAAAAGAATATGACTCAGCATAGAGAGAACCCAACAGGATCTGTCATTCTCTGTTTGTTTCTTTAATTCCCTTCTGCCACTTTTCATCACAGTGTACAAGTTGCCAGACTCCAAAACTACAACAAGAAGAAAGAACTTGTTTTCTAAAGAGAGCTAGAAAAAGTACAGCTATCCAGTAAAACTTAAGCAGATCTCCAGATTATCAGTCTGGAAATAGGTTCAACTGCACCAGGTATTTTAAATTAATTCTTTCCTCAAATCCAGAGATGCAGGAATTCATCTGGAGCATTCAATTGTCTAAAAATACATCCTGTGATGACCCAAAGAGGTGTGGCACAAAGGCAACACAGTCAGATAATCAGTAGGAGTCCCTTTATTAGCTCCAACTTTGCCCCCAATATCCTGGTTACCTTCTGGGCTGGAGAAAAACTCTCCCAGGAAGAGCCTTTGGCTGCAGAGAATCAAGTCCAAAATATGATCAACAAAAACTGTAACTATAAGGCCAATCAAGGCAAGATGAGGTCATTAGTTTGGCAGGGCAAGAGAAGGAATTCCAGATGTGAAGTCACGGCAATAACTCAACACGGTTGGGAGGATGCCAGGAACACAGATAACCAAAGTCAAAACAAGATAAATTCATATTTGCTCCCAGCAGACACCACATTCAACATGCATCTCTTTTAAACTCTCTTCCCAGGTGTGGCTAATGAAGGGAATTAGGGCCCTTTCCTCCCCTGTAAGCCATGCAATCTACGTTGCTGTCTTCTCCATTGTCCCTGCATGCCCTAGGATGAAGAGGGGATGGGCCTGGGTCTTCCTCTGAACTCCCTCTCCCTTGTTCTACCTCTCCCCTGCTCTGCCCAGACAGATGTTGCCCTTCCCCAGTTTCCTCCACAGCCAATGGAGCCACACACACACTCTCTGTTGGCTGTTCATCTTCCTCCTCAGATTCAGACTCTGACAGGGGCATGACACATCCCATCCTCCACCACCCTAAGTTATTCTGCCTTGACTACAGTAAATTCCTCCATTCACATGCACTCAGAAAGAGTTAATTTATTCAGCCATATCACACTGTCAAAACCAATGAGTTAGTGGTCAACGAAGGCACACTGCACAATCCCAGAAGCAGAAGTTAAAAATGCATGTGACCTTTCACTAAAGAATGGCATGGTTAGAGAAGAAGACCTAACATAGCATCTACTCAATATGTCAGTAAAGACAGGGTTAACCTATTTTCCAAGGCACCTGAAGGCCAGACAAGGAACAATGGATGGAAACTGATCAAGGAGAGATTCAACATAGAAATAAGGAGAAATTTCCTGATGGTGTGAACTATCAACCCATGGAGCAGAAGTTGCCTTCAGAAGTGGTGGGAGCTTCATAGTTGGAAGCTTTCAAGAAGAGAGTGGACTGCCATTGGTCAGAAATGGTGTAGGATCTCCTGCTTGGACTAGATGTCCTATAAGGTCCCTTCCAACCCAAAGAATAGAATAGAGTAGAGTAGAGTAGAATAGAGTAGAATAGAGTAGAATAGAGTAGAATAGAATAGAACAGAACAGAACAGAACAGAACAGAACAGAACAGAACAGAACAGAACAGAACAGAACAGAATAGAATAGAATAGAATAGAATATTGGCCAAGTGTGATTGGACACACAAGGAATTTGTCTTGGTGTAAATACTCTCATCCAAAGGATCCCATCCATGTTGGATCTGGAAAAATGGAAGGATTCAACTGGAGGTAAGGGTTCCCAAGAGGTACAAATCACTTCCAGTTGAGGATGAAACCTTGTGTTGTCCAACATCTAATGATGCTTTCAAGTCAAGAAAAGCAGCCTAGACTTTCCTTAGCACAATATGTAAACACAATTATGGTCTTGATGGAAGTTGGTAACAACTTCCTGAATGTAGAAGGGCCATTAACAGCAGTGACCAAGCTGCTCTCCTCCCATCTATTCCACAGATGGGCGTTGTGTAGAACATTCTGCTGTTTTTTTAAAAAATAATAATCATAGGTTGTCATGTTACCCAATCTGATAAACTCTGATTAATGTGGTTGGTTTATAACATTGATGTGGATTCCTTAAACTGTTCAGTTGACATTGGGCGCAGTAGAAAAAGATGGGAAGTTATTTATTTTTTTTACTAAACTTATAATAAAATCTTTTAAGAGGAGGAAAGCAGGGTACACCACCTACATAGGTACACAAAGTTGGGTGCTTGGATAGACAACATAGCTGACTTCAAAGCGTGAAGATATGTCACCTTGGACATCAAAGGGGAGAGCAATTCTCTATCTTCACCTTGTTTCTTCCTTGTAGAGTCATAAATTAAATTCAACCAATTCTCTTTTGTGGTGGAATATCACTCCCGGAGTTTTAACAAGCTATTTACATATTAACTTCTTCCCTGTGTGATAATATCAGCATCTGGCATTAACATTTAAATAATGTAACAGAATAGCTACTTCATCTGAATGTCATCTGTGTGTTCTAAATACAGGTTGTGCAAATACACTAAACAGCTTCAGCACCGAAGATGGACACTAACTACATCGGAGGGAGACAGCCAGGGCACTCCAGGTGCTTTGGAACTACAACTCCCACAATCCCTTGTTCTTTGCTTACACTGACTGGGATCTAAACCCCCAGGTATTATTTTTGAAAAACCCCTACGTTGTCTTCACCTGAGTTAAATTAGAGTCAACTTCTCATTTATTTCTGCTTCTCAAAACACCCGGGGTCCCAGAAGCAACGTTCTCAGCAGCTGCTTCAAAAACTCTTCTCACACCAATCTAGTTATTCAACTGTTTCGATTGGGGAGACAATTGGGGAGGGGGCCATCCTCAAGATGGATGGGTGGATGCCATTCCCCTTACTTTCTCAGCAGTCCTGAAGTCTGTATAATTGCATCCAGCGCTCAGCTGCTACCGGTTTGCACTGGTTCGCGTGAACCAGGTGTTAAATTTGACATCTGGTTCACCGAACTGGTAGTTGCAATGACTGGCTGTCCCCGCTGTCCCCACCCCTCCCAGGAATCTTCACGCGGTTTATTTTGGATCCCAGGTAAGGGCAGGGCCTGTGTGGAGGCTTGTGGAGGGCGAAAAACGGGTCTCCTGGACGCTCCGGAAGACCATAAACGGGCCTGTTTATCGTCTCCAGAAAAGCCTCTGGAGTCTGAGGAGGGTGAAAATGGCCCCCACCATGTTGCAGGAGGCTGACTAGGCCACGCCCTCCTTGACCATGCCCACCCAGCAACTGGGCAGAAAACCCGTTGCTAAATTTTTTGAAGCCCACCCCTGATTGGATCGTGTCCAGCCTGAGGAACGATGGACCCATGTCATTTACCAGAGCATGCTTCAGGCACATTGAGGTCACCGCAGTAGTTGTTCAGCTCCAGTTCGCTCCTGACAGACAGTTCGATATCTTCACTTTCAATGTTATTGCCCTGGCATGCAATACTTTCCCACACAAACACGTTCCAAATGGCACACCAAAATTTTAAAAACAACGACAACAACCACCACCCAATGATGGAAATAAGAATGCCAATCCTTGTATATCGTTGCAATAAACAGTTCCTTCTTCCCTTCCAAGTTGGCAGCGGTAGAACAGGTAACACCTGCGCTACCTGTTGAGTTTGAATCATTTGGAGTTTGGTGACGCATGGAACAATTCAAAAAAAGTAGCGCTGGTGTAATGACGAGGCAACTGAATCATGATGAGCGCTATTGGAGTCTAGTCTTGCATTGATACACATTTTTAGTAATCCTCCAGCATTGGTTAACTTTGGTTATTGCTTAACTTTCGTTACTGTTTAGCATAATAGTAATTAACACAATTAATTATCTCTAGTTCAAATCTAACATATGTTTACTTCCTCTCTCTAATCCTCCTTTAGATTAGTGACTTTGTTTGCCTGAGTTGTATTTGCTTGGAAACATTCTTTATCTGAGGTTTGCCATCCGAGATTGGAACATTCCTGCAATTACAACTCTACATAGCGCTTAAAAGGAACTTCATAAAGCTTCAAGCATGAGCTTCAGGAAGCTCAAGTTTCTAATCTAGGAGTGGACCTCTTTTTCCTGATGGATCACAGCTACTGAAACCCCCATTTCAACAGATGGAGAACTGATGTTGTGCCAGTGTCAATAGAAATGGGGCAGAGCTGGAAGGGACTTTGGAGATCTTCTAGTCCAGTCCCCTGCTCAAGCAGACCTATGAAATTTGAGACAAGTGGCTGTCCAGTCTCTTCTTAAAAACCTCCAGTGATGAAGCAACCCACAAGGCAACCTCTGTTCCACTTGTTGATTGTTCGCATTGTTCGTTGGGAAATTCCTCCTGAGTTCCAAGTTGCTTCTCTCCTTGATGAGTTTCCATCCATTGTTTCTTGTCCTGCCTTCTGGGGGCTTTGGAGATATCGGTTGGAAACTCATCAAGGAGAGAAGCAATCTAGAACGAAGGAGAAGTTTCCTAACAGTGAGAACAATCAACCAGTGGAACAGAAGTTGCCTTCAGAAGTTGTAGGTGCTCTGAGGACTTCCGGTTTGAAGGGCTTTGGCGACACACAGAAATATGTGATCATGCACGGTTTCTGTCTGGGCTGGAGCGCTGGAGCGCCCCGAGCCAGCTGGTTTCGGGGCTGAGCCACCCCGTAGAGGTGGTGAAGAAGGGGGAGACCGCCAGCAGGGTCGAGGAGAGCTACATCTCTCCTCCTCAGCTGGCCATTACTCCCTTTCCCAAAGGCGGTTGCAGCAGTGGTCAGAAATGGCCACCACAAAGAAGAACTCGACCGGAAAAGAATGTGCAGGAGGAAGATAAGAAGTGAAAGTTTTGGCTGACCGGGTTAAATTGTAAAAGCAACAACCAAAGTACCCTGGAATTTAAACTTACAAAAAAATAACATCGCTCCCAAAGAAGAGTCGGAAGCAGCAAAGGAAAGTGAAAAGAGAAACGTTTGGCTTTTTTTTTTTTCTTCTCTCTCCTTTCCTATACTGACAACTAAGAAATTTAAATAAGAAATTGGAAAAATCCGCTTTGACATCAATAGGCAATTAAGCTGAAAATAAAACAAAATGCCAAAGGGATAATAAAGATTTCTGGACATTAAAAACTTTCTTTTTCATAAGCAGGAAGGGAGAGAGAAAGAATAAGGGCAGGATCTGTCTGATTCCGCTGCCATTTGCACAGGCTGCTGGCAAACCACAACAACTTCCTTGTTCGGCAATGGTGATTCTGATCTCAATTTTGATCCTAAGCCAAAGATTACCTGTAGCTGTTTATCAGTTGCTAAAGAAACATCTGCAGGAGTTTATCTAGCAACTTACAGCCAGCCACAGATTCTCAAGTTCTGATGTGCTGGCTTCAACTAGTTGGGAGAACAATGTCCTAGTTCTCACTGAGGCAGGAAACGGTGCATGTCTTTTCTGTCACATGGAAAAGCAAGTCTGGGCACACTTCATTCCTTCAAGCCTAATAGGATTAAAGAGAGTGGAGTCATCCCTGCACAGAACTACATGCAAAAGAGATTCCACACATCACTCATCCCATGAAAAAATAAATGCAATTGACTAGGTACACACTATACAAAAGAGAACCAGCGGGATTCAATGCTATGGTTTGTATTTCCCACGCCAGCTGGGAAATTCTTGAAGTCTACACATCTTCAAAGTTGAGAAAACACTGATCTGGCCTGAGATGCTGCCATTTCAGAAGAATCTGAGACTCACTTCTGAGTCTACAAAGCAAGAAGAAAATTCTCCTTTCATACAGAAAATGGTTAGCTTTCAGGGTCTCCGATGACTGGAACGGAATGTTGCTATCTCCTTCAAACACGGGATCTTCTATTTCAGATTGAATCCAATCTTAAAATGTAGAATAACAGAGTTGGAAGGTCTTCTAAACCTAAGATGGCGAACCTATGGCACGTGTGTGCCATAGGTGGCACGCAGAGCCATTTGTGCCGGCACACGAGCTGCAGGCAAACTTACCTTACTGTGCATGTGTGCACCTCACAGCTGATTTTCGGCCTGTTTGAGGCCTTTTTTGGCCTCCCAGAGGCTTGAGGAAAGCCTTTGCAGGCCAAAAAAATAGGCCCGTTTCGTCATTTCCTGTACCGGAAGTGACAGAATGGGCCCATTTTTCAGCCTGCAAAGGCTATAGAAATTTTCCTCAACCCTCCAGGAGGCCGAAAAAGGCCTCAAATAGGTCAAAAATCAGCTAGGAGGCACAATGCAGGTATGGGGATGGCAGGGGGGGCAGGGGGATTGCCTTCTGGGCGCACGCACAATTTTTGTCACAGGAACCCAAAAAGGTTAGCCACCACAGTTCTAGACCTTTCTTGCTTGAAAGCCTTCAATGATGGAACACCCTCAACTTCTGAAAGCAAGTCATTTCCATTGGTTGACTGCTTTCATTGTTCGTAAGTCTCTCCTGAATTCTAGGTTGCTTCTCTCCTTAAGTGGTTTCCATCCATTGTTTCTTGTCTTCAAGTTGACCAACTTTTTTACATTGAGAAGGAGGACACAAATAAATTGAAGGAAAAAAAACAAAGCCGCTGGCGCACGGCGCACTCTCTCAAAACAATTGTCCTGTGTGGAGTGCAGGCGTCTCACAATCGCGTCTCGCCGCACTGCACCGAGCCTTGACGAATCGTCATGTCAAATAGAAATACGTCACGTCACACACAATGGATCGGATCGACATCAATCAAATGCGGAGATTTACAGATTAGTCTTCAAATATCAAAAAGGAGGATGTGTAGGAGGACACTTTTCGAGAGAGGACAGAACTTACAAAAGGAGGACTATCCTCCCTAAAGGAGGACAGTTGGTCGCCTTATCGTCTTGCCTTCTGGTGCTTTGGAGAATAGTTTGACCCTCTCATCTTTGTAGCAGCCCCTCAAATATTGGAAGACTGCTCTCATGTTTCCCTTGGTCCTTCTTTTCACTAGAGTAGATATACCCAATTCCTGTCACCGTTATTCATAAGTTTTAGCCTCATCATCCTTGTTGATCTTCTGTGCCACTTTTTCCAGAGTCTCAACATCTTTTTTATATTGGGGTGACTGGAGAATCTTGTTTTATTGGGCTGAGAATAGACTTCCAAATTTTCAACGTACACACAAAAAAAGGACACCAATCACTGTTCTGTAACACTGTCCTATAAAATCTTTGCTTGTTGACAATCATGCCTCTCTAATGAGAAGCTGACTTTTACAACTGCTATTCTTCATTGCTTCATCACACATCCTGTAAAGCACATTAAATTATTATGAGCTTAAAAGAGGAAAAGATCTAATCATAAAGTAAGCCAACTTCAGTACAGAATTGGAGGTGCCTCCAAAGAAAATCTTGAAAATAGGTTAGGAAAAGGTAACAGATCCTCACGTAGTGCTGAAACTCCCTCACTTGTCCAAAATAGTGAAATTCAAAAACGTCAATTCATTTTACTTTGGATGCAAATAATATGTTATAATAGATTGATATCAATAAAGGAGAATATTTGTGGCTCAGGGTTGACACAATGGGGTCCTTGGTGCTCTCTGAGCTTGGTTGTTTTCTTGCAGATGTTTCATGGCCCAACTAGGTAACATCATCAGTGCTAGGAGTGAAGTTTGCAAGGGGGGGAGGAGGAGGAGGAGGAGGACGACGACGACGACGACAACAACTATGGAGAGGACTGAGTTGGCTCTTGTTAATATTTTTATGAAGTCAAACTGAGAATCATTAAACTGCTGGGCGGACTAGGAATGCATGAAAAAAGATTTCAAAATTCAAGCATGTTGACTCTTACCAAGAAAGCTGTTGAAACATTTCTGTTAAAGTTCTTCACTGAGTATCCAAATGAAAAGAGAGGACTTTTTAAATGCCCTAACCAAATTTTCATTAGGTTTGCTTTCATCACATTTATCAGCTTTTACTGAAATTTTCCAACCTGGTTAGAATTCAGCTCTGCCTATCATCTCATCTCTTGGTCAAATATTCTACCGGGCACGGTGCCATATACTGTACACTGAGGATGCAAATAATGACTTATCGATGAGGAATAAGTATTAATGATAACGCTACAAATGAGCTTGAAACAAAACAAGAATTGAATGAACGAGGGTTAGAGATACAATGGTACTCATATGCGCATATACAATCAAGGCATGAAAGAGATATTAAAGAGGAAAGGATTAATAAAGAGTTGACAGAATTGGAGAAAACATTAACAGGAACAGAAGATAAGCGGATTAAAAGATTATACTGTTATTTATTAGGTGCTACGTTGGAAGAGGAACAAGTTAAAGAAACAATGATAGCAATATTGACAGCATATAAAGAAAACTTGTACAAAATGTTTTATAGGGGCACTTAGCACCAGTAAAACTAGCAAAAATGGAATGGATTCGGTGTGTGTGTGTGTGTGTATTTATAACACTCACATTTTCAAAATCCAATCCGTCTACAGAGATCATCAAAACGGTTTCACAACCTTTCCGTGGGGGAAACAAAGAAAGACTGGTTCCTTGTATAATGTACTTTAAAAAAAAAAATCAATGCAGAAACCGGGTTACACTGATTTTATTATTGGAGTTTAGATTGCAAAAGCTGGAATGTGAATCAGTTTTTCCACCACAGGCAGGTCTACCTGCTTAGAGTAAGTCCAACTGAGTTTGGTGCAATTCACTCTGAATAGTCTGGATGTCAGCAACCCATGGCTCCGGAGCTGCATGTGGCTCGTTTGGGCTCTCTGCTGTGGCTCCCTATTCCATCACTGGCTGTCCCCCCCACCTCATCCTCTCCACCCCTCCCTTGCCTGGCCTGAGAAGGTAAAGGCGACAGCGGGAGATGGAGAAGCGGCCAGCCTGATTATTCGGCGCTTCACTCTTGATGGAGCTTCTTCCGGCCCTTGTTGGTGGAAGTGAATGACATTGAGTTGGCCACGCCCACCCAGGTTTTGTGGCTCCTGGTGGCGTTTTTTTTTTTCTGTGGGAAATGGGTCCAAACGGCTCTTTGAATGTTTTTACGGTTGCAGATCCCTGGAATAGACTCTACCATGCTTCTTATCTCCAAGTAAACATGTGTAAGATTATACTAAGTTGATTCAGTGGCATGTTAATCAGCTTTTTAATAATAATAAAAATACCAGCTAGGCTAATAGAGAGAAGAGAATCGTGACTTTAAACTAAAATGCTAGGGGGAAAATGTATGTAAAAAACATCCTAGTTTTTTATATTACGATTTGATATTTCTCCCAGTTTGAAGAGGCCCTGGCATTTTATTTTCTGTTGCAAACAACTTTTGTTTGAGTGTGTGTGTTTTTTTTTGCAGGAAGGAAGTTGTGTTTGGCAACAGAACTGATTTTTCCATATGCAAATTCATCCAGATGTAGCTGGTTTTTAAATTCATCAAAGCAATTAACGCTCCGACAATCAGGGTAAACCCTATCATAAAACCCAAGACTGGGTTAAGACCAGCTACTCCAGATATACAAGGACAATCTCTTTTTAGGTTTCACACACACACACACCCGTGTGAATTTCTGACATTTCAACGTCTGAACAAATGGACCACCTTGTCTCATTCATTAGATCAAAGCTGTTCTCCCTTCGCAGGCCAAAATAAATCCCTTGTGATTAATATTATGCTCCATTCTTAGCAGAGGCACCATTTCCAGGATAGTCTAAAGCAGAGGTCAGCAGCCAGTGGGCCAGGGACCACTGGTGGTCCATGAGAAAATTTTGGTGGTCTGCAAAGAAATGTCTCCCCCAAAGCAATTAATCCAGGCTGTGCGGAAACACAAGGCTGTGCCGCCCACATGGCCCGCCAGAATACAAGGCTTGTGTCGCTTGCATTGCGCACAACATGAGGTAGTGAGGGGAGGGGGGAAAGAGTGGAGAGGGGGAACTTGCCCCACTCATCCCACGCCCCTGGCCTGGCCACCGGGCTGCTTCCTACTATTTCTTTCTTCTTCTGCTTTTGGCTACACGCAAGGAAAGTGATGGCGAACCTTTTTATTGGGGTGTATATGCGTGGAATATTATACGATATGGGATTTATTTTATAAATAGTAAAAAAGTAAAGGAAGAAGTTCAATGAATAGCGTTACAATGATGAGCTTATATAAGGTCGAGTAGTTTTTAATATGAATGTAATCAGAAGGAGAAATGTACACAAAATATAAATATAAATGTTTATATAAATATATATATATGCAAAATATAAATATTTGCACAAGTCATATGTACCCAGTCGACATGCTGTATAACTGAAAGATGGATTTGTTGTTAAATAAAATAAAAAAAACATTTTTGAATATATATATATATATAAAACCATATAAAAACCAAAAAATTTTTGCAATTCTGACAGCTCTTGATCTGACATTCTGAATGCCATATACATTAGGATGGGTGCCCTGGGCAAGAGGTTGGTTAGGATGACACTCCGTGAATCACTTGGGCACAGCCGCATCACACGCTCTGAACAACACCCAAGTAAAAAGACAAATCGATCGACAATTTTGGTCAGCTGGTAATCAGCGGGAGGATCAATCAATGTGTCCAACCAGTTCCTAAGCCAGCTAGAAGAACTACACCTACTTACAACTTCCAGAGGTTTGGTGTTTACAAACAGGGTATATAAAATGAGGTCAGGAACAGCAACTTTACTTCTTCTTTTTTTAAAATCCTAGTGTCTGTCTTTAGAGGGACAGGTCTCTCCAACTGTCATGTCAGAACATTAACAGATGAACAGAGTTGGAAGGGACCTTGTAGGTCATCTAGTCTAACCCCACTCAAGCAGGAGATCCTACACTCTGCTAAACAACTAATTCCCTCAACGCTGTCCAACTACTTAGTAATAGCGATTACTATTAATCTTCTCATCACTCCTTATCACCCCTCCCCTCCCATTTGTGACTGTATGATTGTAACTTTGTCGCTTGCATCCTTACCATTTATATTGACTGTTTCCTAGCATGATTTGATTGTTTATTGTAAGCTATGACAATCATTAAATGTTGTACCTTATGATTCTTAACTCTTGACGAATGTATCATTTATTTTATGTACACTGAGAGCGTTTGCACCAAGACCAATTCCTTGCGTGTCCAATCACACTTGGCCAATAAAGAATTCTATCATCTATCTATCTGTCTATCTATCTATCTATCTATCTATCTATCTATCTATCCTATTCTCTCCTATTCTCTTCTATTCTTATTGTACCCTATGACTATCATTAAGTGTTGCACCTTATGATTCTTGACTCTTGATGAATGTATCTTTTTTTTATGTACACTGAGAGCATTTGCACCAAGACAAATTCCTTGTGGGTCTAATCACACTTGGCCAAGAAAAAACTTGTTCTATTCTATTCTATTCTATTCTATTCTATTCTATTCTATTCTATTCTATTCTATTCTATTCTATTCTATTCTATTCTATTCTATTCTATTCTATTCTACACCATTTCTAACCCATGGCAGTCCAATCTCTTCTTGAAAGCTTCCAGTGATGAAGCTCCCACAACTTCTGAAGGAAACTTCTGTTCCATGGGTTGATGGTTCTTACGGTTGGAAAATTCTTCCTTATTTCCAGATTGAATCTCTGCTTGTTCAATTTCCATCCATTATTCCTTGTCTGGCCTTCAGGGGCCTTGGAAAATAGCTTGACCCCTTCCTCTTCTCTGTGGCAGCCCCTCAAATATTGGAAGGATGCTATCCTGTCTCCCTGGTCCTTTTCTTCACTAGACTGGCCATCCGAATGAATTTCTATCTGTAAATCTTAGCCTAAAAGCCAAACACTTTTGCAGCAACGGAGGCAGAGTAGAAAGTCCAAAGCCATTTTTAAAGATCTTTTATGGTCTCCAACATTTTCTAAAATTCAGAATTACTTTCTTCACTCGGGCAAAACTCTACAGAAGCCCAGCACAGGGCATTGTTTCTAGGTTCAGATCAGATCCAGAATAAGAATCTACCTGGGAAAACACCTCCAACCCTTTCTCTCCCTCCCCTCTCCGTTATCCCTCCCAGCTGACCTAAAAATATCTCTACGCTGTTCTTGACTTCTGATTTGGCCAGTCGGATGGATTCAGGGCTGATTTATTTCTGGATTCCTTATAGAAATCCTGGAAGGGTTTTTTGGGGGGTGGGAAATAGCTGAAAACTTTAATGTAGAGTCACTCAATTACTCACATAATATTTGCATCTTGGACAATAAGTTATTCTGGAGGAGTTCTCAAAGAGGGAAAAGAGCCACTATGGAGCATTGAGGGTGCTGAGAGTCACAATCAGAATCAACCAGAATAGAGCTGGGAGGGACCTTGAGGTCTTCTAGTCCAGCCCCCTGCTCTAAGACCTTAACCCTAACCATAATCCAGCACCCCCTGCTCAAGCCTCCTTATGTTGGTCGTTGTCTATGGAGCAGTCTATGGAGATTCTCAATTATCCAGGTAAAGGTTGTCCCAAAGGTGTTTCCCCCCACCCCCCAAATCATAGAATGACAGAGTTGGAAGGGACCTCGGAGGTCATCCAGTCCAACCCCCTGCTGAAGCAGGAGACCCTTACAGAATGACAGAGTTGGACAGGACCTTGATCCTTCAAAAGGCAACTGGACTTTCTTGGGGTTTTATTTTTTTTTCTTCTTTGAAAATGTTTAGCTTCTCATCCAATGAATGGAATAGAACAGAATAGAATAGAGAAGAGAAGAAGAGAAGAGAGCAGAACGTAATATGGAATAGAAGAGAAGAGGAGAAGAAAAAAGAAGACAGAAGTGAAGAAAAGAAAAGACAGGAGAGGAGAGGAGAGAAGAAGAGAGAAGAGAAGACAGAATGGAATAGAATAAGAATAGGAATAGGAATAGAATAGAATAGAATAAAGAAGAGAAGAAGAGAAAAGAGAAGAAAGCAGAACAGAATATGGAAGAGAAGAAAAAAGAAGACAGAAGTGAAGAGAAGAAAAGACAGAAGAGGAGAGGAGAGAAGGAGAAGAGAAGACAGAATGGAATAGAATAAGAATAGGAATTAGAATAGAATAGAATAGAATAGAATAGAATAGAATAGAATAGAAGAAGAGAAAAGAGAAGAAAGCAGAACAGAATATGGAAGAGAAGAGAAGAAAAAAGAAGACAGAAGTGAAGAGAAGAAAAGAAAAGACAGGAGAGGAGAGGAGAGAAGAAGAGAGAAGAGAAGACAGAATGGAATAGAATAGGAATAGGAATAGGAATAGGAATAGGAATAGGAATAGAATAGAGAAGAGAAGAAGAGAAAAGAGAAGAAAGCAGAACAGAATATGGAAGAGAAGAAAAAAGAAGACAGAAGTGAAGAGAAGAAAAGACAGAAGAGGAGAGGAGAGAAGGAGAAGAGAAGACAGAATGGAATAGAATAAGAATAGGAATTAGAATAGAATAGAATAGAATAGAATAGAATAGAATAGAATAGAGAAGAGAAGAAGAGAAGAGAGCAGAACGTAATATGGAATAGAAGAGAAGAGGAGAAGAAAAAAGAAGACAGAAGTGAAGAGAAGAAAAGACAGGAGAGGAGAGGAGAGAAGAAGAGAGAAGAGAAGACAGAATGGAATAGAATAAGAATAGGAATAGGAATAGAATAGAATAGAATAAAGAAGAGAAGAAGAGAAAAGAGAAGAAAGCAGAACAGAATATGGAAGAGAAGAAAAAAGAAGACAGAAGTGAAGAGAAGAAAAGACAGAAGAGGAGAGGAGAGAAGAAGAGAGAAGAGAAGACAGAATGGAATAGAATAAGAATAGGAATAGGAATAGAATAGAATAAAGAAGAGAAGAAGAGAAAAGAGAAGAAAGCAGAACAGAATATGGAAGAGAAGAAAAAAGAAGACAGAAGTGAAGAGAAGAAAAGACAGAAGAGGAGAGGAGAGAAGAAGAGAGAAGAGAAGACAGAATGGAATAGAATAAGAATAGGAATAGGAATAGAATAGAATAGAATAAAGAAGAGAAGAAGAGAAAAGAGAAGAAAGCAGAACAGAATATGGAAGAGAAGAAAAAAGAAGACAGAAGTGAAGAGAAGAAAAGACAGAAGAGGAGAGGAGAGAAGAAGAGAGAAGAGAAGACAGAATGGAATAGAATAAGAATAGGAATAGGAATAGAATAGAATAAAGAAGAGAAGAAGAGAAAAGAGAAGAAAGCAGAACAGAATATGGAAGAGAAGAAAAAAGAAGACAGAAGTGAAGAGAAGAAAAGACAGAAGAGGAGAGGAGAGAAGAAGAGAGAAGAGAAGACAGAATGGAATAGAATAAGAATAGGAATAGGAATAGAATAGAATAGAATAAAGAAGAGAAGAAGAGAAAAGAGAAGAAAGCAGAACAGAATATGGAAGAGAAGAAAAAAGAAGACAGAAGTGAAGAGAAGAAAAGACAGAAGAGGAGAGGAGAGAAGAAGAGAGAAGAGAAGACAGAATGGAATAGAATAAGAATAGGAATAGGAATAGAATAGAATAGAATAAAGAAGAGAAGAAGAGAAAAGAGAAGAAAGCAGAACAGAATATGGAAGAGAAGAAAAAAGAAGACAGAAGTGAAGAGAAGAAAAGACAGAAGAGGAGAGGAGAGAAGAAGAGAGAAGAGAAGACAGAATGGAATAGAATAAGAATAGGAATAGGAATAGAATAGAATAAAGAAGAGAAGAAGAGAAAAGAGAAGAAAGCAGAACAGAATATGGAAGAGAAGAAAAAAGAAGACAGAAGTGAAGAGAAGAAAAGACAGAAGAGGAGAGGAGAGAAGAAGAGAGAAGAGAAGACAGAATGGAATAGAATAAGAATAGGAATAGGAATAGAATAGAATAGAATAAAGAAGAGAAGAAGAGAAAAGAGAAGAAAGCAGAACAGAATATGGAAGAGAAGAAAAAAGAAGACAGAAGTGAAGAGAAGAAAAGACAGAAGAGGAGAGGAGAGAAGGAGAAGAGAAGACAGAATGGAATAGAATAAGAATAGGAATTAGAATAGAATAGAATAGAATAGAATAGAATAGAATAGAGAAGAGAAGAAGAGAAGAGAGCAGAACGTAATATGGAATAGAAGAGAAGAGGAGAAGAAAAAAGAAGACAGAAGTGAAGAGAAGAAAAGACAGGAGAGGAGAGGAGAGAAGAAGAGAGAAGAGAAGACAGAATGGAATAGAATAAGAATAGGAATAGGAATAGAATAGAATAGAATAAAGAAGAGAAGAAGAGAAAAGAGAAGAAAGCAGAACAGAATATGGAAGAGAAGAAAAAAGAAGACAGAAGTGAAGAGAAGAAAAGACAGAAGAGGAGAGGAGAGAAGAAGAGAGAAGAGAAGACAGAATGGAATAGAATAAGAATAGGAATAGGAATAGAATAGAATAAAGAAGAGAAGAAGAGAAAAGAGAAGAAAGCAGAACAGAATATGGAAGAGAAGAAAAAAGAAGACAGAAGTGAAGAGAAGAAAAGACAGAAGAGGAGAGGAGAGAAGAAGAGAGAAGAGAAGACAGAATGGAATAGAATAAGAATAGGAATAGGAATAGAATAGAATAGAATAAAGAAGAGAAGAAGAGAAAAGAGAAGAAAGCAGAACAGAATATGGAAGAGAAGAAAAAAGAAGACAGAAGTGAAGAGAAGAAAAGACAGAAGAGGAGAGGAGAGAAGAAGAGAGAAGAGAAGACAGAATGGAATAGAATAAGAATAGGAATAGGAATAGAATAGAATAGAATAAAGAAGAGAAGAAGAGAAAAGAGAAGAAAGCAGAACAGAATATGGAAGAGAAGAAAAAAGAAGACAGAAGTGAAGAGAAGAAAAGACAGAAGAGGAGAGGAGAGAAGAAGAGAGAAGAGAAGACAGAATGGAATAGAATAAGAATAGGAATAGGAATAGAATAGAATAAAGAAGAGAAGAAGAGAAAAGAGAAGAAAGCAGAACAGAATATGGAAGAGAAGAAAAAAGAAGACAGAAGTGAAGAGAAGAAAAGACAGAAGAGGAGAGGAGAGAAGAAGAGAGAAGAGAAGACAGAATGGAATAGAATAAGAATAGGAATAGGAATAGAATAGAATAGAATAAAGAAGAGAAGAAGAGAAAAGAGAAGAAAGCAGAACAGAATATGGAAGAGAAGAAAAAAGAAGACAGAAGTGAAGAGAAGAAAAGACAGAAGAGGAGAGGAGAGAAGAAGAGAGAAGAGAAGACAGAATGGAATAGAATAAGAATAGGAATAGGAATAGAATAGAATAAAGAAGAGAAGAAGAGAAAAGAGAAGAAAGCAGAACAGAATATGGAAGAGAAGAAAAAAGAAGACAGAAGTGAAGAGAAGAAAAGACAGAAGAGGAGAGGAGAGAAGAAGAGAGAAGAGAAGACAGAATGGAATAGAATAAGAATAGGAATAGGAATAGAATAGAATAGAATAAAGAAGAGAAGAAGAGAAAAGAGAAGAAAGCAGAACAGAATATGGAAGAGAAGAAAAAAGAAGACAGAAGTGAAGAGAAGAAAAGACAGAAGAGGAGAGGAGAGAAGGAGAAGAGAAGACAGAATGGAATAGAATAAGAATAGGAATTAGAATAGAATAGAATAGAATAGAATAGAATAGAAGAAGAGAAAAGAGAAGAAAGCAGAACAGAATATGGAAGAGAAGAGAAGAAAAAAGAAGACAGAAGTGAAGAGAAGAAAGAAAAGACAGGAGAGGAGAGGAGAGAAGAAGAGAGAAGAGAAGACAGAATGGAATAGAATAAGAATAGGAATAGGAATAGAATAGAATAAAGAAGAGAAGAAGAGAAAAGAGAAGAAAGCAGAACAGAATATGGAAGAGAAGAAAAAAGAAGACAGAAGTGAAGAGAAGAAAAGACAGAAGAGGAGAGGAGAGAAGAAGAGAGAAGAGAAGACAGAATGGAATAGAATAAGAATAGGAATAGGAATAGAATAGAATAGAATAAAGAAGAGAAGAAGAGAAAAGAGAAGAAAGCAGAACAGAATATGGAAGAGAAGAAAAAAGAAGACAGAAGTGAAGAGAAGAAAAGACAGAAGAGGAGAGGAGAGAAGGAGAAGAGAAGACAGAATGGAATAGAATAAGAATAGGAATTAGAATAGAATAGAATAGAATAGAATAGAATAGAATAGAGAAGAGAAGAAGAGAAGAGAGCAGAACGTAATATGGAATAGAAGAGAAGAGGAGAAGAAAAAAGAAGACAGAAGTGAAGAGAAGAAAAGACAGGAGAGGAGAGGAGAGAAGAAGAGAGAAGAGAAGACAGAATGGAATAGAATAAGAATAGGAATAGGAATAGAATAGAATAGAATAAAGAAGAGAAGAAGAGAAAAGAGAAGAAAGCAGAACAGAATATGGAAGAGAAGAAAAAAGAAGACAGAAGTGAAGAGAAGAAAAGACAGAAGAGGAGAGGAGAGAAGAAGAGAGAAGAGAAGACAGAATGGAATAGAATAAGAATAGGAATAGGAATAGAATAGAATAAAGAAGAGAAGAAGAGAAAAGAGAAGAAAGCAGAACAGAATATGGAAGAGAAGAAAAAAGAAGACAGAAGTGAAGAGAAGAAAAGACAGAAGAGGAGAGGAGAGAAGAAGAGAGAAGAGAAGACAGAATGGAATAGAATAAGAATAGGAATAGGAATAGAATAGAATAGAATAAAGAAGAGAAGAAGAGAAAAGAGAAGAAAGCAGAACAGAATATGGAAGAGAAGAAAAAAGAAGACAGAAGTGAAGAGAAGAAAAGACAGAAGAGGAGAGGAGAGAAGAAGAGAGAAGAGAAGACAGAATGGAATAGAATAAGAATAGGAATAGGAATAGAATAGAATAGAATAAAGAAGAGAAGAAGAGAAAAGAGAAGAAAGCAGAACAGAATATGGAAGAGAAGAAAAAAGAAGACAGAAGTGAAGAGAAGAAAAGACAGAAGAGGAGAGGAGAGAAGAAGAGAGAAGAGAAGACAGAATGGAATAGAATAAGAATAGGAATAGGAATAGAATAGAATAAAGAAGAGAAGAAGAGAAAAGAGAAGAAAGCAGAACAGAATATGGAAGAGAAGAAAAAAGAAGACAGAAGTGAAGAGAAGAAAAGACAGAAGAGGAGAGGAGAGAAGAAGAGAGAAGAGAAGACAGAATGGAATAGAATAAGAATAGGAATAGGAATAGAATAGAATAGAATAAAGAAGAGAAGAAGAGAAAAGAGAAGAAAGCAGAACAGAATATGGAAGAGAAGAAAAAAGAAGACAGAAGTGAAGAGAAGAAAAGACAGAAGAGGAGAGGAGAGAAGGAGAAGAGAAGACAGAATGGAATAGAATAAGAATAGGAATTAGAATAGAATAGAATAGAATAGAATAGAATAGAATAGAGAAGAGAAGAAGAGAAGAGAGCAGAACGTAATATGGAATAGAAGAGAAGAGGAGAAGAAAAAAGAAGACAGAAGTGAAGAGAAGAAAAGACAGGAGAGGAGAGGAGAGAAGAAGAGAGAAGAGAAGACAGAATGGAATAGAATAAGAATAGGAATAGGAATAGAATAGAATAGAATAAAGAAGAGAAGAAGAGAAAAGAGAAGAAAGCAGAACAGAATATGGAAGAGAAGAAAAAAGAAGACAGAAGTGAAGAGAAGAAAAGACAGAAGAGGAGAGGAGAGAAGAAGAGAGAAGAGAAGACAGAATGGAATAGAATAAGAATAGGAATAGGAATAGAATAGAATAAAGAAGAGAAGAAGAGAAAAGAGAAGAAAGCAGAACAGAATATGGAAGAGAAGAAAAAAGAAGACAGAAGTGAAGAGAAGAAAAGACAGAAGAGGAGAGGAGAGAAGAAGAGAGAAGAGAAGACAGAATGGAATAGAATAAGAATAGGAATAGGAATAGAATAGAATAGAATAAAGAAGAGAAGAAGAGAAAAGAGAAGAAAGCAGAACAGAATATGGAAGAGAAGAAAAAAGAAGACAGAAGTGAAGAGAAGAAAAGACAGAAGAGGAGAGGAGAGAAGAAGAGAGAAGAGAAGACAGAATGGAATAGAATAAGAATAGGAATAGGAATAGAATAGAATAGAATAAAGAAGAGAAGAAGAGAAAAGAGAAGAAAGCAGAACAGAATATGGAAGAGAAGAAAAAAGAAGACAGAAGTGAAGAGAAGAAAAGACAGAAGAGGAGAGGAGAGAAGAAGAGAGAAGAGAAGACAGAATGGAATAGAATAAGAATAGGAATAGGAATAGAATAGAATAAAGAAGAGAAGAAGAGAAAAGAGAAGAAAGCAGAACAGAATATGGAAGAGAAGAAAAAAGAAGACAGAAGTGAAGAGAAGAAAAGACAGAAGAGGAGAGGAGAGAAGAAGAGAGAAGAGAAGACAGAATGGAATAGAATAAGAATAGGAATAGGAATAGAATAGAATAGAATAAAGAAGAGAAGAAGAGAAAAGAGAAGAAAGCAGAACAGAATATGGAAGAGAAGAAAAAAGAAGACAGAAGTGAAGAGAAGAAAAGACAGAAGAGGAGAGGAGAGAAGGAGAAGAGAAGACAGAATGGAATAGAATAAGAATAGGAATTAGAATAGAATAGAATAGAATAGAATAGAATAGAATAGAATAGAATAGAGAAGAGAAGAAGAGAAGAGAGCAGAACGTAATATGGAATAGAAGAGAAGAGGAGAAGAAAAAAGAAGACAGAAGTGAAGAGAAGAAAAGACAGGAGAGGAGAGGAGAGAAGAAGAGAGAAGAGAAGACAGAATGGAATAGAATAAGAATAGGAATAGGAATAGAATAGAATAGAATAAAGAAGAGAAGAAGAGAAAAGAGAAGAAAGCAGAACAGAATATGGAAGAGAAGAAAAAAGAAGACAGAAGTGAAGAGAAGAAAAGACAGAAGAGGAGAGGAGAGAAGAAGAGAGAAGAGAAGACAGAATGGAATAGAATAAGAATAGGAATAGGAATAGAATAGAATAAAGAAGAGAAGAAGAGAAAAGAGAAGAAAGCAGAACAGAATATGGAAGAGAAGAAAAAAGAAGACAGAAGTGAAGAGAAGAAAAGACAGAAGAGGAGAGGAGAGAAGAAGAGAGAAGAGAAGACAGAATGGAATAGAATAAGAATAGGAATAGGAATAGAATAGAATAGAATAAAGAAGAGAAGAAGAGAAAAGAGAAGAAAGCAGAACAGAATATGGAAGAGAAGAAAAAAGAAGACAGAAGTGAAGAGAAGAAAAGACAGAAGAGGAGAGGAGAGAAGAAGAGAGAAGAGAAGACAGAATGGAATAGAATAAGAATAGGAATAGGAATAGAATAGAATAGAATAAAGAAGAGAAGAAGAGAAAAGAGAAGAAAGCAGAACAGAATATGGAAGAGAAGAAAAAAGAAGACAGAAGTGAAGAGAAGAAAAGACAGAAGAGGAGAGGAGAGAAGAAGAGAGAAGAGAAGACAGAATGGAATAGAATAAGAATAGGAATAGGAATAGAATAGAATAAAGAAGAGAAGAAGAGAAAAGAGAAGAAAGCAGAACAGAATATGGAAGAGAAGAAAAAAGAAGACAGAAGTGAAGAGAAGAAAAGACAGAAGAGGAGAGGAGAGAAGAAGAGAGAAGAGAAGACAGAATGGAATAGAATAAGAATAGGAATAGGAATAGAATAGAATAGAATAAAGAAGAGAAGAAGAGAAAAGAGAAGAAAGCAGAACAGAATATGGAAGAGAAGAAAAAAGAAGACAGAAGTGAAGAGAAGAAAAGACAGAAGAGGAGAGGAGAGAAGGAGAAGAGAAGACAGAATGGAATAGAATAAGAATAGGAATTAGAATAGAATAGAATAGAATAGAATAGAATAGAATAGAAGAAGAGAAAAGAGAAGAAAGCAGAACAGAATATGGAAGAGAAGAGAAGAAAAAAGAAGACAGAAGTGAAGAGAAGAAAAGAAAAGACAGGAGAGGAGAGGAGAGAAGAAGAGAGAAGAGAAGACAGAATGGAATAGAATAAGAATAGGAATAGGAATAGAATAGAATAAAGAAGAGAAGAAGAGAAAAGAGAAGAAAGCAGAACAGAATATGGAAGAGAAGAAAAAAGAAGACAGAAGTGAAGAGAAGAAAAGACAGAAGAGGAGAGGAGAGAAGAAGAGAGAAGAGAAGACAGAATGGAATAGAATAAGAATAGGAATAGGAATAGAATAGAATAAAGAAGAGAAGAAGAGAAAAGAGAAGAAAGCAGAACAGAATATGGAAGAGAAGAAAAAAGAAGACAGAAGTGAAGAGAAGAAAAGACAGAAGAGGAGAGGAGAGAAGAAGAGAGAAGAGAAGACAGAATGGAATAGAATAAGAATAGGAATAGGAATAGAATAGAATAAAGAAGAGAAGAAGAGAAAAGAGAAGAAAGCAGAACAGAATATGGAAGAGAAGAAAAAAGAAGACAGAAGTGAAGAGAAGAAAAGACAGAAGAGGAGAGGAGAGAAGAAGAGAGAAGAGAAGACAGAATGGAATAGAATAAGAATAGGAATAGGAATAGAATAGAATAGAATAAAGAAGAGAAGAAGAGAAAAGAGAAGAAAGCAGAACAGAATATGGAAGAGAAGAAAAAAGAAGACAGAAGTGAAGAGAAGAAAAGACAGAAGAGGAGAGGAGAGAAGGAGAAGAGAAGACAGAATGGAATAGAATAAGAATAGGAATTAGAATAGAATAGAATAGAATAGAATAGAATAGAATAGAAGAAGAGAAAAGAGAAGAAAGCAGAACAGAATATGGAAGAGAAGAGAAGAAAAAAGAAGACAGAAGTGAAGAGAAGAAAAGAAAAGACAGGAGAGGAGAGGAGAGAAGAAGAGAGAAGAGAAGACAGAATGGAATAGAATAAGAATAGGAATAGGAATAGGAATAGGAATAGAATAGAGAAGAGAAGAAGAGAAAAGACAGAAGAGGAGAGGAGAGAAGAGACAAGTGAAGAGAAGATAGAATAGAATAGAATAGAATAGAATAGAATAGAATAGAATAGAATAAGAATAAGAATAGAATAGAATAGAATAGAATAGAATAGAATAGGAGTCGGAAGGGGCCTTGGAGAGCTTCTAGTCCAACCCCCTGCTTAGGCAGGAAACCCTATATACCGTTTCAGACAAATGGCGGTCCAATCTCTTCTTAAAAGTTCTGAAGTTAGAACTGAAGAAGCTTCTTGGATGAGAAGCGAAAGGTTTTCAAAGGACAAAAAAAGAAACCAAAGAAAGTCCAGTTTTGTTTTTGTTTTTTAAATTTCTTTGGGGACACCTTTCGGCGTGGGGTTGGGTTTCCTTTCCTTTCCCAAAGGCACCTGCTCGCAGCCAAGGACCCACCTGCCTACCTGGCGTCTCCAAGATTCGCTCCCCGGCAGCAGAGCGGGAGCACGAAGCTCCGGGCCACGATTTCGCGCTTGACTTTCGGAGCCGAGGAGGAGGAGGAGGAGGAGAAGCGGCTGAAACCTCGCTTCGGCCCAAAAGGAAAAAGCGGCCCTTTTGAAAGCCCCCAGCCAGACGGGACCTTTGCTTTCTTTCTTTCTTTCCTTCTTTCCTCTCCTAGGGAGACGACGGGTCGTCCAGGACGGCAGCTTCCAACGCCGAACCCAACTCCGGGAAACCTCAACGGGCTATCATCGCGTTTCCCTCCGGCTTCCCCAGTGGAAACCCAAGGGGGAAAAAAAGGAAAAGAAAAAAAGAAAAAAACGCCAGCAGAAGCCAACAAGGACGATTCCAAAGGGAGCCCAAGAAAAACTTTCGGAAAGGAAACGGGGAAAGAGTCCGGGAAGGTGCCGATGCCCCAAGATCAGCGCAGCCCTTGGCCAAAAGCGCAGCGAGCCCGACTTCAGAAAACTCGCAGCGGCCGCGCGCGCCCTGCCTCGGCGGGTTGTGTAACTCCCGGCGAACCCCGGCTGGAGTTTCGCCCTCCCTCCTTCTTTCCCTCCCTCCCTCCCGAGGCAGGCGGAGGTGCGCGGGCACGCGGGTGGAGAGCGCGCCCAGGCGGGGGAGCGCGCCATCCTGAGCGGTGCCTGCGCGGAGAGAAAGAGGAGGCCGGAGAGCTTGGTGCGCGACCCGGGCCGGGTGGGGTGGGGGGAAAACAGGGGAGGCTGGGAGGGATGGACGGGGGGGGGAGGGGGGGCGCGCGTTCCCGTCGGCGCTGGGGAGCCTGGCACGGAAAGTAGGTCAGCTCCTCCCCAGCGGAGCCGGCCGAGCTCGAGGGAGCCAGGGAGGCGCGCAGCGGATGGTTGGCGCATCTTGGCGGTGGAGGATGGCCGGGTAGGGTGGGGGGCTTCCATTCGGGGGACCCCCGCGCTGCAAGGAAAGGGAAAGGTGCAGGTGGGCTCGAATTGCAGGGGTTCCAGGGCTAAATCAACCGCCCTTTGTCAGAAATGGTGTAAGGTTCTCCTGCTTGGGCGGGAGGGTGGGGGGTTGGACTAGATGACCTACAAGGTCCCTTCCAACTCTATCATTCTGTTATTCAGTGGCGTGGCTTGACCTTCGGAAGTTGTGGGAGCTTCATCCCTGGAGGCTTTCAAGAAGAGACTGGATTGCCATCAGTCAGAAATGGTGCAAAGTCTCCTGCTGGGGGGGGGGGGGGTTGGACTAGATGACCTACAAGGTCCCTTCCAACTCTGTTAAATCTGTCAAATGTGCCCAGCCAGTCGCTCCTGGATCCCAGAGGGATGCCAGTGGGAGCACTCTTCTCCTCTGGGCCGCTTCCAGCCCTCCAAAACATCCCTACTTCTTTTTTGGGGCTAGAGTTTTGAAAAGTGGTTTGCCATTGCATGCTTTTTGGGATTAAGCCAGAGTGGCTGGCCTAAAGGTGACCTGGCTGAGACTAGAAGCCGCATTTCTTGCCTTGCTCCAAACCGAGGGGCGCAAAAGAGCGAGATCGGGGCGAAGGGGAGGGAAGGGGGGCCTTCCAGGTCGCCTGGGACTCGGTGCTGGGTTTTCCGATCAGCTGCTTCAGCTGGACTTTTCTAAGAGTTGTTGGGTCTGTTTGGATAGTTTACAGATTAACAGAGTTGGAAGGGACCTTGTAGGTCATTTAGTCCAACCCCCACCCGCCCAAGCAGGAGACTCTACACCATTTCTGTTTCTTTAGACCTCTTCTCTTTTTTAAACAAACAAACAAAGGAAGGAAGGAAGGAAAGGAAGGAAGGTTGGACAGGAGGGAGGGAGGGAGGGAGGAAGGAAAGGTTCTTAAAAACCTCCGGGGGTGAAGCACCCACAACTTCTGGTGGCAAGCTGTTCCACGGGTTAATTGTCCTCACAGTTAGGAAGTTTCTCCTTAATTCCAGGTTGCTTCTCTCCTTGGTCAGTTTCCAACTATTGTTTCTTCTCCTGCCTTCTGGTGTTTTGGAGAATAAGCTGACCCCTACCTCCTCTCTGGGGCAGCCCCTCAAATGTTGGAAGGCTGCTATCATGTCTCCCCTGGTCCTTCTCTTCAGTAGACTAGCCAAACCCAAATCCTGCAACTGTTCTTCATATATTTTTGTCTCTAGGCCTTTAATCATCTTAGTTGCTCCTCTCTGAACTTTTTCCCAAGTCTCGATATCTTTTTTGTAATGTCACATCTTTTTGGTAATGTCTTTTTTGTAGCACAGTGCAGGCTTTTGATGGTGCCTATCTCCCAGGTTTAGTTGTGGGAGGGAAAACTTTCAAAGCAAACCCAAACTGCTTCAAAAACAACACATTTTCGTTGTTGGTTTTTTTCGTTTTTTTATTTTTTAACAACAAACATAAACAAACACAAAACAACAAATAAAACCGTCTTCCTATTGTACAGTGTGTCAGTTGGTGCATATCTTTTGTGCACAATATCAGCAGTCTTTTCCCTTCTAGATTTAAATTATAATTCATATTATATATATCGACTATGCCTATTATATTATTATTAACACCTTATCAGACTTTAATTACAAATTCACATCATTCTTTTTGAGCAAATCTCAACTATTACATGACCTAATACGTAATATCATTTATTTCATTATGATCAACATTTTTGCTTTTGATTTGATTTTCCTAACCATATGAATGTGCCCCCTTTCTATACTCTTCAATTGTTTACAGGGAATCAAATTTTGGACATCTTAACATGTTTTAAACTGGGAGTCCTCCAAAGCAGTCTAAATCCATATTTTTTTTAGACTTGGGAAGGTGAAGGTGTGTGGAATTCAACTTCCAGAATTCTGGGAGTTGAATTACACACATCTTCAAAGTTCTCAAGTTTGAAAAACCCTGGACTATTGCAGTCTAAAAACTACGTACATTTCCTATAGGGTTTTTTTTTTTTCATCAAGGAGACCCAAAGAAAAAGAACCATGGTCTATTTGCAATTGTTTGGAACAGTAAAAAGCCAATTTCATACGCTGCAATCCATAAAAGCACTTTCAAGCGAGATCAATCTCTTCTTCCTTTTGAAAAAAAGAATCATGTTTGCTGAATGTGCCTTTAATGGCTGTACGGAAGAGACAATTTCACAGGTCTACCTGGCTTCCAGAAACCCTTATCCTTGTTGGCACCTGGCCTCGCTCTTTAAAATAGACTCACTGAAGAAAAATATTCTGAGCAAGGCTCCATCAGCCTGTTTGGTAAACTCCAATTTTTAAAAAACTTTTTTAAAAAAAAAAAAAAAAGATGAAAATATCAACATGGCACATTGAAAAATAAACAGTCCAGGCAGAAGAGGCAAAGTTGTTAAGCAGGCCGAGAAACATTCAGCTAAAAGCCGGCATTATTTTGGAGCTTGCTTGGAAAGTGATATTTGCATTGAAGGTGTAAAATGAGGACAGCTTGTTTCCAGAATGAAGGCCTGACAGGGAGGTGAGGCAAGGCCAGGATAAAAGCTACGTTTTCTTTCCTTGAATATCGACTGGGTGAAACCAGGCTTAATAGCACTAACTGTGAGAGGGATCTTGGAGTCTTAGTGGACAACCAGCTAAATAGGAGCCAGCCGTGTGCAGCAGCAGCCAAAAAAGCTAATGCAATCCTAAATTGTATTAACAGAGGGATACAATCAAGAACAAGGGAGGTACTAATACCACTCTATAAAGCCTTAGTAAGGCCACGCCTAGAGCACTGCATCCAGTTTTGGCCACCACACTATAAAAAAGATGTTGAGACTCTAGAAAAAGTGCAGAGAAGAGAACCAGGATGATGAGGGGACTGGAGGCTAAAACCTACAATGAACGGTTGCAGGAACTGGGCTTGGCTAGTCTAGGGAAGAGAAGGACCAGGGGAGACAGGAGAGCAGCCTTTCATATTTGAGTGGCTGCCACAGAGCAGAGGGGGTCTCAAGCTATTCTCCAAAGCCCCCGAAGGCCAGACAAGGAAGAATGGATGGAAACTGATCAAGGAGAGATTCAACCTAGAAATAAGGAGGGATTTTCTGACAGTGAGAAACTATCCACCCATGGAACTTTGTGGAAAGTTGTGGGAGCTTCATCCCTGGAGGCTTTCAAGTAGAGACTGGACTGCCATTGGTCAGAAATGGTGTAGGGTCTCCTGCTTGGGCCGGGGGGGGGGGTTGGACTAGATGGCCTAGAAGATCCCTTCCAAGGTCCCATTATCTGTTATCTGTTGTCTGAATTTTGCATTAAGAAAAATATACAGGCAGTCTTCAACTTAACAACCAAAATCGAGCCTCAAATTTCTGGGGATAAGTGAGACATTTGGTTAAGTGAGATTTGGCCCACAGCCTTAACTCTGTTGTTAAATGGATCGTGGCAGTTCTTAAGCCAGTAAGACAGTCTGTTATCTTATGTTTGTTATGTTGTGTTATTTTATGTTATGTCATATTGTTGTTATTGTTGTGTTGTGTTATGTTATATTCTTATGTTGTGTTGTTATGTTATATTGTTATGTTAGTTGTGTTATGTTATGTTTTTTTTATATATATAATTTTTTATTAAGTAAACATTAAAAACAATTGAACACAGTGCAACTTTCTTGGCCATCATTTTGGCCATACATACCATAGCATAAAAGTAGGTATAACCGTTGATTTTTCCTTTTTTCCTACATTGTTAATTTCATGCTGGTTACCTATTTGTTTCTATTTGCCTTTATATACATATTTACAACCTAGCTTCTTTTCCATCTCCCTTTTCCCCTTAAAGTCTTTATATTCAAATCATATTTGTCCATTATATTTCATTTTCTTTAACGTACAAAACTTTAACTTTCATTCCTATAAACCGTCTGTGCAGAGATGGACAGACTAACTCTAGAAATTAAGGATAAGGGTGAGACCAGAGTACTATGAAGTCTGGAGCAAAATTTATCAATGGTTTGGAGTCAAGGTAAAGAAGAATGTGTTGTTGTGTTATGTTGTTACAATGTTGTTATGTTCTTAGTTGTGGTGTTGTGTTGTGTTTTGTTGTTGTATTTTGTTATGTTGTTATATTGTTGTTATATTGTATTATGTTATGTTAATGTTATGTTATATTCCACTTCCTTGGTACAGGGAACAAACTCATAGACTTTCCAAAATTTCTTTGTCAATGCAGTTATTCTACAATAAAAAGGACAAGGGGATGACATCCATCAATCAAGGGCTTGTCCCTGGAAGATGTGGGTACTCCATCACTGGAGGTTTTTAAGAAGAGACTGGGCGGCCACTTGTCTGGAGTGGTACAGGGTCTCCTTCTTGAGCCAAAGGTTGGACTAGAAGACCTCCAAGGTCCTTTCCAGCTCTGTTATTCTGTTATTCTCTGGTAAATGCATATTTTTCCCGTTTATGAGACTACTCTCTGCCTGTCTTTCCTCCACTTAACTTACAAGACGCCTGTGGAGCAAATTGCTAGTTTCTTCCCGTGAGTCAGCTTCAGTTCAAAGTGTCACTTCAACTCATGGCATGCTTTGCAAACCAAATTTCATACCTAATGATGGATCCATCTGGTGATATGGCAAGCAATTCCTTCTCCCTCGTGGCCTTCTTTTAAGAGACCCCTGTTCCCAGGGGATGCTGTCAAACCACTGATGGGGATAATGTCACTTTTGGTGAGAGAGACAAATATAAACTGTGGGTCAAAAACCACATTTACGGAAGGTCCAAAATGACAGACTGGGGAAATGTAATGAATTGCATTTTGGCTAATGGATTGCGTTTTTTTTTAAATTGTGTGGACGACATGTTGTGATGCTTTTTTCTCTCTTGAACTCCAGGCCTGGTAGAAATTTGCAAACGGGGCCTTATGGCTGCAGGGAATTAGGATTGGGATTTCATAGATATGATCCATCCAAGAGAATACATTGGAAAATAGAACAGATTTTTTTTTAAAGAAATTCTGCTTCCAATCAAAAACAGACCAAGAGATATGAGGGAGGCCTTGTCTCTTAGTAATTTTGGCAGGTCACAGAGATTGAAGAATGCCAGGAATAGCAAAGAAAACAAACTGATGAAGTACTGAACATATAGGTTAACATGTGTGCAGATATATAGGTGTGTTTTTGTTATTAATACGTTTTGATTCTCAATACCTTATCAATAGGGTTTTTTTTTTTCATATATAAAATGAAAAAAAACAATGTACGGACAATTTATGAGACTCTAGAAAGGGTGCAGAGAAGAGCAACCAGGATGATTAGGGGACTGGAGGCTAAAACATATATAAAGAACGGTTGCAGGAATTGGGTATGTCTAGTTTGAGAAAAAGGACTAGGGGTGACATGATAGCAGCCTTCCAATATCTCAGGGGCTGCCCCAAAGAAAAGGGAGTCAAGCTCTTCTCCAAAGCACCTGAAGGTAGAAGAAGAAGCAATGGATGGAGAGAAGCAACCTAGAACTAAGGAGAAATTTCCTGAAAGTCAGAACAATTAATCAGTGGAACAACTTGCCTCCAGAAATTGTGGATGCTCCAACGCTGGAGGTCTTCAAGAAGGGAACAGGACAATTATTTGTCTGAAAGGTATAGAGCTTCCTGCCTGAGCAAGGGGTTGGACTAGAAGACCTCTGTGGACCCTTCCAACTCTGCTATTATGTTATATTCTACTTCCTCAGTTCAGTGAAGAAGAAGCTCGTGGTGTTTCAAAAACTGTTCTGCCAACACATTTATCCTACAGTAAAAGGAACAACTAGACAAAATATTCTTTATTTACCCTGGTAAAATTGACTTTGAACTTAAAACAATCTCCTCTTAGAGGAGATGGGCAGGGGAAAAATAAATTGCAGATATTCTTTCTTGTACTCTCGAGGAAGTAATTTAAAAGTAAATAATGGTCATAAAGGACCTTCAAACTCCACCACAAATGGATGGATTTAAAAGTAAATTATCTAGAGGCAAAGAGAGTTGGGAGGAGGGGAGAAGCTCCTTTTCATAATAAGCTCATTAAGTATTTTCCAAGAAAAACCCATCCCAGCTTTGTTTTTCAGTGGAGAAATGATCTGGCGCTGGTTTTTTTTTAAAGATTATCTCCCTCTGCTAACGTCACAACCGTATCTTCCCAAGTGCAAAAAAACACACACAAAAAAACCGGAATAAGCATCCAGTAAGCCTGACTGCATTTAGAGAAATTATTAGTGCAAAGGTTGTAAGTGCAAAATATGTTGAGACTCTAGTGTTGTCCCCAATTCGGGTCTGAGCCTGGTGCCAAAGCCAATGATAGACGCCAGACACGAGGTGCAGGCTTTCTGATTGCTTTTTCCTGGAGTACTCCAAGGAAAAGGGCTCCTGGTCAAAATGCCAAATTTCACTAAAGGAGAAGGTGGGACAAAGGGAGATAAGAATAATAAGAATAATCTAATAAGCATTTTAGTAATAATTCTACAATTTGTTCTATTGATCTCTAGCTGTCCCTATTCCCAAATCTTGGCTAATGAATGCCCTAGGAATTATCTAATGTACATTTGATTAGCTGCAGACCTAACTGCTAGCTGAGGTCTGCAAGTTGGCTAACTCATGTTACTTTTATCAGCTTTCCAGTTAGCTAGGATCGTTACAAGATTTACACACTGTGGATATTCGTTGTTCTTGCCTGATTTACTTTGAAGTGTGTGCCATGACGTGGCTTTATTTTAGCAGATGGCCCATCAGTAGAAAGAAAGCAGAGAAAAGCAACCAAGATGATTAGGGGACTGGAGGCTAAAAACATATAAAGAACAGTTGCTGGAACTGGATATGTCCAAAGAAAAGAAGAATTAGGGGGAACATGATAGCAGTCTTCCAATTTTTGAGGAGCTGACACAAAAAAAGAGGGAAGTCAACTTATTTTTCAAAGCCATGGGTGAAAACTCACCAAGGAGAGAATCAACGTAGAACTAAGGAGGAATTTCGTGACAGTGAGAACAATTAACCAGTGGGACTCCTTGCCTCAGAAGTTGTGAATTCTCCAACACTGGAAATTTTTAAGAAGAGATTGGACAACCATTTGCCTGAAATATTTAGAATAGAATAGGAGCTGGAAGGGACCTTGGAGGTCTTCTAGTCCAGCTCAAGCAGGAGAACCTATACAATCCGAGGCAAGGGACTGTCCAATCTTTTCTTAAAAACCTCCAGTGATGGAGCACCCACAATTACTGAAGGCAAAGCAGTTCCACTGGTTAATTGTTTTCACTGTTAGGAAGTTTCCCTTTCATTCTAGGTTGCTTCTCTCTTTAGTTAGTTTCCATCCATTGTTTCTTGTCCTGCCCTCAGGTGTTTTGGAGAGTAATTTGACCCGCCTCTTCTTTGTGGCAGTCCCTCAAATACTGGAATACTGCTATTATGCCACCTCTAATTCTTCTTTTCTTTAGACTAGCCAAACCCAGAACCTGCAGCCGTTCTTCATATGTTTTAGTCTCCAGATCTTCGATCGTCTTAGTTGCTCTTCTCTGAACTTTCTCCAAAGTCTCAACATCTTTTTTGTAGTGTGGTGACCAATACTGGATGTGGTTTTCCAGGTGGGGTCTTACTTGGGTTTTATAAAGCAGCATTGATGCTTCATGTGATCTTGATTCTGTGCCTCTGTTTATACAACCCAGGATTGTATTCTCTTTTTTGGCAGCTGCTGCTGCTGTTGCACACTTTAATGTAAGGCATTGCAAAACTCAAAGAGTATAGGGTTTCTTGCCTGAGAAGGGGATTGGACTAGATGACCTTTGAGGTCCCTTTCACCTTTCATTATTCTGTATTTATTTATTTTTGTTTAGGAAAAGAATAAGCAGGTTGTAATTGGAATCCATTAGCTATTCTACTGAAAGCTCCCTCTTTTATTTAAATATTGAATGGGGGGGGGGCTTGGAGGGAGGGAACATTAAGAAGCTGTTTTAAAGAGCATGTCCTTCCCAAGTGATGGGATTTGAAGGTCACCGATGAATTAAGCCAAATTCTCTTCCATCACCGAGCTGCGTTTCCCTACGAACCACAACAAAGCCCCTGTTTTCATAGCTCATTCACGTCAATTCCTTTCCCTCCCCTTCCTACACACACTCCATTTGCACCCTTTCCTGCGGTGCCAAAGTCCCAGTATGTTTTACACACACACACACACACACACACACACACACACACACGTATGTATATATAAATCTTCTTTTGTTCTCGGAGAAAGTTTTACAGGCATTTCTCCGCCTAAACAGGAATTTCAAGATCGACTTTATTGGCCTGAAGCTCATTTAAAGCAGAGAGGGCCTGGCTTGGAATGGGATCAAATTTAATTTTCACAGTTATAATTATGGGTGGCTCTGACCTCTGGTTACTCATAAAACCCACCCTGTTTTTATAAAGAGGGTTTCGCTTTCTCCACTTGGGGGGAAAAAAATGGGTACATTGGGCAGGTAGTTTTCAAATTACAACCGTTTGTTTAATGACCAGAGAAGTACAATGGCACCGAAAAAAGGTGATTTATGACCATTTCTCACACTTACGACCGTTGTACCATCCCCATGTGACAATTGATTCATGCTTATGATGGCCGCACTGTCCAGGGATCATGTGATTCCTCTGTTTGCGACCTTCTAACGAGCTGAGCCAATGGGGAAACCAGGTTCACTGAACCGCCATGTTACGAACTGAACAATGGCAATGTTTCACTTACCAACAGGGACAGGAAAGGTCGTAAAATGGGGGGAAAGCTCACTTAACAAATGTCTCGCTTAGCAACATAAATGTCAGGCTCCATTGAGGTGGTTTCGCACCTCGTTTTATTTTATGCAATGGGTTGCTATTTGTCAACTAAAAAAATAATAATACTCCCTTGGTCTTTTTAGTTATCAGAAGAAAGGGAGTGGGGGAAGCAGTGCATTCCTTAAATGCCTCAGACAATCACTTTGGCAGCCCGAAGCTGTTGGCACGCAAGATGATTACCGGAGAGCATGATTGATGACTCTTGGCTATGGATGTGTCCCATTGGAGAATATACATCCAGGGGGTGGAGGCAGGGGTAGGATTCAACCGGTGTTACTACTGGTTCAGTGACTATGTTTTGCTGCGCGCGCATGTTAAAAAAAAAACCTCAGCTGTGCCGCCTGGACAGCTGAAAAGCACTGTGCACCGGTGCGCAGCATTTGAAAAGCCTCTTTTCCCTTGCTTTTTCAACCTGAGCTGTGCCACACAAAGCAGCTGAGGTTAAAAAAGCAGGAAATAAAGGACAGGTAAGAGCCCAGGCAGGCGGGTGGGCCAAAGAGCAGCAAACACAGAACCGGTGGCTGCTGCTCTTCAGAGCTACCGGTTCTATAGAACCGGGCAAAACTGGTGGCATCCCACCCCTGGGTGGGGGCAAGACCAGGGTCCAGAAGGAAATGAATGATGTATTTTAGTGTCAGCTGCACCCAGCTAATGCCAACATGAGCACTTCTAATAAATCTTTTTTTTTTTACTCTGAGATATGTGGCTAGAGACTTATGATTTGAATGGGGGTGGATTTGTTAAAGTCCTGACAGTATTATTGGAAAAATCCTTTCCACTCTGCATTTGGCCTCAAACAGCTCCAAAAACAAAGCAGGATTTTTTGGGGGATGGGGGGGGGGAAATCCTCAACTTACAACCCTTGGTTTTCTGTTTACCGACCGTTTGAACTGATGCTTGAGTGAGTTATCCCCACTCTTGCATTTCCCACAATCACCCCATTTCTATGTGGGTTTCATTTTTCATTTTATTTTTTGCTTTGGATTTCTTTCCTGTAAGCCTGTAACTTTTTTTTTTTTTTAATTCCAACTTTTTCGTTCCTCAGCAAGAAACTGCAGGTGCATTCCTGCTTTTCCCTAACTCCAGATCGAGGCTGGTTCTAGATGTTTTTTTTTTTTTTCCAAATTGCTGCTTTACCTACGGATTGCATTTTCAACACCGCAGTAAACTATCCCCATTAGCTGCTCTGAGTCCTTTTTAAGGAGAGATTATTGTGAATTAATAAATTAGCATCTTCTTTATTGAATACAGGCAAACTGGAAAAAAAAATATGTCAAGGGGAAGTAGATTGTTTTTTTTAAAAAAAGATTTTGCCCCCTGGTTATACTGTAGAATGGACACCTATTATAAGGGAGTAACCTTAGATAAAAACAGCAAGGAATCCATGTTCATTTATTGAAAAAACATTTAGTTATCTGTTTATTAAAAGAAAACACACACAATGATCTGTCCATTTGCTTTTCCAAAGCTAGGCAAATGGAAGAAGAAAAAAGATATTTAAAAGCATTCTTTAAAACAAATGGCAGAAAGACAACGGAGAACCTGCAACTAAAAAAAGGAATGGCCAGGATTAAAAAAATAATTCATCCAATCAGCCAGCCCCAAATCCTGCTAGAACAAGGCCTTCTGTAACAAACTGTCATCAGGGAGGAGTGCCAAATCCATCTCCCTTGGCAGAGAGTTCCACCAACCAGGTGTGGCTTTAGGGAAGAAGAATTCATGCCAAAGGTCTGTATTCTTGGATGGGTAACCAGCCCACCTGTATAATGGGGCAAATAAATAAAACCCATGTTTGATGCTCTCTGGTGAATCTTAAGTGGTCATCATCAAAAGTCCTCAATTCCATCGTCAAAAGACCTTTGATCTTCTCCAATTAAAGAGGCTTGGTTGGGTGTTGAAATCCTTGGCAGAAGGAGGAGAAGAAGAAAAAATAGAAACTGGTCAAACTTGTCTGATCAGAAACCCCAACAAGTCCGAAGAAGAAAAGAGAAATGACAGCTAGACTGGTGGTGCCCTGCAGATGGGCTAAGTCACAGATCAATCATCGCGGTACATTTGGGTAAACTTGGCAAGCACCTTAACCTACACTTGGAGCATGAGAGAGGCAGTGGGTGGCAGGAACACTTTTTTGCCCGTTCTTCATTGAGATGATACTTAAATCACAGCACGCATTGGAAGCTCGTCCAACATCTTTAGGTAGACATTAAAAGGCGGTGCCACCAAGAGAAACGGCCAATAAATGCTCTGATATGAAGTGATGGGCTTTCCTTGTAGTTCTGTATGGGGAAGTGCGAAGTCAAGAGAGAGAGAAAAGAAATATGGTGTTGTCAGAACAGTGATTAAAAAAAGATGTTATGATTCTAGAAAGAATGCAGAGAAGAGCAACAAGAATGATGAGAGGGCTGGAAGCTAAAACATACATAGCAATAGCACTTAGACTTATATACCGCTTTATAGTGCTTTACAGACAGATAGAATTCTTTATTGGCCAAGTGTGATTGGACGCCCAAAGCATTACAGCCCTCTCTAAGCAGTTTACAGAGTCAGCATATTGCCATATGAAGAATGGATGCAGGAATTGTCAGTAGGTATGTCTTGTTTAATGAAGAGAAGAACTAGGGTGGATGTGATAGAAGCATTGCAATATTTAAGAGGTTGTTACAAAGAAGAAGATGGGGTCAACCTCTTCTCCAAACCATCTGAGTTTGACAAGAAGCAATGCATGGAAACTAATCAAGGAGAGAACAAGGTCCCTTCCAACTCTAGTATTCTGGTACACATAGGTTGGATTTTAATAAGGAGAGCTGCCTTCCAGCACGAAGCTTTTACCTCTTATCCATCTGCCAATGATCTTCTACAACAGGGGTCTCCAACCTTGGCTCCTGGAAGCCTGGCGGACTTCAACTCCCAGAATTCCACAGCAAGCTTTGCTGGCTGTGGAATTCTGGGAGTTGAAGTCCGCCAGGCTTCCAGGAGCCAAGGTTGGAGACCCCTGTTCTACAAATTTATATTTTCAAGCATCGTCGTTAAATGATAAGCAGAGGGGTAGATAAGTAGCCATACTTCGGTCATGAATCTCTTCCATTCTCATGAATCTCCTCAATTGTATTTTTGTCACTTTTTTGCAGATGTTTTTGATGCTTCAAAGTTTTGTCAGCTGCTATGGCCATTGACTGTGATGAAATATGAAGGCACCTTTTTTAAAAAAAAAAAAAAAATCCATGATCTGGGAATTAGATAGGTGCCTGAATAACGTTTGATTTTGACCCCTAAATCAAAAAACATCCATTTTCTTGGTCCTTTTCCAAATGAAAGACAGATGCTTGGGGCAGCCCTTCTCAACTGTGATCTCAGTACAAGTCCATTTTAATCTATTATCTTGGACCAGGTGTTGATATGGACAAAAAGCTCATCTCTCATCTCAACGCTGTTCCGGAGTTACCTGGTCCTTGAGCTCATCATGAAAAGGGGAGCCCTTTGGGTTTTGACTCTTCATGTGAAAAATGTACCAATCAATGTTCAAGTTGCAATGCAAAACCTCACCGTGAAAACTATACCGTTTATTCAGATTAAAATAATTGGAGTTGATGAACTTCTTAGGATCACAAAACAGGTCCTTCTCCACGTGGTAAATCACATGGCATTCTTCGTTATGCCTAGCCTAGAGGTGAATCACACAACCTCTAAACTAATTGTCTTTCTTTTGGCCTCAAATCTGCGTTCCTCATTTAGCAAGTAATAACTCTGAACGATGTGCACGTTTGTGTTCTCAGTAACGATATGCAAATCCTCCAGGCACCAATTACACAGCTCCTTCTACTTGTGTTCTGCCTTGCAGTTACATTAGCGCAGCCACCAGATTTCCAGAGACCAGCACCTCTGGAATTTCAAGACCGAAAGTGAAATGATGGGCATCGCCTGCCTCGTCCTTCACTGCGGCACGGGCTAATTGGCCACGGGCGGATTCTCCTACATGTCGGCACACATCTCCGAGGGTTGGGCTAACCCTAAAGGCAAGGAAGGGGGGTGTTTGTCTGCCTAACCCAGCCAAGAAGAGTCATCTAAGAAGCCAAGGTTGCCATAGGTCACACAGTTTCCTTGCGCAGAGAATGGTTGTCCCCAAAGGTTTCCCCCCCCCCCCAAGAGGCAACTTGGACTTTCCGTTTTTTCTTTGGTTTTGCTTCCCATCTGAGAAACTTCCTTGGCTTCTCTGAGAAGCTGTGATGACCTAGGGTGGGATACAAAAGCAACAAAGTCACAAAAACAGGTGAAGTCCCTTTAATTCCTTCAATTTGGCTTCAAAAATTCAATTATCATTGACTGGAGATAAAACTCCCCCACAAACAGTTGCGAAAAGGAAGAACTTCCATTCAGACTCAGAATACCTATAAATTATAAATCGAAAAAAAAAAAAAAAAAGCAACACAAACCACACTGAAGCAATTAAGGAGACCAGGCAGGAGAAGGGCTTGAAAACGTCCACACATATCGAAATATACACACTGGGAAGGACACCAGAACTCAGATAAGAACTGAAAGGCTAGAATTATTTCACGCTTTGTTTCCAGCACTGGGCCATGCACAGTTTGTCCTTTTAAACAGTCCTCACAGTTGCAGCCAATGAAGGGGATCAGGGCCCTTTCCTCCCCCAATGACCATGCCATTCACGTTTCTCCCTTATCCGCTCCTTCCTCCGTGCCCTAGGATGAAGAGGGGATGGGCCTGGGTCTTCTTCTGAATACCCAGCCGGCCTCTGCCCTTCCCCAGTTTCCTCCACAACCTCCGGAGCCACACTCCCACTCCCTGTCGGCTGTTCCACCTTTCCCTCAGAGTCAGATTCTAACAAGGGCATGACAGAAGCTTCTGCTCTCAGAACTGAAGAAGCTTCTGGGATGAGAAGCGAAACGTCTTCAAAGAAAAAAAAACCCCAAAAAGTCCTATTGCCTCTTGGGAACAAAAAAGTACCTTTGGGGACAACCATGATTTGGGATGACGGAGAATCTCCCTAGACGTCCTGTGGAGGACGCTGAAGAGTCTTTGAACTTTCGGAGAAGATTCCTCAGAATGCAGGTAGCCCTTGACTTACGACATCAGCCGAGCCCAGAGTTTATGTTGGCTGAGCGAAACATTTGCTGAGGGACCCTTGCCCCATTTTACGACTTTTCTTGCCACCGTTGTTAAGTGGATCCCTCCGGTGGTTAAGTTAGGAAACAACCCTAAGTGAACCATCAACTTTGCTTGTCAGAAGGTCGTAAAAGGGGATCGCCTAACCCCGGGGGTCACCGTGCCCGTCATAAATAGGAGTCAGTTGCTGAGCAGTCTGAGTTTTGATCACGTGGCCACAGGGATGCTGCGATGGTTGTAAGTGTGAAAAACGGTCATGTCATTTTTTTTCAGTCCTGCTGTAACTTTGGACAGTCACTAAATGAACTGTTGCATATTGAAGACTAGCTGGATACCCGTGCTTCGCTTTGAAACTATGTGGTCAGGCTTAGTTTTTGGGGAGGAAAATAAGGGGGGAAAATTCTGCCTCTGCCTACCAGCATCCATCGGTATTCATCTGGCTAGCGTCCTGTCAGTGTGCGAGAGAGTGGAGGGCTGCTTGGAAACTGAAAAATTATATGCTGTGTGAGCAAGAAGGAGACAGCAAGGAACCTGGGCGTGGCTTAGCTCAACCGTTCTGGACTAAAGCTGCTTGGTGCTGTGAAACTGAAACTAAAAATCCTCTGCTTGTTTGTGCATTTGGAAGAGATTTCTTTTCAGGTGGGGAGGGGGAGTAGAACTCCTTAGCATCAGAGCATGTTAATACTAATAATATAGGAAATGCTCATGCTCTGATGGTCAATTCGAAAAATTGAAGCCTTTGTTTTGTTTTATTAATTTAGTTATAAAATTTATTGTTAGGGTTGGCCTAATGGCATCAGGCTAGAAACCAGGTGACGGTGAGTTCTAGTCCCATCTTAGGCATGAAAGCCAGCTGGGTGACTTTGGGCCAATCATCAGGAGACCGGGAGTTCTAGTCCTTTCCTAGACACAAAAATTGGGTGGTTGATTCTGGGCCAGTCCACTTCTTTCAACCCAACCCACTGGGTTGCTAGGGAAACAGGAGGAAGAAGCAGCAGGCGTGTTCTTGAGTTACTCATAAAGAAGTCAAGGTAGGATAAAAATCTAATAAATAAATTTGTACCCTGCTTTAATTGCTACAGCTCAAGGTGATCTCCATTGCCCCCCTACATCCCTCTGAGACTGTTACCCCTTCCCCGAAATGGCTTCCAATTTGAATTAAACCCTGCATCCGACGTCCTCCTTAAATACAAACCTGTTCCAGATATCAAGGTTTCTTCCAAGCCGGGTATTTTGCCATTTGCTAGAAATGAAGTGAGGCTTCCAGTGCAAACCTTGGGAGACGAGTCAAACAAATTTCTCAAATTCTTCTTTAAAAAACTCATCTTCCAAACAGCTGGATGCATTTCCTGGATCTGGAGTCATATCATGCCTCAACGTCATCTGGACCTCTTCCCCTAGCTGTGGCTTGACCCGAGAAGAACCCACAGCTATTTCCTATTTCCCATCCTTTCCAGGCTTTCTAAAGCGAGCATTGTGGAGAATCCCATTTTTATGGGCGTGGGCTCAACTTCGTGTGTGCCGACATTACTGAATAAATCCATGGCTTCATTTCCCAAATATTTTTATTTTCTTCACATCTCCAGCTATCAGAAAGCAGCCGACGTCATTTGCCTGGATTATTTTCCTTCCCCACTGGGGAGACGTCTTCGTAAGGTCTTAGTTTTGAACGCAAGACCTCCCAATGGTATTATGTTACGTGGATTGTGGCAAAGGGAAGGGACGCGATGTTTAAACGCCGTGTCTAGTTGCTAACAAGGAACGATTCAAAGGGCAGAAACCTTGCCTGGTTACAGGTAATATACCTACCTACCTACCTACATACATACATACATACATATATTTGTTTTCTTAAGTTTTCACGGGTACTTACATGTATGGCATTCAGTTTAGTTCGGGTATTTTCCCACTATACAGAAGCCTGATGATGGCAGATGAGATTCTGCCGAAACGTTGCTACAACTTTAAAAGCACAACTACTATGACGTGGGAAAATACCCGAACAAAGCTGAATGCCATACATTTATATATATATGTGTGTGTGTGTGTGTGTGTATGTATGTATATATGTATATGTGTGTGTGTGTGTGCGTGTGTGTGTGTTATTCAGCTTTGCTATATATATAAAATCATGCATCATCACAAAATCTCCAGAACCGTAAAGCCTACAAACTTAAAATTTGGCACGTATGTTCCTCTTGGCTTCTAGGGGCTCACTAAGAAATTTAATAACTCAATTAATAAAACAAAGCAAAGCAGAAGCAAGTCAAAAAAAAAAATCCTAGTCCTGTTTCCTTCCTTTTCATTGCTGCTCTCCAGATTGGAACACCCCTTTGTCTGAAATGGGTCAGGGTTTCCTGCCTGAGCAACGGATTGGACTAGAAGACCTTTCGAGGTCCCTTTCAACTCAGCTAGTCTGTTAAGGCCATCAACTCCCAAACTACCCCAAGTCACAATCCCTCCCTCCCTTCACCAGAGTTAAATTACAACAGGGTGGAAGCTGATGAGAAAAAAAACAGGGAAAGTTTTCACCTCCACCTGCCAGTTAGAAAAACTCGAACCGGTTTAAGCAAACCCGCTGAAAATAAGGTTTGTTTGGGTGGTTCTCAGCTTTAGTGGCTTTTAAACCATTTCTGCCTTTAAAATAATAATAATAATAATACTCTGTTTTCCCGAAAATAAGACCTAACCAGAAAATAAATCCTAGCATGATTTTTCAGGAGGCTCGTAATAGAAGCCCTATCCCCCAAAATAAGCCCCAGTTAAGATTGTCAGCCAGATTGTCAGCCATTTAGTACCATATTTCCCTGAAAATGTGACCTAACAGGAAAATGAGCCATAATGCGTCTTTTGGAGCAAAAATTAATCTAAGACCCCAGGTGACGGTGAGTTCTAGTCCCATCTTAGGCATGAAAGCCAGCTGGGTGACTTTGGGCCAATCACCAGGAGCTGGGAGTTCTAGTCCTTTCCTAGACACAAAAATTGGGTGGTTGATTCTGGGCCAGTCCACCTCTTTCAACCCAACCCACTTATTTTGGGGGAAACACGGTAATAACCAACACGAAATAGGAAATGCCTTCTTCACTTCTCCAGCACTGATTGAGAGCAAACTCTGGTTTCCATCGGATGGCACTTCTTTTGGCACAACGATGGTGCCTTCTTCTTCTGTCTTTTTCCACAAAGAGAGGGAGGGTGGGAAGGAGGCCTATTTCAACACTCCCCCCACACCATGTCCCACCCTAACCCGTATAAACACGATCAGGGGTGGAAGGCGTTTGCTTAAAACACCAGAAGAACTTGTTCCTGACCCAGTGACCTACTTATTATTTTTTTTTTTGCAGCTCTGCTTAACCGCACAACCTCTTCCAACTTCACCCTGAGTAACTTCTGCACATGGGGGCGGGCGGCTGTGACCACAGACAGACAGGTTGGCAGGCAGGCAGCACGAAACAGGAACCCAGGGAGGATTTTTGGGCCCTGAAGTCACCGCTCAGCCATCTGGCTTGCAGGAGAGCAAGCGAAGGCCGGTTTTGTTTTGGTTTTTTGTTTTGCAAAGGATAGGAAATCCCCCTTTTTTCCCCCCTCCTTGTTCCCAGAGATGTCTGCATCTTTTTTTTTGGAAGGATGTCAACATTCCTACTGCCAAGGGGCTAAAATGGTTGGGGAGAATGGAGATTTGGGGGGGAAGGGGGTTTCAACCCAAAAGGGGGTTCCCTGACTTGTCCTGCAGAAAGAAGGAAGAGACGGTTTGGACGGGGATGGAAACAATGGTACGAAAAAGAAAAGAGTTGTGGTTTTTCTAAAAAAAAATGTTGCTTGCTCAAAATAAGTGCAAGTGAACTCGAGTCTGCTTTGAATGGATCAGGTTTTAAATGACTCATTCAAGAAAATGTGGTGGGTTCTTTTTTGTCTTGCTCCTTTCCTCCTTCCAAGGTCGGTAAAAATGAGGGCCAAGGTTGTTGTTGGGGGGGGAAGAAGCTGACTCTATAAACCGCCTAGAGAGAGCTGTGAAGTACTATGAAGCGGTATATAAGTCTAAGGGCTATTGTCATTGCTAACTCTGCTCGCTGCCAGCTGTTCAATCATGATTGGCTCAAGGTTGACGCAGCCTTCCCTCCTTCCGAGGTGGGTAAAATGAGGAGCCTGATTGTTGGGGGGGCAAAGAGGCTGACTCTGTAAACTGCTTAGAGGGGGATGTAAAAGCACTGTGAAATGGCGTCTGAATGCTATTGCAGGCTGCCTTTGCCCACTGCTAGGAGTTCGATCCTGACCAGCTTAAGGTTAACTTAGCTTTCCATCCTTCCAGATTGTCAGGGACAGTAGGCTGACTCTGTAAACCACTTAAGGCTGTAAAACACTGTAAAGCGGTATAGAAGTCTAAGGGCTATTCCTTCCTTCCTTCCTTCCTTCCTTCCTTCCTTCCTTCCTTCCTTCCTTCCTTCCTTCCTTCCTTCCTTCCTTCCTTCCTTCCTTCCCAGTTGTTAGAATGAAGTATTGCACACTAACTCTGCCCACTGCCAGGAGTTCGATGCTGACTGGCTCAAAGTTGACTCAGCCTTCCGTCCTTCCAAGGTGGGTAAAACGAGGAGCCAGATTGTTTGGGGGCAAGACGCTAACTCTGTAAAACTGCTCAGAGAGGGCTGTGAAGTGCTGTGAAGCCGTATATAAACCTTAAGTGCTGTCGCTAACTCTGCCCACTGTCAGGAGTTCGATCCTGACCGGCTCACGGTTGACTCAGCCTTCCGTCTTTCCGAGGTGGCTAAAATGAGGATCCAGATTGTTGGAGGCAAGAGGCTTACTCTGTAAAACCACTTAGAGAGGGCTGTAAAAGCACTATAAAGTGGTACATAAGTCTCAATGCCATGGCTATAGTCAATACATCTATATTGCCGGCCCAGCTAGCCGACTCTCATTCGACCCAGCCAAGTCTTTATGGCTGCCTAGATGGATGACATATGTCGTATAACGAAACCACCATCAAAGAGCGAAGAGTCAATCAGAGAACCCCATCTGGGTCTCCGCTGACTCAGCCCTGCATTCCGGTTTAAAGGAAGACGCTGAACCACGAGAGTGACGGCCCCCCACCCCCTGCCTCAGCTGCCAATGGCTGGTCCCTGTCTTGATCACCCCAAAGTCTCCCAGGGATGCTTCAAAAGGTTCTGCAAATAGATTTAGTGGTTTTTTAAAAAAAAAAAGAAAAAAGAAAAGAAAAGAAAATTGGGAGGGCTTTTCTTTGCAAGGGGTGGGAAGGAAGGTTGCAGTGATTAATTTTCACCAGTATTCGACGAGAGGGGATAATACGTGGATAACATCCTCTTTTTTCACGCACTCTTTTAATGCTTTGATTGTTTGGGGGTGGTTTTTTTTCCTCTTTTGGATTATTTTTTTTCTTCCGGGTTCTCTTATTTTGTGTTTTAACTTGTTTTGAATAAAATAAAAATGGGTAACCCCTCCCAAAAAAATGCCGTGTGTCCTCTTCACTCACAATCCTTCTCATTCTGTTTTTTCATCACAGCCAACATCCTTGCTTCTCTATTTCTTTCTTCTCTCCCCCTCTCCCTCCTTCCCTCTTCTTTCTCTCCCTCCCTTTCTCCCTTCCACCTTCCATTTCTCCCTCTCTCCTTCCCTCTTTCTCTTCTTTCTCTCTCCCTCTCCTTCCTTCCCTCTCTTCTTTCTCTCCCTCCCTTTCTCCCTCCCACCATCCCTTTCTCCCTCTCCTTCCCTCTTTATCTTCTCTCTCCCCCCCTTTCTTCCTCCCTCCCTCCCTTTCTTCCTCCCTCCCCCTCTTCCTCCCTCTTTCTATCCCTCCCTTTCTCCCTCTCCTTCCCTCCTTCCTTCCCTCTCTTCTTTCTCTCCCTCCTTCCTTCCCTCCCTCCCTCCCCCCCTCTCTTTCAACTCCTAGCATTCCCCAGACCTGTGGACTTCAACTCTCAGTATTCCCCGGCCAGCATGGAATTCATTTGCCAAGGTTGGACACCCCTGATTTAAAACTTTTGGCCCTAACATTTCCACCCAATTTGCCATCCGAATCTGGTCCAGATTGATTGGGGGCAAAGTTTTCAACAGGAACAATTTACTCTGGGACACAATCTCTTGCAACGGCTTCAGCCAGCTGCTTCTGTTTGGCTGGCCTCATGGGAGCTCGCCCTCATGAATTGGGACAGTTTTGAAGGTAAGAGCCCTGCCAAGAACATTCCTCAAAAGGGCAGCGACCATTGTAAAAGATGGGAAAGCACATTGTACATTCAGGAAAACTTAGCGCCAATAATAGAAATTAGTTTGCAAGGAGAGGTGCGGGAAACGAGAGTTTATTTCAACTGAAATACAAAGGGAAAAAGAACAAAAAGCTGAATTTTTTTCTTCTCCCTCTCTCTTATATATGGTTCTCGTTTAAGCCGTTCCCCTGTGTTGCTTTAACGAACATGAGTTTCTTCCTTATAAGTGATTTCACTGCAAGCCACCTCAATTACTGTCAACCGTAAAATTACAAGGGTTTTTTCTCGTTTTAGGAGTTTTCTTTTAAAACAGGGCCATAAATCACAGCTTTCTCCATCTATCTTTAGGTGGCCTTGTATTTCATGCTCCTTGGGACGTCAGAAGTGTGGTTTTGGGGGGAAAAATTAAAAGTAAAAGATGCTTATGTACCTGGAAGGAAGTTCCCCATAGATCTCTACTGACATTAGATGAACACTGGGTTTTTCTGTAGCTGCTTACCTATTCTTTTAAACTGAGATGCAAAATGAAAATAAAGATAATGCTGTCAGTAAGATGACAACTCCTTGTGTATGTATCTAAGTGTTATCTATTTATCCATGAGTGCACTCTATCTATCTATCTATCTATCTATCTATCTATCTATCTATCTATCTATCTATCTATCTATCTCTTTCTTTCTTTCTTTTTTCTTCCTTCCTTTCTTTTTTCTTTCTATTTCTGTCCATCACCCATCCTCTATTATCTCTATCTTCTCCGTTATCTATTTTCCATCTTCTATCTTGTCTATTTTCTTTCTACTACTTATTTTTCCACCTTCTATTTTGTCTATTTTCCATCTTCTATTTTCTATCTTCTGTCTTGTCTATTTTCTATCTTCTATGTATCTATTTTCCATCTTCTACTTTGTCTATTTTCTATCTTCTATTTTCCATCTTCTATCTTGTCTATTTTCTTTCTACTACTTATTTTTCCACCTTCTATTTTGTCTATTTTCTATCTTCTATCTTCTATCTTCTACTTTGTCTATTTTCTATCTTCTATTTTCCATCTTCTACTTTGTCTATTTTCTATCTTCTATTTTCCATCTTCTACTTTGTCTATTTTCTGTCTTCTATTTTCCATCTTCTATTTTGTCTATCTTCTATTGTCTGTCTGTCTGGTACCTATCCACAAAAGCTTTTTTTTAAAAAAAGTCAGGTGGTGTAAAGAAGTTAAAGGGTCCTAAGGGCTATTTCCTGTCTTCTAAGAGCCAGGGTGCTGAAGGGGTTAAGTTTTTGGACTACCTCACAGGGGTAGTTGTTATGGGGAGAAAATGAAAGGAGCATTTCCCAAAGGCCAAACAAACAAACAAAAATCTCACCAGCCCAAATTTAGAAGCCGGAGAAGATGGCAAGTTGACAGCTCGCAGCCAGAGGCCCAAAACACAAAGAGTTCTTCCCAAAATGTAGGGCCTTTACCCAAATGTAGGGTTGAGTGAAGGGCTCTCCACCCGTCTCTGAGTCACTTGGGTGCAAAATTGGCTGCGCTCCACAGAGGATGCCTTTTGTCTTGGGTATTCCATCCTTGTGCGGACAATGTTTGGAAACTGAAGCAGTATTTGCTGTGTCAGCAAGGAGACAGCAAGGAGCCTGGGCGTGGCTTAGCTCAACTGTTCCACACTAAAACTGCTTGGTGCTGTGAAACTGGAACTGAACCTCCTCTCCTCTGCTTGTGTTTTGCATTTGGAAGAGATTTCTTTTCAGGTGGAGAACGGGAGTAAAACTCCTTAGCATCAGAGCATGTTAATAATAATAATATAGGAAGTACTAATAGCTCTGATGGCCATTTTGAACAATCCTTTCTTAGTGAGCCCCTAGAAGCCAAGAGGAACATAGGTGCCAAATTTCAAGTTTGTAGGCTTTACGGTTCTGGAGATTTTCTGATGATGCGTGAGGGGCATTTTGCTTTTATAGATGAAGTAAAAATAATAATAAAAGAACGGGGCAAATGTCGTGGTTTTGAAACCAGATCCAAGATTGTTCCCGACAGAGTTAACACAAACCTTGCCCCTCCTTCCTTTGTGGTTCCTCCTGGAGTTATACTACTGCCCCAGTTTCTCTGGCCAACAATCCCCAAAAACTTTGTGAGGTTCCCCACCCACTTTGCATCCAGGGTGAAATTGCAAGGCCCGGGGGGTGGGGTGGGGGGCAGGCAGTCTGTCTGAACACAACAGGACACAATGGGAAGAAGGGAGGCTGCAAGGCGACATAATAGCGATTCTTTTCAGGAAAGTGCCTTGAGCCATCCAAGGAGGCGCCTTCCACTCATTTCGTTGCCTGTTGCTGGCGATGCTTTATATTCTTTCCTTCCACAAAAAGAAACTTGGCCTAGATTTTCGTTGCTCGGGAGCGAAAATGTTTTGCTTTTAATTGCTGAAATTGCCCCTTTATGTGTGACCTTTATTTTCCTCTCTCTTTCGAGGAGGAGGAGGAGAGCTAAGGCTGGTCAAAATAGGGTTAACTGTAATGGGAAAGCAGCCCAGAGGTGGCAGGCTTACCCAAGTGTCTTCTGCGAGCATCCTTATAGAAGACACCAGCTAGCCTCAAAGGCCAAGCCAGCAAGGGACTCTTTTCACGCACACTAAAGCCAAAACTGTTATTACATACATGATTGACACGTTATCGGCAAATAAATCACGATTACGACTTGAAGGGAAGTCTCGATTAGTCTCACATGCTAAACCACCAATTATCTAGGCCAATGTATCTCAAGCCTCAAGACTTCCAACTCTTAGAGTTCCCCAGCTGGCATGCTTTTTAAGATGGGGTGGACTTCCAACTCCCAGAATCCCCTAGGTGACATGCTTTTTAAGGTGGCTGGACTTCAACTCCCAGAATTCCTCATTCAGCATGTCTTATAATGGATAGATTTCAACTACCAGAAATCCCCAGCTGACATACTTTAAGATAGAAATGGGGGAGGGGGGCATGATTTATTCTTTCAATATTGATTGATTGATTCTATTTGTTTTAAATTTCTTCTTAAGCCACCCTAGGAAGGTTTTATTGTTAAAAAAGAGGAAAAACTAGTAGACTTTAAATATTATTCAGTATAATTGGAGATACACGCCCAGGCCCTTAACAATGCCTCTTCATTTGAGAAGTTCTTGAAGGATATTAGTGCGGACAAATAAACTGTTACTCCAGAAGGCTGTGATGTGTTGTGACACTTTCCCAACTTCAAAGAGGGAAAACAACAGGTGGAGGAAGGATGTCATTTGGGCAATGCTGTTTTCTGCTTATGTGCATGGATGGTTTTTTTTCTCTTCTTCTCTGATCTGAGTTCTTTCCCGTAACAAATGGCAAAACTCTTGTTGATTTCAGAGGGAAACAAGGCAACACCTCCCATTTACATAGGGATGTGGGGGGAAAGCCAAGATCATTGCAGTAAATATGGTGTCAGATTTGCTGATCAGAGTTAAATTGCTGCTTACCAAGACATGCTTCACAGGCAGGCAGACATATACATCCCAAAGGCCTGGCACAGAAATAAACCGTTAAATCAAATCTGTCTCATCAGCATTGTGATTCAAAGGTTTTAAGGACCACACACTCTTTGGGGAAAAATCCATTTTTGTGTTAAATCGTATGCTCATGTTGCCTCTCTAAAATGCACCCTGACAAAGCTATTGTGGGATTCACTTTGGCATTTTCACCTACTGGGCTTCCATTCCTTGTACAGCTGGAGAAAACAAATCTTATTGAATGTACAGCATGGGATCACAGTGGAATAGAATAACAGAGTTGGAAGGGACCTTGTAGGTCATCTAGTCCAACCCCTAGCCCAAACGGGAGACCCTACACCATTTCTGACAAATGGCAGTTCAATCTCTTCTTAAAAGTCTCAACTGATGGCGCTCCCACAACTTCTGAGGGCAACTTCTGTTCCATGGGTTGATTGTTCTCACTGCGGCACCCCCTCAAATACTGGAAGGCTGCTCTCCTGTCTCTCCTGGTCCTTCTCTTGCCTAGACTAGCCAGGCCCAGTTCCTGCAACCGTCCATCAGTCCCCTCATCATCCTTGTTGCTCTTCTCTGCACTATTTCTGGAGTCTCCACATCTTTTTTTATAGTGTGGTGAACAAAACCGGATGCAGGATTCTAGGTGTGGTCTTACTAAGGTTTTATAGAGTGGTATTAGTACCTCACTTGATCTTGATTGTATCCTTCTGTTAATGCAATTTAGGATTGCATTGGCCTTTTGGGTTGCTGCTGCATTACTGCTGGCTCATATTTAACTGGTTGTCCATCAAGATCCCTCTCACAGTTACTGCTGTTAAGTCTATCTGTTATGTATACTTTTGGTTTTTCTTGCCTAACAGCCTCAATTAACAATTGTGCCCATAGCTTTAGGAAACACAAGATTATCTGCAGAAGGGCAATTTTATTTCCTCTGTTGGTTTATCAAAGAAACTATCACTGCAGAGCTCTCCAAAGGAGCTGGCATTGTCAAAATTTAAGATTAAACGGGCTTCCTTATTCTGAAAGGTGACTGCCAGCCATTCCCTGGTGATAGCTAAATAAAAGCAGAGGGACACGAACCGGTCAACCAGCAGGTAGTCTACAAATGAGAAACCACAAAACTTTTAGCAAACATTTCAGGTTACTAAAGCATGTGATGGTAACAATGAGTTACTATGGGTGAGCACAAATCTGATTGATTGCGATGGAAGAAACCAGGAAATTGGTATCTTCCAGAGAATGAGAAATGGGGCCCCATCCCAAAAAAGCCGATGCAATCCTAAACTGCATTAACAGCAGGACACAATCAAGGTACACGGGAAGAAATTGAAAGGAAATTACTATAAAACCGTGATACATTTTTCTGCTCAGGTTAAAGATGTGCTGCAAATCGTTTTGTTTTTTTTTTTGCCGGAGAGAAATCTGGATTTTGGGTGCCAAAAAATCCAATAGGATGGGACAGACTCCACACCATGATTCTGTATAATGTAAAAACCAAATCCAAATGTCAAATCTGAAGGACGTTATGTAACTTTAAAAGCTTTGCTGTATAAGGTTTGCAAAATAGGCTTTCAACATATATTATCTTTTGTACAACAGCAATGTAAAATTCTGCAGTATTGCCTTTTTATTATTATTAATACAGTGATGCAGCTAAAGCGCAAACAAATTGTTCTGGGCTCGTTCTTCTCAATTAAATTATTTCATTTCTAAACAAAACTCAGCTAATCTCAGTAAGAGCTTTCCTTTCTTTTTTCCCCATTTTTCCAAAATTTCTGCTGCTTTTTCTTCTCCTCCTCCTCATTCAAGAAACTAAACCTTGAGATTGCCTTTGGCTTTTATTCTGTGTTACCATTCAGAACCTGAATTGCTTTTGATTCAAGCCAACTGCCTGGGCTGCATTTACAGGGAGAGAAAAAAGGCCAATTTAGATCTTTTAAGCATAGTAGAAAAACAGGACAAATTTCCTTTTTCTGATCACCACTATGCTCGAGTCGCCAACAAGACATTCTCAGAACATTCTGTCCTTGAAAATAATCAAAAAATTGATTTTGGGCAGGGAGAGTAGTTATTGTTATTGGGTTTTTGGGGGGTATGGTATACGGTGACCTTACTTTCTTTAAAATAGCCCTGCAACTCTTCAAGCAACAGAAGCTAACAAAGACCCCCAATTTATCATCCTGTTTATTCTGTATCTACGAATAAGGTGCTTGGATGTGTTGGAAGAAATAGCCTTCTGGGTTCAGTTCCAAGTGGGGAAGAAAAACACTGGAAACATGGAGGCTGTTTGGAAAGATGGTTTAATGGCGGACAGGACCACATGGCTTGCAGCTCCTGGGTGAAAAAAAAGGGCAGACATGTTGAGGGTTCCTGGGTTTTATGCCCTCTGTTGGGATTTGAATTTGAGCTTGTATTCTGATTGGTTGTCAGACTCCCCTGGGGCCATGCAGGAACAACTCTGTAGGCTGTCCTGAGTCCCAGGCTTGGTTGAGCCTTGCTGGATGATGATGCAATGAAATGGCTTTGGGCAATTCCTATTATAGCTCTACCTGGAGTAGACCTTGGTTATGTAAAATAGACTGGCCTAGGCCAGAGTAATGGTCCATTAACAAAGGTGTGAGGGGGCTTAGTTTCTGCCTCTCTTGAGTTTCTACTTTTCTTTTTAGGGGAAATATTCTGCCTTTTTAGCAAAATCCTAAAATATTTCATTTTCCCAGGAGGGGTGGGTTTTAACTTCCAACAGATGGAAGTCATCACGCAGAGAAAAACCGAACAGTTTAACAATGCATCAAGATAATCTTTTGGGCAAGGGCAGGTTTTGAACCTGCTACCATCCCAAGTCTTCTGCCCTCACGACATTAGCCTGAGATTGCCAGATGCTGCACTTTTTCTCTCCTGCTCTACGGAGTGGAGAGTTGGTCTCTGGACAGGAAGTCCCTTGAAGAGACCGGAAGAAGCATTTGAAATGTGGATTTACAGTCGGCCATTATGTATAAGCTGGGTTGACAAAATCAGATAGGAGGAGGGGATAAGACACCTGGGAAACCAAGGGGAATCCTCAAAACCATAAAAAGCCAACGTTAGAATATTTTGGACATGGGATGCTCCGCCTGGAAATATACGGCATCCTTCACTTAATCTTCCAGGGAAAGATTGAAGGGAAATGAAGGTCCAGGCAGAAGAACAACATCATGGCTTCCAAATCTAAGGGACACATTTGGACAAAACTCAACAGCCCTTTTTCGTGAGGTTGTTAATAAAAATAGGATCACCAACGAGAGGAGGAGTCCCAAACTCTAGCTATGCCTTTCCCTTTGCTGTTGTTTTATCCCCTGAATCCAATATTTGAGGGGCTGCCACAGAGAGGAGGGGGTCAAGCTATTTTCCAAAGCATCTTAAGGCAGGACAAGGAATAGTGGATGGAAACTGATCCAGGAGAGATTCAACCTGCTAGGAGCCCATAAGAGTTGAGTCAGCACTTAATGGCTGCTTTCTGCAAAGAGGAGCTAACAGACCTTGGTTTTAAACAAGGTTAGTTTTGCAACCCGATTCGAATCTTAACTGCGTTTTATTTTTATTTTATTTTTAGCCTATTTGCATTCTGCTTCTTCATTTGCTTTTACAGAGCCTCTTGAATGACTGGCTTGAATTAAGAAAAAAAGAAGAAGAAGCAGCAGCAGCCTGGACAGTATATTCCTCTGTAGGAGATTAGAGTGGCTTTCTTCACTTTGTAGCCAGAAGCTAAGAACAATTCAAGTCTCTTTTCCTGAATGCTCTAAAATAGAAAAAAAAAATAGATAAATGCTGGCAGACAAGATGAAGGCCTGCTGAGGCCACAAAGCTTTTCTAAATCTTTTTATCGAGGTTATGTTCCCTTAAATAATGTTGAGTCACGTCAATTTCTTCCCATTTTTTTCTCTCTCTTCCCCGTGGCCCATTGTAACCAAAATTAGGCAGCTTTTTAATCCTTCATCCTCTCACTAGCTCTTTAGGAAAACAAAAGCACTTTCCCTCTGTGGTTTAGTTAGCTTGTTTGTCTTTTCATCTGCAAGCAAGCAGGCACAAACCCGGAGACGGCAATACACACGCAATAATTATTCTATCGCAGCGACTCCGTTCCCAGCATCTTCCAACCTGTTTACGGAAATTATTGTTTTATACAATATTGTGCTGGGAAATGACTGCTCTTTTTCTGTCGCTTCTGTCCCCCCCATTCTCCCCCAGCATCTTCCAGCCAACAAACATACAATTACTGGATTCCCCCCCCCCCCAGCACTGCTGAGAGACCAGCAATGTGGCATCATTGGGCAGAAGGAAATCCCAACTGTTTCCCAACTTGACTGCTACTCCTAAAGTTAGATTCTCTTTTCTATGTAAAGGAAAAGTAAGTAGCATTTTAAGATGAGGGAGGAAGGGGCAGGATTGCACGATGATCCTAAAACAAAATAAAAAGTTCTTTGAATTAAGCTCTACTCTTTAAAAGCTTTTTATGGACACATCCAGGTGAAACTGGGGTTTGTTGGCTTTGGCACGGATTCAGAACACATGGGCAATTTTTTTTTGAATTTATTATTGATTGGAAAATTTATATAGCCGCCCACTCGCACATGGCGACTCAAGGCGGCTTACAGGGGTATAGAATCCTCGACTTACGACTGTAACCGAGCCCAGAGTAATGGTCGTTCAGTTGTGGTGGTTAAGTAGGTCACCATGTCAGTAGTCGCCAATCAGTGGGCTGAGGACCACTGGTGGTCCGCAAGAAAAATTTGGTGGCCCACAGAGAAATGTCATCCCCAAAGCAATTAATCCAGGCTGCGCGGGAACACAAGGCTGCGCTGCCCACGTGGCCCGTAGGAACACAAAGTTTGTGTCGCTTGCATTGGAACAACATGAGGTAGTCAGGGGAGGGGGGAAAGGTTAGAGGGGAGAACTTGCCCCACTTGCCTCGCCTGGCCATCCGGCTGCTTCTTTCTTCTTCTGCTTTTGGCTGCATGCAAGGAAAGCAGCCAAAGTCTTTCTTTCTCTCCCCCAAACTCCTCCAGAAAGGAGTCTTTGGGACCCTGCAAGGCCTCCTGCCCCAAGAGGCTGCGCCAGCAAAGACTCATTTCTGGCAGAGTTTGGGGGAGAGAAAGAAAGACTTCTGATGCTTTCCTTGCATGAAGCCAAAAGTCTCTCTTTCTCGCTCTCCCCGAGAATGGAGCTGGAGACGGTGTCCTGTGATGCCAAATAAAGAACGATCGATCAGTAGGAAAACGGGGTGGGGGATTTTCCTGCAGACTTTTTGGGGGGATTTTCCCAGGGTCTCTGGTCTGCGGGATTTAAAATTCTGAGTTTGATGGTCCCTGAGGTCCAAAAAGTTGGCCACCCCTGCACCATGTGACCGTGACCAATTTTACCAATGTTTTTGAGGTGGACTTTAAGTGAAGGCTACAGTTGTTAAATGAATTTTGCAGTCATGAAGCAAACCCATTATAGCCAATTGGGGTGTGTGTTGGGGGGGGTGTATTCCCTGATTTATGGCAAAACGGGTAATCAATCAGTCATGTGATCAGTCATAAGGACACTGCAAATAGGGTATAACCATGCTGCCCCAGAATTCCCCGTATTTTTCCCTTTCAAAAATTAACTTAGTTAAGACACTGTTTGGCTTTTGAGACTGAAAAATTAAGCTGCGTAGGCCCATGGCAACGAGGTAAAGCTAAAGGTGTTGACTTTTGGTTTTTAAATTGCAAGGACAGGCATCTTATTCTTAAGGAAGAGCTGACCAAAAACAGCACTTTTATTCACCTTAATTATCCCACCAGGCCGAAGCTCAGGAGTGACCCCTAGGGGCTAGAAGCATTTTTATCGAGTGGTCCTTGGTACTCTCTGACCCTGGTTTGTTTTCTTACAGGTGTTTCGTGACTCAAACTAGGCAACACCATCACTCAACACTAGACTGAGTCATGAAACGTTTGCAAGAAAGCTCAAAGAGCACCAAGAAACCCCAGTTGTTCTCCTTCTCTCTACACACCCCTCTCCCCTGATGATGTTACCTAGTTGGGTCATGAAACATCTGCAAGAAAACAACCAAGCTCAGAGGGCATCAAGGACATCACTGGTAACAGGCTCCAGCTGTTTTTCTGCCCCATTGATCTCCAACTCTGAAGGCAGCAGATGACTGCCAGCCTGCCCTGTCCCCATCTCTGCCTCTGAGGCAGAGCCCTCATCCGAGCCCTCCTCAGCCTCCAGGACTGGCCCAGGTTCCTCCCCAACCTCCTCACTACTGTCCGACTCTGCTGCCAGCTCTGCACACAATCCTTTCCTTCCAGCCCACCCAATGACAAATGCTCGTTGTACATCACTCTGTCCTTCCAAGCACGTTATCCTTAACAGAGCTGGAAAGGATCATAATCTATTAAATTGTGATCGGAAGGTGATGTTGATTTATTCTTGACTGCTTCTGAACAGGCAGCTGTGGGGCTCCATCACTGGAAGTTTTGAACCAATTCTTTGGGGCGGTTTGAGAATTCATACCCTGGGCAGAGGAGGTGAACCAAAAGACTTCAGGACTCATGATTCTATGAATCAGATACCCGTTGTCTGCAGGAAATAACTCACATGCCACCAAGAAGCAGGAAGTACCAATAAAGGAAAATATTTGTAACTCAAGATGGAAATGAAGGGTCGTTGGTGGTCTCTGAGTTTGCCTGTTTTCTTGCAGACGTTTCATGACCCAACTAGGTAACATCATCAGTGCTAGTAAGGAGTGCTGTTTATTGTCACTCCTTACTAGCATTGATGATGTTACCTAGTTATGGTAATGAAACGTCTGCAAGAAAAGAAGCAAGCTCAGAGAGAACCAAGAAAACAGGAACTAAACAAGAGTCAAAATGAAAGTGTATCTGTGCTAGAAATCTTTCAAAAATTGATTCCAGATGTTGTCAGGGTTGCAATTTCCTCCAGTTCCCAGCTACCACGCCCATAGTTCCAAACACTAACATCTAAAGCAAGGGGTAGGGTGGGGGGAGAGATCCAAATCTGGCAACTTTAAGAACTGTGGAATTCTCAGAATTCCACAGCCGGCCATGCTAAGCTGGGGAATTCTGGAAGTTGAAATCTACAAAAGTCTTAAAAGTGCAAAATTTTGGAGATCTACAGGGTAACAGGTTGAAGACAGTTGTATATTCCATGGCTCTGTTGAGAATTAGTTCTCCCATCTGAAGAAAATGCAGGCTTGGATCACATCACACATGATTTACTCAATTTATTGTATAAATTAGACAACTGGGTTTGCACAAAACCTGAAATCAGAAATCACAGTTTCTATACCTTAATGATTGAGTCTCACACAACGTGCTAGGTCAAAAACCAATCGTTTAGTGCAACATGTAAAGCCCAATCATAGCCTTGGTTAGAGTTCAGTGCAAACATATACCAGAGATACATCCCGTAATATACACCCAGACCAGCCAATTGATAAGGAAGCGATCAACGTCGGAGAAGTGCTGATGGTACAATATTTACAACTCGTTGGCTATCAAGGGACCATTCAGAAATTACTACACGGTCATTTCAATTCTTTGGGCTCAACAGTGAATCTGTAGGCTTACATTTTGACTGTAAATGCAGCATTTGCAATACATAACATAAATTTAATCTATCAGAGAGGAGAAAATAAGATCATCAGTGTAATAGAAAAAGGTGGAATTTAAAAGGGCCATGAGATGATTGTAGTGCAACACAAGCACCAGCTACACAACTTGGAAGCTTTTGCTGACAAAATGCAAACCTTTTTTGCAGCATCCTTAACTTGAAAATTATCACTGCATTCAGACCTGAAATATTTCCAGTGATTGATCTGAATGGAAAAGAGGATTTTCTCTCTCTCTCTCTCTCTCTCTTTGGGAAACTCTCACTGAGCCATTTTAAGTCCCCAAAATCATTGGTAATCTTTGCAACAGGAAGAAAACTAGAAATCCAAAAGAATCAAGATTTAAGGGGAACAATTCAATTTTGAAGCAAGCACGGCTCCTGATCAACATTTGTGAAAAGTTCATTCCGCCAATTTGTGGGAACCACACATTACTTGTGAAGAAAATCCTGTACCTAAAAAAAAATCCCATTCCTGCCAGAGGCAGCTTTGCAGCAGCACTGGTTGGATATCCAACCATCTCATCAATGAAAAGGGGTGAGGAAGAAAATGTTCATTATTTCAGCAACAAATAATGTACAACATATTACAAGAGAATTCCCTCCCCCACCACCAAATTTGGCAAACTGGAAGTTTAGGCCAAATTCCAATTTCAAAGTCATTCCAACGCACGATGTCCATGATTTTCAGCAGCAGTAAAAGAGGAATCGTGTTACTGCAGTGAGGTCTTTTTTTTGCAAGACATTAAGGCAGCAAATTAACAGGCTGCCAAGAGAAAGATGCTGAAAATAGCAATTGATCAACCCAAAGAACACGTGGCAAAACAAATTTTAAATTGCAACATGGAGACCATTTGGATGGCCAAGTAACATTTGTAGGACTCTGAAATTGGGTCATAAATTGATTTATATCTTGGTCTATTAAACAAAGTCTCCCACTTAAGGGAATTCACTCCTTGGTAGTGAATAACAGAAAAACTGCATTCAAAATCATGGCATTCGACAAAACTTGATATCTAATTTGGGGGGGGGGGATCTTACATGTAAAGCTACCACATATAGTCTGGTTCAACTTGGCATTATTGTTCTGCCATCAAACAAAATAAACACCAGTTCCAATAGCTCCTGAGTTTCTTAGCTGTTCAGACAAACCATTTCGATGTCAGATGGAATCCAAAAATTGATCTCCCTCCAGGGGACATAAGAATCAAATCCGTTTCACTGATACTGGAAGCTCCAAAATTACCTTGATCTTGCCAAGTCTACTGAAAGCATTATCTAGAGGTGGGATTCCAAAGTCATTATTTACAGTGCAGAAATGCCACGTTTTTGTCTAGAAAATTTATCAACATTTTCTAAACGGTTCTCAATTGCTCCCCTTGCTGGTTTTTCCCAGCTCTGCTAAATTTTGGGACTCCTGAAATCACGGATTCATACAAACAAAGCAAAACGTTTCCGTCCCACCAATCTCATCCAATTCAAACAGGGACTTCTGAAAGTCTTTGAGGCTTGCACCACATCCTACAAATCTTCCTTTGTCTGTCAGGCAGCCATTCACCCCTCTTAGTCCTGCTTGCCCTCCCGCCACTGCCGGGAGCCTTCATTCCATGCTACATACACAAAAAGAGCAAGGACAATGTGTACAGCAACGACGGCAACAATTGCAGCATAAAAGTAGCTGTCTCTGTTGGACATTCCAAAGGTACCTGGAAAACAACAACAAAAAGACAAAAACAATGAAAACTTACATAATGTGTACAAACAGATAAATTCTTCCATGTTTTGTTAATCGGAGATTGTGACATAACCAGCAGTGAAACATATCTAATGTTCCCTGAAATTATTTCAAACCTTTATCATTCAAAAATAAAAAAGCAGCTGCTTAATAATATGTAATAAGGTATACATTATTTATGTTTTAATAAGAGACCACAATGCAATGTTTCTCAGCTTTGACAGCTTTAAAGGTATGTGGATTTCAACTCCCAGAATTCCCCAGCCAGCATGAAGTTCACACATCTTCAAGTTGCCAAGGTTGACACACACTGCTGGAATATACTGACCTAGAGAGACGTAGTTTTAAAAAAAAGTATAAAAGAAAGAGAATTACCTTCAAATATATACGCCTTTGTTGAGAAATACAATCCAATTGGTAACATAATCATTAAAGCTGTGAAGAACAGCATTGTCCTTAGAGTTGAGGCTAATGAAACTTCGCTTCTACAAAAAAGTCACAACAAAGAAAAATAATTATGTACCAACTAGAGCAGAGCAATTGCTTTAGAAAGTAATATTTTATTTTTTTAAAGCATTACCAAGAAATTGGGTTGAATTATTGCCCTAGTTATCATCTACCATAGATTAAAAAATTTTAAGGCAATCTTTTTTTTTGCAGAGCAAATTAATTTGAATTGAAGCTGGGTTTTGAGATGTCCACATATTTACTTGCCTTATTACCAGTGAATATACTTGCTAAGTTAGGCAAATCTTTTATTTATACCAAAATAAACTGACACACCAATTTTGAATTTTAAAACTTACACAGGAACCAGTGTCAGTGAAAACTGATCCACACTCACTGTCTTCTGCTTAGAAATGAAACTATCTTCATAAGACTTGAAAGATCCAGTGTTAGATCTTAAAAAATATACTAATATAATAAGATTGGGGCTGGAAAACTCTGGATTCATCCAGAAACCTCAGAAGTTGACCTTGGCTCATCATTTCTGAACTTAGACAATTTGCAGACATTTTTATACAAACTTTATATACTGCCTCCTAGTTCTACTTTCCAAAAATGCATGTCATTGAAAACAAACTTTCTAACATATCCTATAATATTAACATTTAACATGGCCTACTATACCTCTTATTGCCTTTTTTCTTTTAAGACAGACATTTCTTGCTCCATTCCACCCCGCTTTAATTCCCAGAATTCCTAAGCTAACATGACTGGAGGAGGGAGAGACATCCCGATCTCTGGAACAAAAAAATTGCTAATTTTCCACTTTTTCATCCAAGCCACCGAACCCTCCTTCCTCTATGAGGAGGAAGAAGCCCCAGATATGACCGGGGGGGGGGCGTTTGGGGGAAGACCCTCCATTTTGAAACAGGGACTCAAATTAATTCCTCCTTCCTCCCCCCCTCCAGGACAAAGGCTCTCCCAGCCCCGAGAGCGGCTCCCCCGCGGCCGGTTTCCCGTCTCACCGGGCCTCGGGGGGCGAAAGCGCGTTGAGCGCCGCCTTCTCGTAGCGCTCCATGGCCGAACGGCGGCTCCTCCTTCTTCTCCTTTTCCAGCCCTCGAGAAGGACGCGAAGGAAACCCTTTCCGGTCAGCTGAAGGAAACCCTCTCCTCTCGTCGCTCGTCACGTGACCAGCAGGTGGCTCATGAAGAAAAGAAAAAGGAAAGCGTCTCTCTCAGCATGGAAATTCCTAGAGAGGCTCCTATGTGTATATACATACATACATACGTACACACGCACATATAAAGAAAGAGAGAGAGAGTTTCCAAGGCGAAGGGTCTCCATGGTGAAGGGTGGGATTCCAGCTTCCAGAGATCCCAGCCAGGCTGGGAATGATGGGGCTTGGAGTCTGAAGGTGTGATTGGAAGCCACAAGCTCCTGAATATTCATATTCATATGCTGAATAGGAACACAATAATCATTTCAGTGTTGTAATAAATGAAGTTTATGTGCCACCCAATTTCCCAGGGACTGACATATAAATGCCATATATAAATTTGTCATCCCAGCAGATGAATGCAGAATTGCATCTTAAGTCTTGCATGGAGTTCCTTAGGATGGGCTCTGGCGTGCAGTTGGGATGACCTTTTAGGTGACCCGGATAGGATTTAAGTTGCCATGATTTCTGTTGCTAAGCCAGGAAGTTGTGAAAGAGAGTGGTGCCAATTTTAGGACCTTTTTTTTGTTTGTTGCCCCAGCTAAGTAAATCACTGTGCTTGTTAAATGAATCATGTGGTCATTAAGTGAATCCGGCCCCCTCACATGTCCCTTTGGTTGTCAGAATCAACTCGGAAGGTCACAAATGGTGATCCCGTGATCCCAGGATGTTGCATTGTAAATACTGGCCCAAACATGGTCATGTGATCATGGAGATTCTGGGATAGTTGTGTGAGGACAGATTTAAGTTGCAACTTTGAACAGTCGTAGAGTAGAGTAGAGTAGAGTAGAGTAGAGTAGAGTAGAGTAGAGTAGAGTAGAGTAGAGTAGAGTAGAGTAGAGAAAGAATGAAATGGAATAGAATAGAATAGAATTATTTTTTGCTCAAGTGTGATTGGACATACAAGGAATTTGTCTTTAGTGCATATGTTCTCAGTGCAAAGAAAAAAGAAAAAAAAAATACATTGATCAAGAATCATAAGATACAACACTTAGTGATAGTCATAGGTTACTAAATAAGCAATCAAATCATACTAGGAAATAAAATAATATAAACCATAAAGATGCAAGCAACAAGGTTATAGTCATAAGTGGGAGGAGATAATTGTAAGTCAACCATTACTGTATTTGTTTTGAAGGAGAGGGTAGAGAAAGGGTATCAGCAAAAGCACAGACTGACCATGATGTTCCCAAGTTACATTTTAATAAATGTGGATCTCTAACAAGAGTAGAAAGAATTGTCAACCAGATCATGCTCCCTCTTTAGATCTCCATTGCAAGAGATCTTCAATATGTCCTCCTTTAGTCCTGTCCCTGGTGCTGATCTCTGTTTACCAACAAACATGGTATGGTAGCCAGAAAGCTCGTTGGAATTAGAAGTATGTACTCCAAAGCCAATATGTGACTTGGGATTCCACTTGGACTCATAGTTCCTGCTTAAGGAACAGGTAGCAGCCTAAATCTATGTTGTGTAGTAGTTGTGTTCATTTTCCGGCACGTGACTATTCACATCTTAGTCCTCCCTTAGTTGGACTCCTGTAATGCACTCTACTGGGTCCTTCCCTTGAAGACCACCTGGAAGCTGCAATGGGTCCAGAATGCAACAACATGGGTAGTAAAAGGCACATCTTGATAACTGTATAGAATACCACCATGTCATGGAATACACTAGCTGATACATTTCTGGGTGCAATTCCTAGTGCTGGTTATCATTACTTAGCACAAAGCTAACTTATTCCCAGCCAGGCTGGGAATGATGGGGCTTGGAGTGGTCTATCTCACTAATTTTCACAGGTTGGGTATGCTCCAGATCCCCTCTTTAAAACCACATCAAGTCCAGCTTTGAAATCAACGCTTTTTTAAAGTCTATGTCATCTAATGAAGTATTTCCGAAGATGTGTGGACTTCAATTCCCAGAATTCCCCAGCCACGTTATAGATGGTTAGCCTGTTAAATAAGGGTTAATTTCTACCATCCACCTGTTTTGCTTTTTAATTGAGGGTGTTTAAGCCATAGGGGCCCCATTTCTGGCTGAGAATGAGAATAGAAATTATTCTGGTAATTGTTTTAGGGAAAATTAATGTATGCAAAAACCCAGGTGTCAGTTGCAAAGTTGGACACAATCCCAGCACCAATTTTCCTTGAAAGATTATGAATAGCCTATAAAATGTACATTATGAAGCTCTCACATTGCCTTGGCTCCTTAAAAGACTTGGTGTGGGTTTTTTTTTAATATGGCAAAGGAGGAAACTCATTAAATGTATCCAAAGTACTGTTAACTTCATTTAAGTAATTTAATTTTAATTCATCTTCTTAACATATAAAGTTTATGATATCTAATTCACTTTTATCTCCAGTTGGCCCACTGAGACAAAAAATAAAATAAATCTAGATATTTCTTACACAGAGGAATGTGCAATGCAATGTCCTATTAGTGTATAAAAATATGATTTTATGTTTCAGAAACTATGTGAGAATTTGGAGCACCGAAGCAAAACCACAACTCCAGTCTGATTTATAACACATATCTCTGCCCACAAAAATAAGATGCATTAAATCATGAACAATCTTACAGCATGGGGTTCAATCTTTAATTTATTGCTCTTCAGCCATATGCTTAATGAGATCTTTTTAAAAACAAAATCAAATGCAAGATCATTTAGCACAGAGCACAGCGCATCTTCCAATCTTCAATGCCACTAATTAAACATATTTGCTATTGAGACAAAATGCGTTGGGAGAACATTGAATAACCATGTTTTATAGCAGGGGATTTTAATAAAACACCATGTTTTCACCTGCTGCTCCATTTTTTTTTTTTTAATTTCCCATAGGACAAAGAAATGCACAAAGTAATGCATCAGATGGGTAATAAATCAGTCAGGAAGTGGGGAATAATATTATTCACAAGCCAACCCAAGATTTCACTGCAACTGGCAAATTAGAGATGATCCAATGGTATTTATAATTGGGGGGGGGGGGAATAGATTTGACTATTAGGTGGAAATCCTTTTGTTTTGTAGAAAGAAAAACATATGTCTTTTCATGCATCTGATTATGATTCATTATTCTGATTTTCAGTTCTGGAATACCACCCCAAGTACCAAAGAGGTTTGATTATTTACTAGATCTATAAAACCATCCAGTTCATATAGTGATCCTGGATGGTGTACAACAGAAAAAGCAACAATAAAAGAGAGAGAAAAACACCCCAAGTAATGTAAAATGAAAACATTATATAGACAGAAAATAGAAAATTATGGCTACTATAAAAAGAAAATTAAAAGGGAATTCGAAGTGACAAGTTGTAAGTTGAGAATTTCCTCTGCTAGGGTGTAAATTTGCAGCTCTTAGTAAGGCTAATATGTTTACGGTGTCATGCCACTCTTTCAGTAGTGGGTTGACAACGTTTATTTAAACCCCTACCATTCACCAAGCTGCTGGATATCTAGGGCAACCAAACCCTTGGAACAATCCCCTTTTCACATGTCTTGAAAATAAGTCTAGCAGCTGCTATCCAAATCCATTTCTTCCAATTGTTTCCTTCCCAGGCCACTCAAAATAGTCTCTCCAAAACAACTTTTAATCAGAATTCTTTTTTTTTTTTTCCTGTTCCCTTTCTCCCTCAGTCGGTGGCCTACATTCAGAGGATTTACTGGGCAACAAAGACATTTTTCGGGGAAGGAAAAGAAAAGCAGAGAATTATTTGGGAGGGCATGTGTGATCACCATGTGTGGATTTAAAAGCCACCCCAAAAAGCACACACCAACTCTGCCTTCCCATCATACTAAGACAGACATATATATCATTTTACATATAATAACTGCAGCCAGGATTGTGTATGCACAGTACTGGAAACAGGAATATACACCATCTGAGGGGACAGTGATGAGAAAGATTCTAGACTGCATGGAGATGGACAGGCTGACCTTAGAGTTAAAAGACAGAAGTGAAATGGAGTATTATCTGGTCTGGGACGCCTGGTAAATCTAGTTAGACAATAGACATAAAAATAACATAGTAATTAAGACATGAATATGAATGTTGATGATACTGTAACTGTAATGTTGATGTTAATGTTGATAATGTTAATGTTGATGATGCCCAGAAATGTAAATATGTTTTTAAATTGTTGGATGTTTAATGTTCATTAATGTTTAATAAAATTTATTTATAAAAAAACCTCTGCCTTCCCTGCTCCTATCTTCCTGGTTTTTATCACGGGTTGCCTTTTGATCAGGGAAATTGAAGTGTCTCTGTGTGTGTCTCTCTCTCTCTCTGTGTGTGTGTGTGTGTGTAAGAGAGGTAAGGTGCCCTTTGCTGTCACTTCTCCGCACAGCCAGAGGAAAGCTTGAATCAGCAGATTGGAGGCAGGCAATGCATTTTCTCAGTGGCAGAACAATCCAGAGGATTGCAAAAAAAATTAAACCGAGGGGCTCTTGCCTCTCTTCTCTGCTGGGCAGCCTCTCTTACCCTCTTGGTCCCAAGAAACTCCATTACACAAAAGTCAGACTACATTCCCCATCGTGCCTGTCTGGGTCTTGAGAGTGTTTCAGCTTTGCATCTCCCATCATCCCCAACTTGCATAGTCTACCCTTCTGAGACACTGCCGGAGTGATTTTCCTTTAATTAATTGCTGGGTGCAACAGGCTAACTCTGTAAACCACTCAAAGAGGGCTATAAAAACATTGTAAAGCGGTATATAAGTCTAAGGATGAATTGCTGTCCATGCGGCTTGTTCAATTAAAAGGCATCTCTTGCAGGATAAAGGTGTTTTTTTTTTTTAACCCAATTGCAGCCAGGATGCAAACAAAGGTTTCGCACTCATGCAGCTTTCTGCTGTTGCAATTTCTGCCCCTGCTCTACTCCCTGATGCCCATTTGCAGGCATGAACGGTCACCTAAAAACACCAGCTGTGACTGTCTTCTTTCTTCAAAACGTGGGTCACACATTGCCCAAGACGTGGTGCTGTTACCTCTCCACTCAAAGAGACGGCACTCAAAACAGGTGCCACTTTCTGTAATCTGCAAAGTGCATTTGGAAAGAAAAAGGGTGGGGAGTTTCCTTCCCTGCTTCTGCAGCTTGGCCAAAAGACTGTTCTGTGAAGAAGGAGAGGTTTGTGAATGGGAGGAAGAGAAAATATGAATGGGGCGAGACGATCTATCCAATCCGTAGGAGTCACATCTAGACAGCAGACGCTTCAGAGTCCTTAACCAGGAACAGAAAGCTGTTTGAGGGTGCCACCCTGTGGACTGAAGCAAGTAAAGCTCAAGGAAATTTGAGGTTGGCATCAGGCTTCATGGCATTTTTTTTTTTTAAGTGAGTGGTGGTGAGCTTTCAGGTTTACAAAGAGAATATATTCTGGAAGAAATTGGGGGTAAGCAGGAGTAGCAAAGTGGATGGATAGATGGATGGATGGGATGAGATGGGATGAGATGGGTAGATGGTTGGTTGGATGGGATGAGATAGTGGATGGCTGGTTGGTTGGTTGGTTGGATGGATGGGATGGGATGACATGAGTGGATGGCTGGTTGGTTGGTTGGTTGGTTGGATGGAGGGATAGGTAGATGGATGGGAAGAGATGAATGGATGGATGGATGGATGGATGGATGGATGAAATGGTGAGTGGAAGGATGGATGGATGGGTAGGTAGGTAGAGAGATGATGATAGATAGATAGATAGATAGATAGATAGACAGATAGATAGATAGATAGATATAGATAGGCAGGCAGGCAGGCAGACAGACAGATAGATAGATGTTTGAAAGGATGGATAGATGGATGGATGGATGGTTGAAGGGATGGGTGGAGGGAGAGATGGATAGATGGATGGGTGGAGAGGCAGGCGGATGGATGGACTATCACATCATTTTTGACTCCTAGAAACTACATAGATAGATTTTCTCCATGATCATCTATCTCTAACCTCATCCTTGAGAACCCAAATTCATTGCCACTGGAACCGAATTCATCCACCTGGTTGCTGGTTGCCCTCTTCTGCTCTTCCTTCCACCTTTCCCAGCATGAAGAGCCCTTTTCATAGAGTCGGATCTTCACATAATGTCTCCACACTTAGGTAAGTTCACTCAGGGTCAAGACCTCCAAAATCAACTACTAGGCTGTGATTGAGAAAGGAAGGGCTAGTTAGCACTTCCCCTCCCTGCAGCCAGCAAACCATTCAGCAAACCAAAATCCGTCTTCCACCAGCTGAAAGTTCTCTTTCCAGTGCCTCCTGCCACAGCTGGCACCCTTGCTCACCCATACATGGCATCAGTTAAAAATGCAACAGTGTGGGGTGTGTGTGTGTGTGTGTGTGTGTGTGAAAATGTGGCCTAGTCAGCTGTCAAACAACGGGGAGTTTTGCTGCAGGACCAAATTTGGGCCGCTGTGAATGCGAACCTTAAGACGAAGAGTTGGCTAGCGAAAGCTACGAGCCAGTCACATGAAGCTCACCACCTCTTCCTCCTCCTCAGTGAGAAAGGACAGTGAGACCATTTGTCTTCTTCTAAAGAGAGAAGAGAGGGTTCTTCCTCCCCCTAGTCCTCCCCCCCCCCCAGTGCTAGCTTCCTGTTTGTTTGGCTTTTTTATGACGCATCAGTGGAGAATGTATTTCGGAGTGGAATGTCAAGAAACCAGAGATGGAAACAAGAAAGCGATTGTACTGGGGCTTAGCTTAAACAAGGCTTATCCAGACTGTTCTTTTCTTTCCTTGTCTCCTCTCTCTTTCTTGCATCAAAGGTTTAACAGAATAACAGAGTTGGAAGGGACTTTGGAGGTCTTCTAGTCCAACCGCCTCCTTAAGCAGGAAACCCTCTACCACAGGGGTCTCCAACCTTGGCTCCTGGAAGCCTGGCGGACTTCAACTCCCAGAGTTCCACAGCCAGCAAAGCTGGCTGTGGAATTCTGGGAGTTGAAGTCCGCCAGGCTTCCAGGGGCCAAGGTTGGAGACCCCTGCTCTACCACTTCAGATGAATGGCTGTCCAATCTCTTCTTGAAAGCCTCCGGTGTTGAAGCCCCCATATCTTCTGGAGACAAGTTGTTCTGCTGATTATTTTAATTTTCAGAACATTCCTCCTAAGTTCTACGTTGCTTTTGTCCTGGATTAGTTTTCATCTGTCACTTCTTGTGCTTTGGAGAATAGGGTGACCTCCTCATCTCTGTGGCAGCCCCTCAAATATTGGGAGACTGGTATGTCGCCCTTGGTCCTTCAGAAAAGGAGCAGGGGTGATATAAAGTTTGAACATCAGATGGAGTCTCCTTGCCCTAGAGGAAGGATATGCACCCTCACCCACAAGAATAAATCTGGTAGCTTCTCAAGGATCCTCACCCACAAGAATAAATCTGGTAGCTTCTCAAGGAGACCCTAGTCAAACACTTGACCAACACAAGTTATCTTAGTTGCCAAGAAGGCCCAACTGGTGTCCACCTTCACCAGAAAACTCCCTTTGAATTAGACTTTCCAATGTTTTATTTTTCCTGCTCTAATGCTTTTTATTAATTTTTTAAAATTGTTTTGAATTACGAGCCATCCAGCGTCATTTGCTGAGACAGCTGGCTATAGAAATCAATATAGATCTGAAATCAATATCTCTGGCTATAGAGATCAATATAACCAAACATGCTGGGGGGAAAAAACTTTGGAGTGAGGTTTAGCTTAGTACACAAAATTGTCTGCTACAATGTCCTACCTGCCAATGACTACTTCAGCTTCAATCACAATAACACAGGGGCAGACAATAGATACAAACTCAAAGTAAACTGCTCCAGACTAGATTGCAGAAAATACATCTTCAGCAACAGAATGGTCAATGCCTGGAACTCACTATCTGACTCTGTTGTGACATCCTCAAACCCCTAAAACTTGAACCTTAAACTGTCTACCATGAACCTCACTCCATTCCTTAGAGGTCTGTAAGGGGGCGTGCATAAGCGCACCAATGTGCCTGCCATCCCTGTCCTACTGTTCCCACTTATTCGTACTCATTTATGACATATATACTTATACCCGTTTATACTTATATGTTTATATGTTATGTTCATACATATACCTGTTTTTCATACATGCTTGACAAACTAAAATAAATAAATAAAATAAAAATGTGTTTTAAATGAGGGGTCTTTCTTAAGAAAAGAAAACCCACCGATACAGGCTGGTGGCTATTAATGGGGGAAGGTCCCTCTTGCAAGAATTTACAGTGGTTCCTTCATCCGATCCTTACCCCATCAATTATAGAAAACAGTCTTTCCAGCCCCAAACCAATTGCTCTCTGAGAGCATAATGGATGTACTTCAGCAGTGATTTTCTCTCTCCGCAGCAGACTGGATAAAAAGCATTCCAAAGCAGAGATAAATGGAAACAGGAGGAGCAGGAAGGTATGATAACAAAGGAGCCTGTAAATTGACAGATAGGGGGAGACAATTTCTGATTTAATGTGTTCTACCATGGGGACAGGTAGTCTAGCAGTTCGTCTATAGACCATCTACCTTTTGTGCAAAAGGAGCATGGATTGCTGGTCCCTGAAACTACCCACCACCACAAATGACCAGCTGCCTGCAAGGAAAATAAATCCTTCCATTCCCCCGGTATCTAGTCAGAGCTGAAGAAGCTTCCTGGATGAGAAGTGAAAACTCTTCAAAAGAAAAAAGAAGAAAGTCCCTTTTTTCAGGGCCGTTGTAACTTAGAACAGTCATTAAATGAACTGTTGTAAGTCAAGGAGTATCTTTAATTGATTTAAGCTTATAGTTTAAACAGTTCTTTACGGTTCTGGAGATTTTGTGATGATGCGTGAATGGTGTTTCACATATACATACATACATACATACATACATACATACATACTTGTTTTCTTATGTTTTCACAGGTATTTATATGTATGGTACCTGAGGATGGTGGATGAGATTCTGCTGAAACGTTGCTATAATAAAAGCACAAATATTAAGATGTGGGAAAATACCTGAAGAAACCTAAGTTTTATATATATATATATATATATATGTGTGTGTGTGTGTGTGTGTGTGTATGTATGTATGTATGTATGTATGTATATGTATATGTATATGTATATATATAAATGTATATACATAAACCTCGTGTATATATATAAACCTCAGAAAACATCTATATAAATATATGTGTGTGTGTGTGTGTGTGTGTGTGTGTATGTATGTATACATTCATATATAGTGTATATTTGTTTGCCCTGGAAAAATCCACCCAGAAGCCACAGCTGGTCTAGACTGCTAAATTGAATTTCTTTTATTCTTGCAGAACATCAAGTAAATTAAACTACACACCGTTTTAATGCCGAGGTTGGCTCCCAGACCCTTCGTTCTTCTTGGATTGTGGTCTTCGGCAACTACCCTAAAAAAGGGTCTCTCCTTGTGAATATTGTACACGTACGCACTCGACCAAAGTTTACGTCCCACAAGAATTGCAGAATCATAGCTTGCAAAAAAAAAAAAAAAAACCCACCCCAGCATTTGGGATGTTTTTGCACAGACGATTGGATTTTGGCGCAGGGCATGAGGGATCTGCTTTTGCCCTTTGGCCAAGCTGAGTGGGACCTTCAACTCAAGAGTGAATTCAAAGCCTTCTTTTAAATGCTTTCTTCCAGCATATTGGAGGAGGAGAAGGGAAACAAAATGACAACCCAAAGCTTCTGTGTATTGATTCTGGTGCAAGCCGTAGCCATCTGCCATCTGTTACCCAAACAAGACAGAAAATCAATTTGTGCCCGACTCCAAGCTCACCCAGAAAAAAAAAAAATAAAGTAAAAAATAAAATAAAAAGGGATCAGTGGGATTATTTGCCTTGGAACTGGGGGTGGGGTGAGGGTGATAGATGATGGGTCAATTGTTTCCTTCGGCAGGGCCCTCCTTTCTTTTCGGAAACAGAAGAAGAGGTTGCAAAAGAAGGCATCTTGGTTTACGCCCAGACAAGGGATGTTCTGCTGATCCTTTGAGGCAAACATACCCAGCCATGGGGAAGATAATAAGTCTCTGTGCACAGATGCCTGAACTTCATTAAGGACAATCAAGACCAGAATGCTGCGTGTGTCTGGTTGTTGAACCTCCTGCAAGAGAGACACGATTTCTGGAAGGTATTAACCATCATCCCAGTGAGAAAAATCTTGAGGAGACCTATGTTTAGCCACAAGGACTATTGGGAATAAACATCACCTTTCCTTTCCTCTTATATATCTATATCTAACCTAATATCTACATCTATATATCTATATCTATCAACTCTATCTATATCTATCATCTATCTATCTCTCTGTTTATCTATCTATATCAACTCTATCAACTCTATCTATCTATCTATCTATCTATCTATCTATCTACCTACCTACCTACCTCTATCTACCTCTATCATAGATAGATAGATAGATAGATAGATAGATAGATAGATAGATAGATATAGAAAGATAGAGATACAGAAAGATATAGAAAGATAGATATAGATATAGAAAGATAGAGATAGATACAGATATAAATATATAGATATTGATAGAAATATAGACAGACAGAGACAGATATAGATACATATACATATACACATACACACAGACAGATATAGATATAGATATAGATATAGAGATAGAGATAGAGATAGAGATACAGAGATAGATAAATAGAGAGAGAGAGAGAGAGAGATACAAATATATTGATAGAAATATAGATAGATATAGATTTATATAGATAGATAGATGAGATTCTCTTCCTGGATGAGAATCTCCATAGATTTCCCACCGTCTTCCCCATTGACTTTGCTTATGGAAAGGGACAGTCGCAAAACATGATTGTGTGACTACCAGGCAACTGTGATGGCCATCAGCACAAGGAAAGGTCATCGCTGCCTCTCATTCAGGCATGTTCAAACTGACCGAGTGTAAGTTCTGATCGACCGGATGGCCATTAAATGAGGAAAAACCCCTCCTATCACCAGGGTAAGGAAAATGTTCCACATTCTCTCTTTGCTCAGGCTGGCCAGAGTTCCATTTCTCAAATCAGGGTCTCCCCCTCAACCATCTTGCTTTCTCAAGAACTTCTGAAGGCCACCTGCAATTTGCAGCTGCTGCCTGAAGATGGCAAAACAATCTCATATTCTTAATTTCATGTAAATCACAGTGTGTGCACTTGTGGTGGAGAGGGGAAGATCCCTTTCAGCAAATAGAGAAGACTTGCAATTAAGAGTATTCATTTCATTATTATTATTATTATTTGCAAACCTTAGGATGCCTACAGATGCCCTAAGGATCGTGGTTTTTACCAGGCTGTTTTCCTAGAGAGAGAAGCTAAGAAACTCCAAAGTCTGAGAGCAAAAAGGCAGAAGGGGCACCTTGTCCGGGCGCTGCAGTGGCTTTTTGAACCTGGGTGCAAAATGCAGAGGCCAAATTGCCTTCCATTGCAGTTCCCTCTTTGGCTGTAATATCCTGACCCTGTTTGTTGCCTTTTTATCTTTTTTTTGCTTTTACTGTCTTGCCATTTTTAGGTTTGTCAGCGAGGCATGCGAGAGGTGTAATTAGTATTCCGCAGATTAAACCGGTGGTGTAAATTATTAAAGACCTAATTCATAAAGGCATTACGTATACCATATGCAGGGGTTTTTTTTTTCCCCCCTCTCTCTTTCTTGCTCCTGGTGGCATCCATTCAGTTTTGTAGAAGTCACTTCTTGCTGGACCTTGTAGCAAGGAAAGGAAAGGATCTGGGCTGTTAAGACGATTTCGAGGGTTTCTTAAGAATTAAAATTTCTCCCTTTTATCTCACCGAGTGAACCTGCAGATCCTGGGAAAGTGGCATTCTTCTCTCCTTGGCAGGCATGAAGCCATGTGAAGGATTGCTTTCTTATCACTGGTTGAAGCAGGATGCAAATCTTCTTGCTGAAAACAAGCCAGCTTTCTTGCCGTATAGAAAACTAGCAAACCCAACCTCCTCGTTTTCCTTTCAAATGCTGTTGTTAGTTGCAAAGTCATGTCTGACCCATTGTGACCCCATGGGCAACGTTGACCCCAGGCCTTCCTGTCTTCTACCATCTTCTGGAGTCCATTTAAGCTCACGCCAACTGCTTCAGGGACTCCATCCAGCCACCTCTGGTTACAGGAACTGGGTCTGGCTAGTCTAGTGAAGAGAAGGACCAAGGCAGACAGGAGAGCAGCCTTCCAATATTGGAGGGGCTGCAGCAGAGAGGAGGAAGGGGTCCAAGGCACCTGAAGGCCAGACAAGGAATAATGGATGGAAACTGAACAAGGAGAGATTCAACCAGGAAATAAGGAGAAACATTCTGACAGTGACAACAATCAACCCATGGAACAGAAGTTGCCCTCGGAAGTTGTGGGAGCGCCATCAGTTGAGACTTTTAAGAAGAGATTGAACTGCCATTTGTCAGAAATGGTGTAGGGTTTCCCGCTTGGGCGGGGGTTGGACTAGATGACCTACAAGGTCCCTTCCAACTCTGATTATCTGTTATCTGTTAAATCTCTGTCTTCCACTTCTTCCTTTGCCCTCAATCCCAGCATTTGGCTCTTCTCCAGTGAGTCCTTCCTTCTCATGAGGTAGTCAAAGTCTTTTGAGATTCCTCTTCAGGATCTGGCCTTGTAAAGAGCAGTCAGGGTTGATCTCCTCTAGGATTGACCGATTGGATCACCTTGCCGTCCAAGGAACTCGCGTGAGTCTCCTCCAGCACCAGAGTTTAAAGGCCTCCATTCTTTGGCGCTCAGCCTTCCTTGTGGTCCAGCGTTCATAGCCATACATTGCAACTGGGAGAACCGTAGCCTTGAGTATACTTTGAAATGCTAGCAAACATAAATAAGGGGAATACACAAATGTTACATCGCATGATTTTTGAAGACTGGCCTATCGTTGGCTTGGAGATCTTCTACTCTACTCACTGGCCAGGATAGGAATTCCCCAGATCCTCTGGGATCAATGTCTGTTCAATCTTGGCTTCAAAACCTCCAATGATGGAGTTTCCATGACTCCTGGAGGCAGGCAGTTCCCCTGCTTAACAGCTCACACAATCAGTTAACTACCTGGTATTTGGGAAAAACTCAAACCCAGATCAGGTGGGACTAGAATTCCCAGTCTCCCAGTTTCTAGCTTGATGCCTTAACCATTACACCCAACTGGCTCTATAGACTCTGGTTTATAGATGCAAGAGATTGGGTTAACCTCTCTTGGTATGTCAACCCCCCCAAAAAAACGTGACAGCCATCCATTCTATCCATTCAAGATAGATGTCTCTAAAACCTAGATTCCAGATCACATGAGAGATGACTTTTGACAAGTTCACTACTGATCATATGAAGTTACAAGGGCCCTGAAAAGTCACTTACGCCCTTTTTTCACACTTATGACCATTGCAGCATCGCAGGGGTCACGCAATTTGTTCAGTTGCTTGACCAGTCTCATTTATGATGGTTGCTATGTCCCTTTGGTGACCTTCTAAGAAGCTAAGTCAATGGAGAAAACAGTCACTAATAACCGTGTTATTAATCTAACAGTGATTCACTTAACAAATGTGGCACACCCAAAAGTCATAAAATCGGGCAAAACTCAACTAATTTCTCACTTAGCAACATCAATTCTGGGCTGAATTGTGGCTGTAAATTGAGGCCTACCTGTATCTGTATTCTGGAAACTGAAGATCACAATGGAATGTATTCCCTGACTTGTTAGTCAAATGAAGACAAAAGTAGGTTGTTCCTTTCTCAAAAACACCGCATACCCTCCCAAGACCGTTGAGTTAGAAACCCTGGCCAGCACAACAGTAGATCCACTCTGAGTAGGTCTATGGAGATTCTCCATCATTCAGGTCAAGGTTGTCCCAAAGGTGCTTTATCAAGAGGCAACTGTTGAGCCTGTCTCCCAAAGGTGCTTTATCAAGAGGCAACTGTTGAGCCTGTCAGCTCCAAATATACCTCACAGCAAGTCAACTGGCCAGGTCACCTTATCTTTGCTGCTGCTGGATCTATATTTCTGCTTGTGTACTGGCAGATAGCTTTGGCATGTCTCAGAGCTGAGGATGGATTCTGCAACAACTGCAGGGCAGCAGGATGGATTCTGCAACAACTGTGGGGCTACTGGAACTGGCTCTTTTCATGTATTGATGTGGTGCATATTGTTAAAGGGGGTTGGGGCACATATAGATGGTAATTAAGACTTAAGTTAAACATGGTGAAGGTGGCACCAGGTGGGGATCAGTTAGTGAGGGTTGGAATAGGGTAGGGATGTAGACACGTGATAGGGTTAGTAGCATTTAGAGGTAATGGGTTAGGCAGGGCCAGAATTAGAACTGTGTATAGGCCTGGGTGTGGTAGGGTGTGTCTCACAATAATGGTGATAAAAGGAAAGGGAGCAAACTCAAACCCAAACTCTGGCTTTTAGCCATTCTTGCCTGATTAGAGGATTTGTTGTTTGATGCTATATTGAATAAACCATCATTGTCCTAAAGAGGAGCTGGAGTTTGAATTCATTTAAAGATAAATCTTCAATACTCAAGGACTGGCTGAGAGCAACTGGACTTTTTTTTTTTTCCTTTGAAGAGGTTTCGCTTCTCATCCCAGAAACTTCTCCAGCCGAGAGCAGAAGCAGCTTCTGAGAGAAGCTAAAGAAGCCTCTTGGAACAAGCAGAACCTCTTCAGAGAAAAACCAGAAAAGCCCAAGTTGCCTCTTGTGGGGGGAGGGAGAAACATTTTTGGGACAAGCCTCGGAGTAAGTCGGGCCTTCTTCCTCACTTCGCTTCTGTGTCCCATGACCAACTACCGGAAGGAGTCAATTGGGGGAAAGAGAAGAAAAAAACGCCACAAGAATTGAAACACGAGACAAAAAGGCACATTTTAATATTTACAAAGCATAGCATTTGGGCCAGGAATGTACCCCACACATCTAAATAATGAATTTCTCTGCTCCCTTTCTTGGGTCATCCTAGGCCTAGACCTTTGCAAATGGCGGCTCGCACCCCCACCCTACCCCGTTTGAAGTATTCCTCTCAACTTTTGATATATTTTGTTTTTCAAGTATAGTAAAATTCAAATTTGCATAGTGTCTGATCAGCAAACCCGCTCTCCCGTGGCCGTCTCTCTCAGATCCACGGCCCTGTTTCCGATCCATTCTCGCTTGTGCCGCTCTCGTCCTTTTTATCTTTTAGCTGCGGCTCAAGAATAATAAAACCTCCCGTTTTAAAAGCAGGAACTCTTAGAATATTGTCAAGAAGTTTTAAAAATGTAATACTGTTTATTTTTGCTTCAAAAACATTTTTCAGCATTCTAAACATACAAAAAAAAAACCCAACGTAAATGTTTGTCGCAAATTTTTCTTTTCCTTTTTCCCCATTTCTTTCTTTCTTTCTTTTAAGTACAAAGGCGTTTTCAAACTTCCCTTTGAAAAGCTGACTGTGGAAGGAGACTTTGTGACAGCTCTGGTTGAAAAAAACGACCCCACTTTCAACAAAAAGAAAAAAAGAAAAGAAAAAAAGAAAAGAAAAAAGACAGGAATCCATAACAATTTGTTTTTATCTCATGCCAGCTCAATTCCACCCCCCTCCCCTTCGTTCACAACTAAGAATGGCCGCAGAAATGCTATTTCACTATATACAGAAAGACAACTTTTAAGCTAAATGTACGCTCACTGTAGTGTAAATTAGATCTACTTTCGTGGTGCACGCTTTGACACATGGCCTTTCCTGGGGAGGAGGGGGAAAAAACACACAAGAGGCTTTTTTTCCCCCAACACCCCCCTTAAAAGCCTCCCCCCCCTCTTCTCAGGGAGGAGGGTCAATCAAAGCATGAACTACAAGAATTTGTCTAGTTTTTACAAACTATAGATATGTACAGTTTATAACCCAGGATTTTTTCTAGCCAATAACCATATAGTTAAACACCACCTTAAACAAATTAAAAAATAAGATGCTTGAAACATTTTTTAAATGCTTTTGTTACACCGACAGGAAAAAAGTGCACAGAGTTAGGAGAACACGAGAGTTTCCATTTTGTTTTTAAAAATGTTTGGAAATATGTACAACTTTGTTACACAGGTGGGAGCCCGGGAAACGGTCCCTAGCTACTGAATGTAAACCAGGTTAAACAATGGTTGTTGTTTGTTGTTTTTCCCTGTTTTTGTTTCTGCAATTTTATTCCCCCCCCCGAGCGCTTTTATTGATGAGACTCCCCCCCCCCCAAAAAAAAGAAAGGAAAAAAAAAAGGCTACAGTATATTGTGATCAAGAAAACCAAATTTTGGGTGATAAATCTTAATAAAGGACAAATAAGGCACCATCTCAAGTGAGAGGTGCTGGATTTTGTATGTGTGTGTTTCTCTTTTCCAAATGGTGTTTCCCCTACTCTATGGTATTCACATGGAAACAAGGATTATACACAGTTTCTCATTCATCATCTTCCTCCTCCTCCTCCTCCTCGTCTTCCTCATCTTCTTCATCTTCTTCCTCCTCTACTTTTTTCCGGGCGGCCGCAGTGGTTTTGGCTGCTGCGCTTTTCGCGCCGTCAAACTTGCCTTTCGATTTATAATCTGCAACATCCTGTAAATATTCAAAACAGAGAAAGTTTAGTTTGCCTTCTTCTGCAGCAACGACACGACAGCTGGAATTCTGGCTGCTTTAGGTCCAAAAATTAAACCTGGGTTTAAATGGCCAAGACCAAAACACGGCTGGTTTATCTCCAAACTTTATTCGATGCTTTAAAACTGGCTGAATTTGGAAAAAGGAGGACACTGTGATTCCCACAAATGGATGAATGGTTGCAAAAATGGAGTTGACAGAGAATGGCTAAATAGACTGCTTTGATTTAAAGAAAACAAAAACACAATATTTTTGTTTCTACTTGGAAACTGCGTCTGGACTTTGTGCTTGAGGTTTATTAGAATTCAGAATAGAATAGGAACAGGAAGGGACTTGGAGGTCTTCTAGTCCAGCCCCCTGCTCAAGCAGGAGAATCTATACAATTTCAGGTAAGTGACTGTTTAGACTCTTCTTAAAAACCTCCAGCGATGAAGTGCCCACAATTTCTGGTGGCAAGCTGTTCCACTGGTTAATTGTCCTCCCTGTTAAGAAGTTTCTCCTTAGTTCCAGGTTGCTTCTCTCCTTGATTAGTTTCCAACTTTTTCTTGTCCTGCCTTCAGGTGCTTTGGAGAATAATTTGACCCCCTCTTCTTTGGGGCAGTCCCTCAAAACCGCAATCATGTCACTCCTAATTCTTTTCTTTAGACTAGCCAGACCCCAAACCTGCATTTTACCGATTAGATAGGTTTGTTGTTATAGAAATGGCTGCTTTACATTACTATGTAAAAGTAAAAAGTTGAGGTTTGAAGCTATTATCTTATTCTACTGCACCAAATCAAGTTGGAAGTCCATGCCTTTTCTTTTTTTCCCTTCCCTTCCCTTCTCTATTTTTCTATTTTATATTATAAACTAATAAAAAAAAAAAAAACACCCCGCCTGAATTTGCACCAGATGCCAGAAACCAATGCTTGCCAGCCACTCACTACTCAAAGTTTTTGCTAACTATCTAACCCAAAATGAAGCAAGATACAAAGATACTTGGAAAGTTTTACTTCCCAAGGAGAACTTTAGAGTTTCCACTTGATTTGTCAACATAACTATCCTTAAATCATGCCACAGATTCCTTGTGTTTGTTGTTTTTACAACAGACGACTCGGTGCATATACTGGGATTAATTCTTTTAGCAGAACTCAGAAGGAGCAAAAAACGGTCATCATATAGCAAAAACACATTCCTATCTTCACTGATTTTAGGGAGTTTTTTTAAAAAAGTCAGTTAAAGGTCAGAAACACATTGCGTGAAGCTTCCTACATGGGATGAGTTAAAACATTTCTGATTTAGGGGAAAAAATATTCTAAAACCCATGAATGTATCTGTTGGGACACTTGGCTAACGATTAGGAAGGAACAAGCAACAACTTAGAGCCGCTTGTTTTCATGACAGAGGGCAGAGATAGTCCTTAAAACCACTCATTTAGTGACAGTCGGAATGTAAGAAACGACGTACAACCCACCCTCAAAGTTACGACTGTCATACCACCACCGTGGTCACATGACCACAATCCGGGCACTTGGAAACCGACACTCGCGCTTATGACCGTCAGTGTCTCCAACTGGCCTGGATTTACCACGATGGCAGCATCTCAGCCCTCCCCGATTATGGCTTGTTTTGTGCTAGCTTCCAACAAGCCGGCAAATTTGTGGACTTTGCAACTTTTAATGTTTTGCTGGCTTCCAACCAGCAAAGTCAACGGGGTGGGAAAAGAGCTGAATTCACTTAACAACCGTGGCGATCACGGTCGGAAAATCAATTCTAGTCTCAGAGTGGTTCTTTCAACCACCACATCACTTCGCAGCCAAATTTAAGACTCCTGGTGATTTTATCAAGTTCAGCTTTTGGTACTTTAGCAATATACTTTGCTAAATACTTTGGGCATTTTTCTCCTTTCGGGTTGGTTTTGGGAATTTCCAAGACCGACACCCTATTTTCCAATAGAAAAATCCTATTTTCCATTAAAAAAAATCACGATCCAGTTAAGTAAATATCTGTAGATCGAAGTTGAACGGTTGGGTTCTCGATGTTCCTCTGGATTTGGGTGCTTTTCCTAAAGATTGACAAGTCTTCCACTACCAGTCTAAGTTACACCATCAGTGCGGGAAGGAGTGGCGTTCGCTAGTTGTTTACATGTAATTAGCTTGGCTTGCCCATCTTAGCCGGGGTGTAGTTTTTTCCCCCGATTGTTTGTCTGCTGCTGCCTCTTGCTTGTCTAAGTGTTGCCAATTGGATTGGCTCTAGGCTACTCCAAAGTTGCACCAGAGACAAATCAAGGGAGAAACAATATCCCAATCAAGGAAGAAGCCACGCCTCAACCCAGGCCACTTCCCCATGGCACTGATGAGGTTACCTAAGGAGGTAGCGAAATGTTTGCGGGGAACACCACACCAACAGCCCAATCCTCTTATCTGCTGCTGGAGGAAAAGCAGAACACCAATAAATGCCAGTTCAGAACCCTTTTTAAAAAAAATTACTCAGCACTTTCAGAGATAGATTCTCCTTTTTTCCCAGGAAAAGGGAGGCAGGCTGGCATTGTGCAAAATGGCAGGAAAAGAGGGAGGGGAGGAAAAAAAATGCCAGTATAAATACTATTGGCAAATTTGAATTATTTAAAATAAATATCTTGCTTGAAAGTAATTATTATTTTGCTGAAATTTAGATTAGCTTTTTATCTCCTCTTTCCCTCTCTGGATTTACCCAAATGGAATTCTAGTGTCACTACTGAAACTAATCTTAATTGTGCTGAGAAGTTGCACCATGGAGATTTTAAATTCTTTTTTAAAATAAAACCATTGAAATCCCAGTTTAACATATCTTTAGAAGGATGTTCCATTCGGATATAAACCCTGAAACAGGCTTGGTGTGGATGCTCTGTTAACCACCAGGATATGCAACAGGGCACATTCGTGTCTCCTCTCTGCTTCCCTGCTCGATATTGTTCACGACTATTTGCTGTACAAAATATGTTGTGATTCCAACAGAAGGGAATATTTGATGCTCAGGACTGAATGGTGGGCTCCTCAAAGGCTCTCTGAGCTTAATTGTTTTCTTGCAGACATTTAATTACCCAACTAGGTAACATCCTCAGTGCTAGAAGGGAGTAGAGTTTGCTTATATTTTTATATACCACTGGCTTGGTTGTAATAATATTGGTTACTCAATTAGGCTGTTGTTTACTTGATGGAGCAAGCCGCTAGTATATAAACAGACAGCAAACCATGCACCCTTCTAGCACTGACCATGTTACCTAGTTGAGTAATGGAATGCCTGCAAGGAAATCAAGTGCAGAGAGCACCCAGGACCCCAAAATACAGCGATTAAACCAGCATTGTATTCTTAGATTCGCTCCACAAAGCAAGAACGTCCCATGGATAGGCTTGTCCCAGACTGGCTGCCATCACCTTCTCTCCCTGGACCAAAGCTAACCCAGAATCCTACAGACTTCTTCAGCAGCAGTAACCCAACCTTACCTTCTCATACTTCTCCTTCAGCTTGGCGGCTTTGTTGTTGTACGGCTGCTTCTCGCTGTCACTGAGGTTGTTCCACATTTCGCCCAGCTTCTTGGCTACATCCCCGATGGAAATGCCTGGATTGGTGGACTTGATTTTGGGACGGAATTCCGAGCAGAAGAGGAAAAATCCAGACCTGGAGGAGGATACAGGAGAGCTGAAATTGGCACGCGGTCAAGAGCTTTGAAGCCAACGAGGATGAGGTGGCTTCTAACGAGGCAGTGGTAAGGATGATAATGCACAAGCTTGCATGGCTCTTGTTCTAGTTTCTGACACTGGTGCCAGAAGGAGCTACTAAGTCCCAGCTGGGACTCAGCAAAAGATCCAGCTCCCATCCTCATCAACCGCACCAAAAACTCCCCAAACGCACCAGCATTATTCCCAAGCAAGATCACAGTCCATCCCCTTTAGCAAAGTTAAATCCAAGCAGTGTATACAGATATCGGTTTAACAGAGTCGGAAGGGATCTTGTTAAGTCATCTAATCAGGCAGGAGGAGAATTCAAACGGGACAGGATAATTAAGAAACCCGAGTTAGGAATTATCCATTTTAAATCTATTTTATTTTATTTTAAAAAAGACAGCCAGGCCCGATTTTGAGAAGCAATTCCCTCCATAGGGCTAAATCCAGCTGCAGGGAATTTCGAGGATCACAGAGGCCCTCTATTTTCCAAAACTGTATTCTTCCAAAACATCTGGATAGAGGCCCAAAGTCTTGTGTGAAATCAGAAGAGGAACACTCGTCAAAATTGGCTGCAAGTTGATTGCCACTCATGCAAACGACAGTTGAAAGTTACAGCTGCTTTGAAAGCAGCTTCTTAAAGCTGCTGCTGCTGTAGTTCTGGAGCGCTATGCTATCCATCGCCTGTCTTATTCAACTGCTTCTAAAAATGAACCAGAATTGATAGGGTTTGGGTTGAAGGCTACTTACGGCGGCCTCTTGGGTGCATTTGGATCCTTCTTCTTCTTCCCACCCTTCGCTGGACCGTAATCCTTCATTTCTCTATCATATCGTACTTTGTCAGCTTTCGCCATCTCATCAAACTTTCCTTTCTCTTTGCTTGACATGGTCTGAAAGACAAAGAGAATAAATCATCTTTGTATAACGGCCCATAATCCCTTGCGGGGTGGAGCCTGGGCAACTGAATGAAGCAAGGAGAGTGTTTACTGGCCGGATGCCCTTCCTGTTGCCAGAGTGGAGTTTTGTTCAGCACTTATATTCTCAGTGTTCCCAGAGAGAGAAATATCTGCCTCTACCTAGGATTGAACTCACAGCCTCCTGATTGTGAGAAGAGAGCTCTGCCCCTGGGCCATCGCACCACTCTTACAAAGAAAATAAAGGACTTCTACCCAAAAAAGAGTTTTCTCTCAGCCAACAAACTCCAAATGAAGTTGTTAAAGGAGGTACAGCCACAGTTTCAGAACAAGAATTGGGGAGAAAAATCCTTTGATGGGATTTTTTTCAGCTACTTGTTCAGGTTATCGCTCAAAGTATCAGAAGAGAGACAGGTATCAGGGTCAATTCAGATTCAATTTTCAAAGGCCTAACCACCATGCTTTAAAGCAACCATACAATGCTTTTTTTAAGGATTTTGTAGCTGCTAAAAAGGACCTTTTCTTCTGAACAACTCCTTCAGAGAAAACATACAGCTGTTTTGAAGTATGGAAGGTGGCTACTGCAGTTGTGTTCCACCTGCTCCAAAGAACTTTGGGAAGATCAAATATGAAACTCTGCACATGACCAACAGAGCCTTCTCAAAGCCTGCCGAGATATCTTTAACCACCAGCAGTTGGGCTGATCTTCAAACCATGATCAATAAAATTCACTTTCTGTGAGTCCTAATAACCAAACCAACTCAAGAACATTTTCAGTATCTCTGTGATATGGGTGATGTCAGCTTAACAGAGAGGATTCCAAACCGACCAGCAAAAAAAACCTTTCTCTTCCCCCAGAAACAAGCCAACATACAACTGAGTTGTGTTCCTCCCCTCTGCCACAAAGGCAAGTTTGGTTTGCATTCAGGGCCTGATTTCAGAAATCATGGGTCGTGGCTTATTAGTGTAGACAAACTCGGCCATCTGGGGATTGCCAAACCAACTGTAGTTTAATGTGCGGTGTGAAGTGGATTAATATAGCTGCACGATTTCTCGCCTTCAAAACAAACAGCGAGAAGAAGGTGGTCCCATCACAAACCCTAATGAATTCAGTCAAAATAAAGGAAGCCAAAATAGTAATGGGATGCAGTCTAAGGCAATCTTCCAAAATCCTTGGAGAAGGCCAGCTTTTGGTCAAGGGCTCATCTGGAATTTTGATACCAGGTGGAAACCGCCCTCCCAAAATGGTTACCAGAGTGGACACAACCAACCACTTCCTTCTGGATACGGTGACCCTATATTCACCTGTCTGAAAATAGGATACAAGGAAGCACTTTTGTTAACTGAGAAGCTAAAATAATGTGTAGAATGTCATCTGTATGGATGCAGGAGGCGAAATTCAAAATTTTATTTCACTGGAACGTTGGACGGCATATCAATTGAATGAATTATGGCTTATTCTGGCCAGCTACCACACAGAATAGCAGGAATGGGGTGGAAGACAAGAATTTATTCTGGGAGACAAGGCCATACCTTCCACCTCTCTGAACACTTCTTGGAGAAGTCTGCGAAATTCACAGGAACTTCCGGGTTTTTCTTCTTGTGTTCTTCGCGGCAAGTCTGCACAAAGAACGCATAAGCGGACATCTTTCCTTTCGGCTTCTTGGGGTCGCCTTTCGCCATTTTGAAAGAAAACACTTAAAAAGCAAAAAAAACAACAACAATGTAGTTGAATGTATTGTTCAATGTAGTTGAACAATGCCCCACACAGCCAAGACAATAGTGCAGCCCCTTCCACTGAAATGGGGAAATATTTTTTTTAAGTATGATATATATAAATAAAAATGCTCAGGAAAATTCCCAACACATGCAACACTTTAATTGATCATCTCTATCCCCTTAGACAGCCTTATCTCCGTCTCTTTTGATGTTATGGCACACACCATCCTGGATTATCCATGTCCAAGTCCTCTACTCACAACTTACCAAAAATAAAAATAAAAAAATAAGTGCAAAACTAGCTCACAGGGCCAGAATATTTTGACATTTTAAACAGGTGGGTGCAACACTTGTAGATTTACAGTCTGGGGCTGGCCCACCCACTCCGTGTTAAACTTTTGGAGAACTTCAATCTTCCCTGTGTCAAGATAGCTGCAGGCGACATCTTCCCTGATGGGGAGGGGGAGGGAAAAAGTTCCTCTGAAGAGAAGTTCAATTCCATCTAAAGATTATTCCATTTAATTACTGCACACATCACAGGACTGCAGTGCCCCATTTTACCCAGAGATTGTAGCCATTAATAGGGTTGGTTGACCCCAGAGCCAGCTACTGGTTTAAGTTTATGGGAAAAAATACATTTGTTATCGCTTTACAAGTTTCTGGATTTGCATTTGGGAGGTTAAGAAAAGATGGGTTTTTTTCCTGGGGAGGGGGCAGCTTTCCTTTTGAAACCTTTGCAATCCCGCATTTGCAAAAAAAAAAATTATATATATATAAAATTGAAAAGTATATTATTATATACTTCATTAAACATGAAAGTCAAGTGAACATTTAAAAATGTATCGCTATTATTATTATTAGTATTAAAAACTATCTGTGATTGGCATGCTTCCCCATGAAAGAAAAAACCCCAAATCCAACCCTCCTCTCCTTTTGCAAAAGTTGCATTTAAAAAAGAAAAGAAAACACGCCCCCCAGTTCTTTTGCAAAAGTTGCAATTTATATATATATATATATATATATATATATATATGAAAACCAAACGCTTCTTTTTCCAAAAGTTGCATTAAAGAACTGCACCCCCTCCCGTTCTATAAATAACATCTTGTGTTTTGCACCCAGCATCTGAAATTTAAAAAAAAAAAAAGAAGAAGAAAAAAAGGTAAGAAAGTTTCAAAAGCAAAATAAATGTGGGGGAAAAATGTGTCCCAGAGGTCTTTTTTGGCCTCATTCGCCTGCCCCCCCCACAAGGTCATTGGGAAAAACAAATATATTTTTTCCTTTTTGTGTGGGGGGGGTAAGGAAGGGGGGGGGAAGGGGGGGCTAAAAGGAGCACGTGCCCCTCCTCACCAGGAACCCCCCCCCCTGGCTTTAAGCCTCTTTCCACCCCGTATTGGAGGGGAGGGGGGGGTCTGTCCTTGGGGGGGCTGAAAAAGCAGGGGGGGTTAAAAAGAAAATTAAAAAAAAAAATACCCACCCCAAACACCCGTTTTCCCCGGTCCCAATAATTCACCTTCCATTTTGTGAAATGTCTCTTGATGAAAGAAACTGCCGTTCAAATCTCCCCTGGGGCAGTTCTGGGGGTCCAGCGGGGCTCGGGGGGCTCTTGGGGGTCCGGAGCCGAGACCCACCGACGGGGTGCAGGCAATCCGCCTCGGCTGAGGGCTGGGAGAGTCAAGAGCGGAGAGCGCTTCCCTCTCGCCCCCATTCGCTAAAATGGCTTCTCCATCAAGAGCAATGCCCGAGCTTCGCCTTTAACAAAGCCACCGGCGCTCGCCTTCCCCGTTCCCAGCCTCGGGTCGGGCCGCCCTCGGGAGGAGAAAGTCGGGACCGGGCTCCTTTTGTAGACCAAGCGACGCTCTTTCTAACGAGTCCGGTCTCGAGGCGGAGGGACCCCGGGAAAGGGGGCAAAACCCGGTCGGAAGGAGGCCTCCCCCCTCCCCGCGCGCGCCGCCTTCCTCCCTTGCTTAGCGCAATCGCCAGTCTTTTAACAAAGGCAGCGCGCAGCCATTACAAACCTGGTCGCCCCAAGGAGGGAAGGGAGGAAAAGGAACCCCAAAAGAGCCCGCTTTGGGGTTTCCGCGCCCCGCGAAGGGCAAGAAAGGAGAGAGATAAAGAAAAGGGGACGGATGAGAAAGGTTTCGGGGTCCGGGGGCCCCCCCAGGCGGATTTTTCCCCCGCGTCGCTCTCCCTGCCGTCTTTCTCCCTTTAGCTCTGCTAGTAGAACGCCAGCCATATTAAGGCAAACAGACAAACACACACCAGCAAGCCCCAACAGCCCCGCGTCCGCGCGAGGAAGGGCCGGCTCGGGGTCTCGCCGAGGACGGAGCGGGACGAGGGGGGGCTTTTCGGAGAGGGGAGAAGAAAAGCTAGTGGAAACGAAAGGTTTGGGGGCGATCCGAAGCGAGGCGGCGGAGAAAAAAACCGCAAAATTAAAAAAATCCCCCCCGTTAAATTGTTTTTTTTTGGGGGGGGGGTATTTCGCTCTGCATGAGACGCGCAGGACTTGATATTTATTTCTCCCCCCCCCTTATAAAAATGACGGACAGCCATTATGAGTGCGGGATCAAATGGCAGGCACTGCGCACGGCTGGGCAACTTGAGGCGGCCCGATCCTGCCCCCCCCAAAGCCCAAGGATTCAGCGCAAATCCGGATTCCCCTTTTCCTACCCCCCCACCCCCACCCCATGCGCTGTGCTGCACCAAGCCCATGTTGCCGGAGCCGCGGAAAACCCATGCTCCACGGCTCGGGGGGGGGGCGTGGGTGCGTGCACGGAGGAAAGATAAGAGGTATCTAAAGGCACCCAGACACGTTTAACACACACACACACACACACACACACACTGCAGATTGGGCAACCCCATTCCCCCCCCGTCCGGAAGGATCCCCTTCTCGCCCCCTGCAAAGAAAAAAAAAACCCGCACACGCGTGAAGAGCCCCCCCCCCAATCCACGAGGCAGAGAGAAGAGAAGGAGAAGAAGAAGAAGAAGAAGTGGGGGGGGGGAAACTCCCCTTTCCACCCCCAAGCCTGATCTGGGACCAATCGGATTATTTTTAAAAAATTGAAAAAAAAAATCGGGGAAAGAGGGAAAGAGGAAGGAGGAAAAGAGAGAAAGAGAAAAGAGGGCGGAGAGAGAAGAGGAAAAAGAGTCAGAAAGTTGGTGGGAAAAGAAGGAAGGGAGGAATTAAAAACAAGGGAAAAAAAGCCGGAACGTGAAGGAGGAAAGAAAAAAAAAAAACGGAAAGAAAGAAAACAAACAAACAAGATACTGTAGCGACGGGCTTGAGGAAAGAGATACGTTGCATTCCAACGGGTGCAGAGATGTCATTTTTGCTTCCTTTCTGTGTTTTTTTTTTTTTTTTGCGGGGAAAAACAAACAAACAAAAAAGAAAAAAAAAGAGGGCTGGGAATGGAAAATAAAGAGAGCGGGGGAGAAGAAAAGGCGGAGGGGGCTCCCCCCGTTGCCCGGAAAAAGTTGTCCTGGCCGCGCGGGGCTGCGGGCACCTACCTGTATTGTTCGCGTGAACCTCAGCCAGACTCAGGCAAGGAAGAAAGCGAGGCGCACGCCCGACGCGCTAAGGCTCGGCGCTGCTGGCGGCGGCTGGTCAGCCTCGCGTTGGCTGCTGCCTCCGAGAGCGGCCTGATTGGCTGCGGGGCTCTGCCGTTTAAAAGAGCCTCCTCGCCTCCCCATTGGCCCCCCGCCCTGCTGAATATTAAGCAGCCGCCCGCGCGCCCATTGGCTGCCCCGGGACGGGTCATTCATTCAAAAAAAAAAAAGAAAGAGAAAAAGAAAAAGAAAAAAGAAAGGAAAGGAAAGGAAAGGAGGAGGAGGAGGAGGAAGAAGAAGAGGAAAGAAAGAAAGAAAGAAAGAAAGAAAGAAAGAAAGAAAGAAAGAAAGAAAGAAAGAAAGAAAGAAAGGAAAGAGGAAGGAAGAGGGGAAGAAAGAGGAAAGGAAAGGAAAGGAAGGAAGAGGGGAAGAAAGGAAAGAGGAAGAAAGGAAGAAAGAGGGAAGGAAGGAAAGAAAGGAAAGAAAGAAAAAGAAAAAAGAGAAAGAAAGACAGGAAGAAAGAGGAAAGAAAAGGAAGGAAGAGGGGAAGAAAGGAAAGAGGAAGGAAGGAAGGAAGAAAGAAAGAAAGAAAGAAAGAAAGAAAGAAAGAAGAAAGGAAAGAAAGAAAAAGAAAAAAGAGAAAGAAAGAAAGAGGAAAGGAAAGGAAGGAAGAGGGGAAGGAAGGAAAGAAAGGAAAGAGGAAGGAAGGAAGAAAGAGGGAAGGAAGGAAAGAAAGAAAGAAACAAGAGGAAAGAAAAGAAAGAAAAAGAAAAAAGAGAAAGAAAGAAAGAAAGGAAGAGGAAAGGAAGAGAAGGAAGGAAGAGGGGAAGGAAGGAAAGAAAGGAAAGAGGAAGGAAGAAAGGAAGGAAGGAAGAGGGAAAGAAAGAAAGAAAGAAAGAAAGAAAGAAAGAAAGAAAGAAAGAAAGAAAGAGGAAAGAAAAGGAAGGAAGAGGGGAAGGAAGGAAAGAAAGGAAAGAGGAAGGAAGGAAGGAAGAAAGAAAGAAAAAGAAAGAAAGAGGGAAGGAAAGAAAGAAAGAAAGGAAAGAAAGAAAGAAAAAGAGAGAAAGAAAGAAATAAAAAGGAAAGGAAGGGAAGGAAGGAAGAGGGGAAAGAAGGAAAGAAAGGAAAGAGGAAGGAAGAAAGAAAGAAAAAGAAAGAAAGAGGGAAGGAAAGAAAGAAAGAAAGGAAAGAAAGAAAGAAAAAGAGAGAAAGAAAGAAAAAGGAAAGGAAGGGAAGGAAGGAAGAGGGGAAGGAAGGAAAGAAAGGAAAGAGGAAGGAAGGAAGAAAGAAAGGGAAGGAAAGAAAGAAAGAAGGAAGGAAGGAAGGAAGAAGAGAAAGGAAAAAAGAAGAGAAAGGAAAAAAGAAGGAAGAAGAGAAAGGAAGAAGAAAGAAAGAAGAAACCGTGCAGACAGAGGGAGAGGGAGGGAGGGAGGGAGAAGGAGTAGGGAGAAAGAGGGGGAGAGAGAGGAAGGGAGAGAGACGGAGAGAGGGGGTAGAGAGAGAAAGGGAGATGGGAAGAAGGAGAGGGAGGGAAGGAGAAGGAGGGGGAGAGGGAGAAAGGGAGAGGGAGAAAGGGAGAGGGGAAAGAAGGAGGGAGGGAGGGCGAAGGAGGCAGAGAGAAAGAGGGAGAGGAGAGAGAGGAAGAAGGAGGGGGAGAGAGAAATAGAAAGTGAGAGGGGGAAGAGGAAGAGAGAGAGGAGAGGGAAGGAAGGAGAAAGGGAGAGAGAGAGAAGCTGAGAAAGAAAGAGAGAGAAAATGGGATGTGGGAAGAGGTAAAGAGAAGGAGAGGGAGGAAGTGAGAGGGGCAGAGAGAGAAGCTGAGAAAGGGAGAGAGAAAGTGGGAGACGGGGAAGAGGAAGAGAGAGAGAGAAGAGGAGAAAGGGAGAGAAGGAGAGAGAAGCTGAGAAAGAGAGAGAGAAAATGGGAGGGGGGAAAAGAGAAGGAGAGGGAGGAAGAGGAAAAGTGAGGGGGAGAGAAAAAACAAAGAATGAGAAAGGGGGAAGAGAGAAAGGGGGAGAAGGGGAGATGGAGGAAGAAAGCAAAAGGGAGAGATAGTGCAGGGAAGAGGTTGACAGAGAAAGGGAGAGGGGAGAAGGAGGGAAAGAGAGAGGAAGAAAAGGGAGGGGGACTTTGGGGGAGAAATGGAACAAAATTGGCCATTCATGAAAATCACATGGCTGCTAAGACTCTGAATCTAAACCTCGATATGGCACACCGATGATTGAGGGAGAGAATATATCCTGGTTAGTCAGGATTCACTCCGATGCTTGATGCTCGGTCTGCTGGAACTATTCGAGGCGAGTCATCCCAAAAGGTTTTTTTTAAAAAACAAGAGCATTTATAGCTCAAATCTTTTAAACTGAGGTCTCTCCACTGTGGAAACTTGAAGAGGTAGATCCCAGAGGTGGTATTCAGCTGGTTCTGACCAGTTCCGGAGAACCAGTAGCAAAACTTTTGAGTAGTTCAGAGAACCGGCAAATGCCACCTCTGACTGGCCCCACCCCCATTTATTCTCCGCCTCCCGAGTCCCAGCTGATTGGCTGAGTCTTCTTTGGTTGCCCTGCACAGGAGAACGGAGCTGGAAAGCAGGTTAGTGGAATGGGGAGGGAATACGGATTTTACAGCATCCTTCTCCCTGGAGTGGGGAGGGAATGGGGATTTTGCAGTATATCCCTCCCCTGCCACGCCCACCAAGCCCCGTAGAACCTGTAGTCAAATATTTTGAATCCCAATACTGGTGGGGACTTCAACTCCCAGAGTTCCTGCTGACTCGGAAATTCAGGGAGAAGTTGCCAAAGTAGAGGAACACTAATTTAAACAAATAAAGGAAGAAGGCCTTCCTAAGGCAAGGCTGCCCAACCTTGGCAACTTTAAGGCTTTAAACACCAATTGTGATATTTCTTGACCTACTGAGCAAGACGCACTAAGCTCCTGTTTGATCTCCCGGGCATGTGGCCTTGATAGTCAAGTCTCGCTGAATTCAGCAGAGATTAATTCTAAATAAAGATTCTGAATATTTCCGCCTTGCAGTGTATTTGCATGATCTGAAGGTCTTAACGTGACATTCACGGTCTTTCTCCTCGCAGAATCTTCTGAGGTCAGCTGAGATGGAGACTGGAGTAACTGGACTAAATTTTGAAAGCATCCCCTCCAGTAAAAACAGATCTCTGCACTGAGCTTTTGAATAGATCTTATGGGAGTGGATTTTATTTTGGTACCCAAAACTGGACAGAAATGAGATTTGACTTCAAGGGGAAGATGCTCTGCCAACCCTGATTTTTCTGCTTAAACCTTGACTTAAGATCTTGACAGACGTGAACGATGGGCCCTCTCCAACAACATGAATTTCAATCTGGAGAAAAGCAAAAATTTACATTTAGGAGGGGGTGGAATCAAAGGTACAGTAAGTACAGATTAGGTGAGACCTGGCTCAAAAACAGTAACTGTGAGAAGGATCTTGGAATCCTAGTGGAGGATTCCTTGAATACGAGCCATTAGTAGCCAAAAAAGCTAATACAATCCTGGGTTGAATAAACAGAGGCATAGAATCATGGTCACGTGAAGTACTTAGTGCAGCAGGAAGGAAAGAAGGATGAAGGAAAGAAGGGAGGGTAAGAAAGAAGGAAGAGGGAGGGAAGGAAGTCTATTCCAAGTAAATTTAAATGTATTAAAATGTATCCCCATACAAGAAACTATCAAGAAACAACTCCAAAGAGCATGGGGACATCACAAGATTCAGGACAAGGCAGGGAGGGAAGGAAGGAAGGAAGAAAAAGAGGAAAGAAAGAAAAGGGAGGGAGGAAGGGAAGGAGCTTCCAGGTAAATTTAAATGTATTAAAATGTATCCTCATAAAACAAGGAATAAAGATATGAAAATGTGAAGAAACTATCAAGAAACAACTCTAAGGGGCATGGAGTCATCACAAGACTGGGGACGGAGGGAAGGAAAGAAGGAAGAAAAAAATGGAAAAGGAGGGGAAGGAAGGAAATAAAATAAAATAAAATAAAAATGTAAATGTATTAAGAGGTACACTCAGACTAAAGAATATTGGAAGTAGGAACGGGGTAGCTAAATCAGGAAGACACTGCTACCCAAAAACAAGGCCTCTTCCAATGCCTTCCTGAAGTTTTGACTTTCCACGTCAAACTAACAGCAGCGCATTGTGTGGATCAAATGTATTGACAAGTGAAAGTAAGGCACGTGGGATGACACTGCAGAATTATTTATTTTCCTTTTTCAGGAGCCTCCCCCCCTGTTTTAACATACCTCTGATTGTTACCTCTATTTTTAATCTGGGGGGGGGGGAAGACAGGGAAAATTACACAATCCGAAAGGAGAGAAGTGTAGCAGTATTTGCTTTGCGGCTAATAATTGTCTAGCAGGGAGGGTTTCCCCAGGAAGACAGGACGGAATGACGGCTTGTTGAAATTTCTGCCTTGTGAAATTGTTTCAAAGCTTGAGAAGATGCCAATGTGTTTTGCCCCCCTCTTCTTTTCTTGACCATTTGGTTCTTTAGGCAAAGCTGAATGTTGGGTTTTGATTAACGACTGCTTTGGTTTCAAGATGCAAGTGAGCTATTGGTTAGGTGTAAATCGTTGAATTAATTCAGCGTTTCTCACCCTTGATAACTTTAAGATGATGGCCCCATCATCCTGGCTGCTCTTCTCTGCACTCTTTCTAGAGCCTCAACATCTTTTTTTATAGTGTGGTGACCAAAACTGGGTGCCGTACTCTACGTGTTGCCTTACTAAGGCTTTGTAGAGTGGTATTAGTACCTCCCGTGATCTTGATTGTATCCCTCTGTTAATGCAACTTAGGATTGCATTAGCTTTTTTGGCTGCTGTTGCACAGTTCACTCATATTTAGCTGGTTGTCCACTAAGACTCCAAGATCCCTCTCACAGTTACTGCAATTGAGCCTGGTTTCACCCAGTCTACATGTGTACTTTTCGTTTTTCTTGCCTAAGTGTAAGACTTTATTTTTCTCTATGTTGAAGTTCATTTTATTAAATATGGCCCAGTGTTCTAGTCTGTCGACATCCATCTGGATCTTGAGCCTATCTTCTAGGGTGTAGGCTATTTCTGCCAGCTTAGTATCATCTGCAAAATTGGTAAATTCCCCTTCTATTCCCTCATCTAAGTCATTAATGAAGATATTGAAAAGTACTGGGCCTAAGACGGAACCTTGTGGCACTCCACTGCTTACTTCCCTCCATGTAGACTTAGGTCCATTAAGGACTACTCGTTGAGTGCGGTTTGTCAGTCAGTTGCAAGTCCATCTAGTGGTGGTGCTATCTACCCCACTTTTTTTCCCCCACTTCAACTCCCAGAACTCGGTACAGGTAGTCCTTGACTTAGAACAGTTCATTTAGTGACCATTTGGGGATCGTAAAATTTAAAGAAAATCCAAGAAGAACCACAGAAAAGAAAGGGTGAAATCATGGCGTGGGTTGGACAGCCATTTCCAACTTCTGCATTCACCTGAAAGCTAGTAAGCTTCTGTAGATTGACCCTCCTCGCTTGAAGTCATACTTTTCTATTGGGAACCTCCCTGTTTTAAGTTCTCCTTTGGTGAACAGCTCCAGGTGCTGAAAAAGCCAACAATTTCAACCTCTTTCCAGGGCCTGCTGGTGGAACATTTTAGAATAGGATAGAATATAGAATAGAATAAGAATAGGAATAAGAATAGAATAGAATAGGATTCAATAGAATAGGAATAGAATAGAATTCAGAATAGAATAGGAGAGGAGAGGAGAATAGAATAGAATAGAATAGAATAGGAGAATGGAACGGAATAGAATAGGACAGGAAAAGAATAGAATACAGGATAGAATATGGAATGGAATAGAATAAGAATAAGAATAAGAATAGAATAAGAACAGAATAGAACAGAGTAATGGAATGAAGAATAGAATAGAATAGAATAGAATAGAATAGAATAGAATTCTTTTATTGACCAAGTGTGATTGGACACACAAGGAATTTGACTTTGTGCAAATGCTCTCAGTGTGCATAAAAGAAAAGATACATTCATCAAGAGTCAAGAATCATAAGGGACAACACTTAATGATAGTCTTAGGGTACAACAAGCAATCAAATCATACTAGGAAACAGTCAATATAAATCGTAAGGATTTATCAAGTCATACAGTGGGAGGGGATGGGTGGAAAGAAGGATGGGAGGAGTAATAGTAGTAGAAATGCAGACTTAGTAAATAGTTGGACATCTATCTAATCACATGGTCATTAAGTGAATATGGCTCCTCCCCACAGTTCTCTTGGCTGGCTAGGAAAGTGCCAAATGTCAATCACGGGACCCCAGAACAAAGCAACCAGCATAAATACATACCAAGTGCCAAGCTCCTGAGTTTGGTTCATGTGATTGTGGGGGATACAGCAAGGATCATCAATGCAAGCGCCAGACAGAAATTACTTTGTTCACTGTTGTCATAACACTGAGTGGTCACTAAAGATTGTAAAGTGAGGACTTCCTATAGGCTTCAAAAAGCTGTGGAGACTTAGGGAGGGAGGGAGGAAGGAAGCAAAGAAGGAGGGAGGAAAGGCGGAAGGAATAGAGGAGAGGAGGAAAGAAGGGAGGAATAGACGGAGGGAGAAAAGGAAGGAAAGAAGGAAGGAGGGAAGGAATAGAGGAGGGAAGGAAAGAGGAAAGAGGAAGGGAGGAAAAAAGGAATAGAAGAGGGAAAGGGAGGGAGGGAGAAGAAGGAAGGAATAGAGGAGGGAAAGGGAGTGGGGGAAAGAAGGAAGGACTAGAAGAGGGAGGGAGGGAAGAAAAAGGGAAGAAAGGAGGAATGAGGGAGGGAGGAAAGAAGGAAGGAATGAATAGGAGGGAGGGAGGAAAGAAGGAAGGAGGGAGAGAGGAAAGAAGGAAGGGAGAGAGGAGGAAGGAAGATAGGAAAAGGAGGAAAGAAGGAGTAGAGGAGGAAGGAAGGAAGGAAGGAAGGAAGGAAGGAAGGAAGGAAGGAAAGAGGCAGATGCCCAAGTCTTTGGCTTATAGTACAGCTGAAAAAGTACGAAAGAGAGTGAATCTGTTTTTCCCCCATCCAATCATGTCTCTTCCTTTTCACAGCAAACTCAAAATGGGGAGACTAGCAGCGGCTGGGAAGGATGTGGGGGAAGAGGAGGAGAAACATCTCAAAAGCCCTTTCTGATAAGGGCACAGGGAAGTCCAGCTGTTGCAAGTCAAAATAAATCACCAGTCCCCGTCCCCCCCAGGATTCTGGAAAACATTTTACATCGTGTGCCAAAGTGGCTTTTTTGGATGCCAGCCAGAGGTGGAAACGAATGGCCTCTGTGACCCAACACTTCTCCTGCTAATTAAGCTGCTGGGGGGGAAAAAATACAAATTTCCTAATCCGTCCCCTCTGCGTTCAGTAAATGCTGCAGTGGGAGCCATGATCTTTCAAATCTTGGCTTTTGCACTGCTGGAACCATCGTCATTGGGTTGGGATGGGTTAGATTGGGTTGGGTAGGGTTGGGAGGAGGCATGTTGTGGGCCCCACCAGTCAAGGAATTCTCGCTGGCAGAGTCCAGCAGAAGAACCTTCTCTACTGTGGCTCCTACCCGTGGAAACATCTTAACCCCCGAGGTGAGATCATCTCCCGATCTTCTGGCCTTCTGCAAGAGCCTACATAAATTTTGTGACCTTCTGACAAGCAAAGCCCAGGGGAAAGCCCAATTCACTTAACAACTGGGTTACTAACTTAACTGCAGTGATTCACTTAATGACTGTGGCTAGAAAGCTTGCAAAATGGGACAAAACTCAGATTTTGGGCTCAATTGTGGCCATAAGTCAAGGACAATTTGTGTATCTTTATATTTTTATATTTAGATAGACGATAGATAGATAGATGGATGGATGGATGGATAGATAGATAGATAGATAGATAGATAGATAGATAGATAGATAGATAGATAGATAGATAGATAGATAGATAGATAGATGGGTGGGTGGGTGGGTGGGTGGGTGGATGGATGGATGGATGGATGGATGGATGGATGGATGGGTAGGTAGGTAGGTAGGTAGATAGATAGATAGATAGATAGATAGATAGATAGATAGATAGATAGATAGATGCAGAGGGATGGATGGATGGATGGATGTTTCATTGCTCCAGGTTGAATTCTCGCTTTCCTTTGACATGTGAGATAGATAGATAGATAGATAGATAGATAGATAGATAGATAAATAGATATAGATTGATAGAGATAGATTGATAGAGATAGATTGATAGATTGATAGATTGATAGATAAATAGATAGATGTGGATGGATGGGTGTTGTTTCATTGCTCCAGGTTGAATTCTTGCTTTCCTTTGACATGTGAGAAAGATAGATAAAGAGAGAGAGAGAGAGAGAGAGACAGACAGACAGACAGACAGACAGACAGATAGATAGATATGGATGGATGGATGGACGAGTGGATGGATTTTGTTTCATTGCTCCAGGTTTAATTCTCGCTTTCCTTCATCATGTGTGAGAGATAGAGAGCTAGAGAAAGAGAGAGAGAGAGAGAGAGAGATTGTCTTTAGCACATCTCAACATGTTCCTGGAGAACCTTAACACGAAGGGCTGTCATTTCCCATGGAGTGAAAAGGGCAAGAATGATTCTTCTCAGAAAAATTTCCTTAGCTTTTAAGAATCTGCTCTGGCTCTTCCTGATTGTGCATTGGCCCTTCAAACACGAAGGAAGAGAAACACAGGCCCACAACAGGACTAAAATCTAGAATTACCTTTTTTTTCCTGCCTTCCCCTTTGGAATCCTCAAGTCCAACTCCAATAAAGGGTCCCCTGTATTGTTTCAAAACTGATTTGAGGTTTTTTTTCTCTCTCTCTCGCTCTGCCACAGCCCTGTTTTTTGTTGATCAAACGCATTCCTTCGGTGCCCACAAATATTTGCCACGAGACGCTTGTGAGAAGAGAAAAGGTCACACACTTCAGTGGACTGCTTATACAATAATCCACGGTCATGGAAAAGGTGAATTGTGCCCCACACCATTTTGTGAGATCGGAACACACCAAAAGCTCCAAAATCATGGAAAGAATTTTTAAGAGGAAAAAGACATCGATTCAGGCTCAATTCAGGACGATACATTTCCTTTCTGGTGAAAAAAGAAAATCAGCTTTCCATTCTGTGCAATTTCACTTCCAGACATCTCTGTGTAATCCAGGGAAATTGTGGTGGGTTTTTGGAGGTTTTTTTGGGAAATGTCTGTGGAGATTCTCAGTCATCCTGGTCATAATGGTCTCAAAGTTTTGCTTTTTTATTCTCTCCCCCCCCCCCCCCCAAAAAAAAAGGAAACTGGGGTGGTGTGTTTTTTTGAGGAAGAGGTCAGAGGTGACCAGGTTAAGCCTGAGGGAGGGGTCAAATATGTCATCTCCCATGCAAGGTGGATAAATCTGGAATAAATTCAGAGGTGGGCTGCAGCCGGTTCGCACCGGTTTGAGTGAACCGGTAGTTAAGATTCTGTGCAGTTTGGTGAACCGGCAAATCCCACCATTGGCTGGCCCCGGCTCATTTTTTCAGGCTGTTTTTTTGGGCTATTTTCAAGCCTTTTTTGGGGGGGCTTTGAGCCATTTTGGGGGTGTTTTGGGGCCAAAAATGGGCCAAAAAACAGCCTGGAAACAGTCCAAAGCCTGAAAATGGCCCCAAAATGGCAAAAAAAAAAATGGCCTGAAAACTGCCCGAAAAACGGCAAGAAAATACCTGCCCAAAAACAGTCTGAAAAGCAGGCAGGGGCAGGACCAGCCAGCGGTGGGAATGCTTCAAAGGTGGTAATTGGGGAAAATGGTCAGAAGTGACTTTTCATCAGTGCCGTAGTGTCTTCATCACTAAATGAACCGTTGAAAGTTGAGGACTACCAGTAAGGGAAGAAGTTGTCCCTCGTATGCTTCAACTGTTAATCGGTGGGCCTGTTTTTAAGGTAACCTGGTGCAACCACTGAGTTGTATTACAATTCAATTTGGTGCCTCTCAGTTCCACCTTTTGACCAGCAGGGGTCATCTTACTTATTCCCCAGAGCGAGATTCTGCCCCCAGTGGTTCCTTTCGTTCTTTCTTTTTCCCCTTCTACAGCTTCTGCTTCGTGCCATCCAACGGCTGCAACTCTCCGCCAATTCAGCAATCTTCCTCCTCGGGTGTAACTCCGAAGGAACACAATGGACCATTTGTAGGAAGCCGCTGCGCCTGTGTGTTATCTCCCTGGTTGTTTTTGTTAAGTTTTGTTCCTTTTTTTCTTTTCTTTCCAGATTAGGGACACGGTTTTCGCTATAATTTGTGGCCGAGTGTCTTTTTTATTTCCCCCTAAAAAAAATAAAAAAAATAAAATTAAATACACTTTAAGAAAAAAAGCACGGGGTGGAACATCATGTGTGTATTTTCAGCGGCCAAAGGAAAACAAGGGATTTTGGGTATTGTTTTAAAAAGTCATTTGAGGGATTTGTAAGGATTCGTTGGGGTGGCTGCGAAGACGGTGCAGTTGGTAAAACGAGTTAAAAAAATAATAATTGGCCTTGCCCAATTAGGGAAAGATCCAGAGCTCCTTTGAGTGCACCTGCTTTCCCCATGGGAAAGCCAGCTTGGGGGGCGGCGGCTGCAGGTCAGCCTCCCCTCTTTCAAGCCATTTCACCTCTTAAGGTAGCTGCTGCACGGAAAATAGGATACATATAGGAACATTTTATATACGGCGTTACCTAGAGTTGCATCAAATAAAAAGTGAGATAGGACAGTAGTAATAAAAAAACAGGTGTTTTGTATCTTTCCCACCAGAGCTTTTTACCTTAATCTCAATCTTGTTTTTTTTTTTTTTTTTTAAATGTGCATCCAGGAGACTGAGGCAATTTTGGAAAACTTCCTTCCTTCGTTCTTCCTCTCCTTCGTTCCTCCCTCCCTCCCTTTCCCTCCTTCCTTCCTCCTTCCTTTTTCCATGTCTTTCCTTACTTCCTTCCCTCCTTCCCTTTCCTCCCTCCTCCCTCTCCTTCCTCCCTTTCCCTCCTCCCTCTCTCCTTCCTTCCTCTCTCCCTCCCTTTCCCTCCTTTCTCCCTCCTTTCTTTCTCCATGTCTTTCCTTCCTTACTTCCTTTCCTCTTTCCTCCCTCTCCTTTCTTCCCCCTCCTCCCTCCCTTTTCCTCCTCCCTTCCTCCTTCCTTTCCCCATGTCTTTCCTTCTTCCTTCTCTCCTTCCCTTTCCTTCCTCACCTTCCTCCCTCTCTTCCCTCCTTCCTTCCTCCTTCCTTTTTCCATGTCTTTCCTTACTTCCTTCCCTCCCTCCTCCCTCTCCTCCCTCCCTTTCCCTCCTCCCTCTCTCCTCCCTCCCTCCCTCCCTCCCTCCCTCCCTTCCTTCCTCCTCCCTTTCTTCCCTCACCTTCCTCTCTCTCCTTCTTTCCTTCCTTTCTCCATGTCTACCTTCCTGTTAGCCAAGGGCTACCTGCGTTGCCCCAAGAGCTCACCTTCACCTTATGACCCCCAAATGGGCCACAGGTGTGGCACTTCTTTTTTTTGTTTTTTGTTTTGCAAATCCTGCTGCGCTGCAGCCACCCGCAGCCCTGGCACCTCAAAAGGGTCAGCAAGGGTGGCTTGTCTCGGCTGAGGTTGGCCAAGCCCCCCCCCCTCCCCACGAACCTCCTCGCCACACAAACTGCCTTTGAAGGGGCTGCTCTGTATTCCGAGAGACGCTCGCTGGCTGCTCACATCAGCAACTCTGGGGCGGCCGAATGCTGATCAGCCGGAAAACGAAGGCAGCCTCCTCTTTGAAGCTCTCTCTCTCTCTCTCTTTCCCTTTCCCCCTTTCTCTTTATCTCTCCCTCTCTCCCTCCCTCTTTCTCTCTCCACCTCTTTCTCTCCATCTCTCTCTCCTTCCCTTTCTTTCTCCATCTCTCCTTCCCTTTCTCCCTGTGTCTCCCCCTTTCCCTCCCTCCCTCTCTTTCTCTCTCCATCTCTCTCTCACAATCCCTTTCTCTCTCTCCCTCCCTTTCTCTTTCTCCATCTCTCTCTTTCCCTTTCTCCCTCCATCTCCCTCTCTTTCTCCCTCCCTCCCTCTTTCTTTCTCCCTCCCTCCCTCTTTCTTTCTCCATCTCTCCTTCCCTTTCTCTTTCTCCATCTCTCTCCTTCCCTTTCTCCCTCTATCTCCCTCTCTTTCTCCCTCCCTCCCTCTCTCTCTCCATCTCTCCTTCCCTTTCTCTTTCTCCATCTCTCTCCTTCCCTTTCTCCCTCCATCTCCCTCTCTTTCTCCCCCTTCCTCTCCCCATCACTCTCACATTCCCTTTCTCTCTCTCCATCTCTCTCCTTCCCTTTCTCCCTCCGTCTCCCTTTCTCTCTCCATCTCTTTCTCCATCTCTCTCCTTCCCTTTCTCCCTCCGTCTCCCTCTCTTTCTCTCCCCATCACTCTCACATTCCCTTTCTCTCTCTCCATCTCTCTCTCCTTTCTCTATCTCTCTCCTTCCCTTTATCCCTCCATCTCCCTCTCTTTCTCTCCCCATCACTCTCACATTCCCTTTCTCTCTCTCCCTCCCTTTCTCTTTCTCCATCTCTCTCCTTCCCTTTCTCCCTCCATCTCCCTCTCTTTCTCCCTCCCTCCCTCTTTCTTTCTCCATCTCTCCTTCCCTTTCTCTTTCTCCATCTCTCTCCTTCCCTTTCTCCCTCCGTCTCCCTCTCTTTCTCCCTCTTTCTCTCCCCATCACTCTCACATTCCCTTTCTCTCTCTCCTTTCTCTATCTCTCTCCTTCCCTTTATCCCTCCATCTCCCTCTCTTTCTCCCTCCCTCCCTTTCTCTCTCCATCTCTCCCTCCCTCTCTCCTTCCCTTTATTTCTCCCTCCTTTGCCTCTTTCCCCTCCCTCCCTCTTTCTCTCTTCAACTCCTTCCCCCCTCTCTCACACACACAAACACACACACACCTCTTGTCTTTCCTACAACTCTTCGCTCCAGAGTAGGGGTGGAGAAGGGGGTACCCCAAATTTTGAAAGGAGCAGGGCTGACCACACAGGACCACGGATCCATTCCGAGTAATTCCTGGGGGACTGCAGCTTGTCCATTCTTACCTTGTACAGGTAGTCCTCAACGTCCAACCACAATTGAACCTGAGATCTATGTTGTTAAGTGAGACATCTATTAAGTGGAACTTTGCCCCATTTTACAACCTTTCCTGCCACTGTTGTTCAGTGAATCACTGCAGTTGATAAGTTAGCAACCTGGTTGTGAAGCGAATCTCTGCTTCCCCCTTTATGACCATTGTAAATACGAGTCATCTGCCAAGCCTCTGGATTTTGACCACGTGGGGAATGCTGCAACGGTCGTAAGTGTGAAAAAGACAGTCTTTGTAACTTTGAACAAGGACTTCCTGTCCTGAGGGAGAAGGGTTGGACTACATGATCCTCCGGGGGCCCAACTCCCAACTCTGAATGCAAGGCAGGCAGGCCAGCCGAGCAAGGAAACGTTTCGCCAGGCAGATGGGACCCGGGTGCTTTCTTTTTTAGAAGATGTAGAGCTGCGCCTAGAATTCCCCTCTGCCTGGCAAAACGTTTCCTTTCCCAGCCGGCCTGCGTTGCATTCAGAGCTGGGAATTTTATGGCTGTGGGATTGCTGGAATAGGAACTGGGAGAAGTGGCATCCTGGCACAGCTGCTTTCCCCACCCGAAAGCCAGCTTGGGTGGGGAGGAGGAGGAGGGGGCTGCAGGCCAGTCTCCCATCTTTCCAGCTATTTCAACTCATTGGGGGGCTGCCGCATGGAAAATGGGACAGAGGAACATTTTATATACGGCGTTACCTGGACTTGCACAAAATAAAAAGGGAGATGGGAAAATAGGAATAAACAAACAGGTGTTTTGCATCTTTCCCACCAGAGGTTTTTTCTTTTTATATTGCATCCAGAAGGCAATTTTGGAAAACTTCCTTCTTTCCTTCGTCCTTCCTCTCCTTCCTGTTTTCCTCCCTCCATCTGCTTCCTTCCTTCTTCCCTCCCACCCTCCCCTTCTTTCCTCCTCCTTCCTTCTTTTCTTCCTTCCTCTCCTTCCTTTTTTCCTCCCTCCATCTGCTTCCTTCCTCCTTCCCTCCCTCCCTCCCTCCCTTTCTTTTCTCCTCCTTCCTTCCTCTCCTTCCTTTTTTCCTCCCTCCACTTCCTTCCTTCCTTCCTCCCTCTCCTCTCCTCCTTCCCATCCTTCCTTCCCTCCTTCCATGTGCCCAAAGGGTAACCATTACATTAACCACGATTGTTAATGTGCCAATATTAAACCAAATTTATTATTTTATCCTGGTTCTCCCCGCCTCTTACGAGTTAACCTGCACCCATTTTAATCACCTGTACACACACCGGTTTAAGCACAAGTATACCTGGAAGAAAAAGTTGGCCGTCACCTTTATTTTTGTTTAAAGTAACTAATGAAATACAGAGGGGGCTTTTTTTTCCCCTTTGGTGTTTTACATTTAACCAGGTTCTCAGAGATTACCTGTGAAATCCCAGTGCCTCTTGCTTCCTGATCAGGGCCAGGGAATTGAACTGAACATGGCACACGCCTCCATTTAGCACAAATCCACGCTTAAAAAACAAAACAGGGCGATTCATCTTAGCACAGTATTTTAATTTTATTATTTTTATTTTCCGCTGGATAGCTTTAATGGATTCCACTTCTGGCCGGCACTGGTGTTAATTGCGAGATACTGGTGAGGACCTCTCTGGATAGCATTTAAAAGATATAAAACGGCCCTCTTTGCAGTTTTGCTAGCTTATTGATCTACCTAGAGTTAATAGCAAAACTGCCACAATTAGCTGGCTGCCCCAGCTGTAAATCAACTTTTCCTGTCTTTTAAAAATGAGATTTGGCTGTCAGGGTTCCTTTCCGCTGTTTTGTTTATGGCAATGTGGAAGCAGGATAAGCTGGCTGAAATATGACCCCACGGTGCTACAGAACATCATTTCAAAAGAGCTTAAAAATTACTGTAATAAATTCACGGCAGTCGCTCATACCATGGAAAATGTTGGCTTGGAAGATGCCAAGGTTTTGCTCGACTCTGCCCACCTGATCCACTTGATATTTAAAGGCTGTTGTAGTTTATAGAGACCTATCTTTAATAGTGGACATGCTTAAAGAGACAAGATGTAAAGAACGGACATTCTTCGGTTCGAATCCCGGGTATGGGTAGCTGGTGAGAGCTTAAATAGCTTGAAATAGATCTATACCAGTCTCCCTTTATTTCTTTGTTGGTAAATATGTATTTAACAGCATAATAGCAGTTTGCAACCAAACACAAAGATTGGGATTAGCAAAAGCTTGCTTAATAACTTTGTGGTTTGTAAAGCTGGTAGGTCATGGTTTAGGAGGCGACCTCTCGGGTAACTGTTAGCAAACCGTGGTTTAGCCATTTTGGCTAAGCTGGCTTTGTGCAGTGTGGTTTTGACCAGTGGTGGGATTCAAATGTTTTTACTACTGGTTCTGTGGGTGGGGCTTGGTGGGCGTGGCAGGGGAAGGATACTGCAAAATCCCCCTTCCCTCCCAACCCCACTAACCTGCTTTCTGGCTCCGTTCTCTAATGCAGGGCAACCAAAGGAGACCCAGCCGATCAGCTGGGACTCAATGGGAGGCGGAGCATAGATGGGGGCAGGGCCAGTCAGTTTATTATCGCTCAGCAGAGACACCCGAGAAGGTGATGCAACCATTCTCCCATTTGGCAGTTCTCTGAACTACTCAAAGTTTCCACTACCGGTTCTCCAGAACTGGTCAGAACTGGTTGAATATACCAGCTCTGGTTTTGGCTCTAAACTTAGAAATTGGTTATGTAATTTATTTTTTATTTTTTTTCTAGCTTATCATGGTCAAGTCAGCAATGTTGCTGCAGATGATGCCAGGCTGGGGGATTCTGGTCCTCCTGTCTTAAAGTCGCCAAGGTTGAGATGCCTTTTGTGTTGGTGTATCTTTCCCAAGAAGAACCAACCCTCAGTGCAAATTGCTTTTGGGCAGCTGTTGGTTCTCCGTCCTGCAGTCAGCAGCTTCTTCATTGAGGGCTCCCTAGGGCAGCTCCGGTGACCTACAGGTGGCGCTCTCACCTCACAATCAGGAGGCTTGTGAGTTTGATCCTAGGTAGAGGCTAATAATATTTGGAATAGACTCTTCTGCTCAGCAGGGGGTTGGACTAGATGACCTTCCAAGGTCCCTTCCAACTCTGTTATTCTATGATCTAAGGGATTAAGGCAGCAGAAAGGAGACCCAGGAAAAAGGCCCACAAATCTCAGCCAATTTAGCCCCATAGGGGTATCACCCCCCCCAACTGCCAGTGAAAGGCTGCCTTCTCCCTAAATAGCCCCACCCAACTGACCTCTAGAGTCCCCTTAACTCTTTCATTCCACCTTCCAAGTGCGCTGAAAAACTCCAGCCTTTCTTCCTTTTCTTCCTCCCTCCCTCCATTTCCTTCTTCCCTCCCTCCCACCCTTTCTTTCTTTCCTTCTTCCTTCCTTCTTCTCTCCCTCCATCCTCCCACCATTTCCTTCCTTTCTCTTTCTTTCCTTCTTCCTTCCTTCCTCTCTCCCATCCTTCCATCCTCCCACCATTTATTTCCTTCCTTCCTTCCTTTTCTTTCTTTCTTTCTTTCTTTCTTTCTTTCTTTCTTTCTTTCTTTCTTTCTTTCTTTCTTTCTTTTTTTCTTTCTTTCTTTCTTTCTTTCTTTCTTTTTCTTTCTTTCTTTCTTTCCTTCTTCCTTCCTCTCTCCCTCCATCCTCCCACCATTTCCTTCCTTCTTTTCTCCTTCCACCCTCCCACCATTTATTTCCTTCCTTCCTTTTCTTTCTTTCTTTCTTTCTTTCTTTCTTTCTTTCTTTCTTTCTTTCTTTCTTTCTTTCTTTCTTTCTTCCTTCCTTCCTTCCTTCCTTCCTTCCTTCCTCCCTCCCTCCCTCCCTCCCATCTCGACCAGGATACCAAGTCTGGGGGATACTGATGCCCCCCACCCGCTTTCGTGGATCAAGAGCGTGGCCGTGGCTGCTGGGATGACAGGATCGCAGCATTCCAGTGTTTAAGGGGCTGCCCCCAAAGAAGAGGGAGTCAAGCGCCTGACAACGAGAAAAAAAGGAACCAGCGGAGCACCAGAAGTTGTCAACGCTCCACCAGTGGAAGAAGTTTGAAAGAAGAGACCGGACAGGCATTGGTCTGAAAAGGTAAGGCGGTTTCCTGCCTGAGCAAGGCGGGGTGCGGGGGGGGGAGGAAGTTGGGTTGGACTAGAAGACCTCTCAGGCCCCTTTCCAACTCTGTCATTCCGTTAAGCCGCCCTCCCAGGCGGGGTTCCTGGCGGCGCGGGTAGCCCGCGGGCACCTCTTGCAGAAGCGGGGGGGGGAGGGGAGGGGGGAAGAGTCAGGGGCGTGGCCATTGCAAGAGGCTCTCCTCCCCCCTCCCCTCTCCTCCCTTCCTTTCCCCTCCCTCCCAGCTGGCCCGGCCCGGAGCGCTTCAGCAGCGGAGGGTCCCCCTCGCGCGCGGTGCGGTTCCTCCGCCCGTTCGGTGCCCGCGTCCCGCCCCCTCTCCACGCGTGCCCGGCCGGCGCGCTCCTCCCTCCGCCTCCGTCCCTCTTCAGCCGAGGAAGAAGAAAAAGAAAAAGAAGGAAAAAAAAAAAGAAAAAGAAAAAAAGCCTCGCCCGCTTTTTGCCTGGAAGGCGCCCGCCGCCCCGGCGATCCAACCCAGCGCGCGCGCACGCGAGAGAGAGAGAGAGAGAGAAGAGAGGCAGGAGATGGCCGGGACGCCCCCTCGCCTGCTGCTCGCCCTCCTCCTCTGCCTCCTCGCCCTCGCCCTCAGCGGCCGAGGTAAGCCTGGCCCGGGTTGGGCTGGGGGCTTGTGGGGGGGGGAGGGTGGAACGGCCCTGCCTTCTGCAACCAGGCGCCCGCGCTCGCCTTTGGGGAGGGGGGGCGCGCCCCGACGGACGCTCCTCTTCTCCTCGGCTTGCTGGACTTGGGGTTTTTTTTGGGGGGGATTTTGGGGGGCGGTGGTCGCAGATCAATGCTGGGCTGGGCTGCTGCGTCATTGCGCGTGATTCACCCCCCTCTTTCCCCCCCCAGGAGAGAGCGATAGAAAGACGGGGGGGGGCTGCGATTCGGCCTGGCGGGGAGGGGGAAGGGGGAAGAAAGGGGGATGGGGAGAGTATCTTCTTCTACCCTTCCCCCCCTTTTTTTTCAAAGAAAGCAAGGGTCAGGTGCAACCAGGATTCCTAGATGGGTGGGTGGGCTTCCCCCCTCCCCCCGCTGGCCAAGGCCCTGTGCCTCCCCCCCCCCGCCTTTTAACTCCATTCTGGCCGATGGTGCTGAACTGGGGACGGGGGGGGGGAGGCGAGGCATGGCGCATTGGCGTAGCTTCTACTGCAAAAGGGGGGGGGCGGGAATTGGATTCGCCGCCTTCTCGAAGGCTCTTGGAAGCGGGGGGGAGGGGGGAAAGAGGGGGGGGCTGGAAGGAGAGACGACCTGTTAAGACCTTGGTAGGGGGGGAGGGAGAAGAGGGGAGGAAGGGCGTGACGTCCCCCCCCCCGCCATCCTCACCAACCTCTTCCTCCGCCACCAGGTTGCTTTGCTCAGCCGCCTTTTCTTCCCCCCTTCTTCCCCCCCCCAAATCCCCCGGAGGATCGGCGGTAGCCAAGGCGACTTCGGCATCCTAGATTGCTGGGTGTGTAGCGCAGTTTCTCCCCCCCCCTTCCCCGCGCCCCGCCCCGGTGGGATTTCCTCCTCCCTCACCTCCCTTCATTTGGGGGAAAATGGAAAAGGGCTCCCCAGTGCACACATGCACAAACCCACGCTCGCAAACACACATTACACAACGCACAGGTTGGAGCTTTTGCAACAATCAAAACGTGCTCATTTTGTGCAAAGAAAGAAGGAAGGAGAGAGAGAAAGAAAGAAAGGCGACTGCAGTATCTTTCTCTGTCCCCCCTCCCCAAATGAAACCTTCCAGGAGAACAATAGAGAACCCCTTCCTCAGCTTGTTGGGAGGTGTGGGGCTTGGAGAGGGGAGGAAGGAAGGAAGGTTCCTCCAGAGAGAAGGCACTGATTTTTTTAGGGTGTGTGTGTGTGTGTGTGTTTGTGTGTGGGGATCCTTCTCTGTGGCCAAGAAAATAGAATCTTCTGTGTTTGCTTTAATGCCTGGGGTAGATAATCTCTTTCGACCTGTGTTTTCTGGCTGTGGGAAGGGAGATTTCCCTTCCTGTTGAATAGGATGGGATTTTGTTTTTTCTTGCAAGAGAGATGGAAGGCAGAGACAGGTTGGCCATTGTTGGAAGAATAGATTTTTGGGGGGAAAAGCTATAGCTTATCCTGCAGTCTTTTTCGGGGAGCCATGTGCAGCCTGGAAGGTGCAAGAAAAAAAATTGCAGCCTGCAAGGGGCAATCTGCAGCATACACCTCTCTATCTGTTGGCCGCTCCTTCTTGATATGCAAGCAAAAGGGGTAGAAAACAAGGCATTTATTATCCAGGTTCAGGTTGCAGTAGGTATCTAGCCTTTCCCTTAATGCTGATGCCTCCAGGCTGGCAGCAGGAACACAAGGTGGATTTATTTATTTATTTGGGTTTGGAGAAGTGGAAGATGGAGAGAGCATCGGGAGGGGGGAAAAAAAAGATTTAAGGAAGGAGAGAAAAAAAGGGAAATAACTTCTCTGGGGAATAATCAAACCATTTGTTGGTTTTGGGAAATATTCAGGGGGTGGGAGAAGTGGAGGAATGGCGATAGGAAAAAAAGAGCTGCATAGGTAATATTTAAAAAATAAATAATAATAAGTGGTGTAAAGGAAGAGCTTGTTAGATCAAAAAGATGCCCTTTGAAATGTGTTCGTTGTACAGCCTGGATTGGGGAAAAAAAAAAAAGATTGATCAGTGGAAAAGGATTGATTAACCTGACTTCTCAGTTAGCTTCTAGTGGTCCCATCTCCAACATGATGGACAATGGCAATACTCAGGAATGCATGGTGATGAAGAAGGAAGAAGGGAAGGAAGGAAGAAGAGAAAGAAAGAAGGAAGAAAAGAAGGGAAGGAAGGAGGAAGCGAAGGAAAGAAGGAAGGAAGAAGAGAAGGAAGAAGGGAAGGAAGGAAGAAGAGAAAGAAAGAAGGAAGAAAAGAAGGGAAGGAAGGAGGAAGCGAAGGAAAGAAGGAAGGAAGAAGAGAAGGAAGAAGGGAAGGAAGGAAGAAGAGAAAGAAAGAAGGAAGAAAAGAAGGGAAGGAAGGAGGAAGCGAAGGAAAGAAGGAAGGAAGAAGAGAAGGAAGGAAGGGAAGGGAAGGAAAGAAGGAAGAAGAGAAAGAAAGAAGGAAGAAGCGAAGGAAAGGAAGAAGGGAAGGAAGGAAGAAGGGAAAGAAAGAAGGAAGGAAGAAGGGAAGGAAGGAAGAAGAGAAGGAAGGAATTAGCAAAGGAAAGAAGGAAGAAGCAAAGGAAGGAAGAAGGGAGGGAAAGAAGGAAGAAGGGAAGGAGACCAAGACCAAGAAGAAGACCAAAAAGAAAAGGGGAAATAATTCATCATTCATTTATTTACTGCCTGTCATTTATGTCTGGGGTATTTATTGTACTGTATACAGAATAATCCAAAAAATTGAAATAGACAAAAAAAATTCAGCTGGCTATGAAATTGCCTAATCTTGACCCCCTGACCATCAGGATGGTTTTCCAGGGTCCTTCTTGGACTAGAAGACCTCCAAGGTCCCTTCCAACTCTTGTTATTCTATTCTATTCGATCCCATAATTCATCAAACGTTATTCTCTTATGTCTTATCCTAACAATTCTTCTTTATTTTTTTTATTTTTAATATAATAATTCCATCTTCAATGGAACATCTTCAGTTCTTCTGCTGTTTCCTTTTAACATGTTGCTTTTTTTCTTTTTTTAATAGTTGTTTTTCCTCCCCCCAGTAGCTTTCCAGGAGGTGTGGAAACAGACCAAAAAGAAAAGAAATACAATGTGTTTGAAACTCTCCTTTCAATGGAAGCAAACTTATACAGTTCTTTTAGAAGCCTTGGGCCACCTAATTTGCTATGAAAATAGTTTGGGAGATTAGGTTATCAGGTCTTAAACAATAACCAGCTGCCACGTTCCGTTAGGACGTGTCTGTTCAATGGTATTGTAAATCCTCTTTTGTCTGCTATCATCATCCAGCCCCATAGTTCTGTGGTTTGTTTGTTTGTTTTTTGGACTGGACAGAGGATGTTGAAGGGATTTTATGAAGAGTTTGGCACACTGTTCTGATCTAAACCTGGTTCCAAGAAAGCAAACACAAGCAAAGGTAACAGCACAATCTTTCAATGTTTCTTTACAAATCCCGTTCCTTTCCGGTTAAAAGGCTGTTTCAAACTAATTGTCTCTGATAAGAAGGAGCCTGCCAAGGTGGTGCAAGGCTGCCAAGAACACAAGATCAAGTTGCCAAGAAATATTTCAAACACAAAGAGTCTCCAAACACCAACCAAGATATTCCGAATATCCACAAAGTTTGAGCGCAAAAACGTCTTTGCTTCCTGCAAAGAACTCAGGTTTCTCAGCTGGCTTTTATCTCTTAAGGGAGGGGCCATCACCTTGCAGCCTTACTCCCGAGTCACCTGTGCTGCTGCAGCTGCTCTTTCCTTCCAGCAGCCCTGCGCGCACACACGCTGGGCACAGGCTTCTTAGGCCAGACAAGGAATAATGGATGGAAACTGAACAAAGAGAGATTCAACCTGGAAATAAGGAGAAACTTTCTGACAGTGAGAACAATCAACCCACGGAGCAGAAGTTGCCCTCGGAAGTTGTGGGAGCGCCATCACTTGACACCTTCAAGAAGAGATTGGATTGCCATTTGTCAGAAATAGTGCAGGGACTCCCGCTTGAGCAGGGGGTTGGACTAGATGACCTACAAGGTCCCTTCCAACTCTATAAATCTGTAAAATCTTGTGCCTATGACTCCCAAGAAAGCCAGAAGAATAAATCTAAAATGAATGGGTGATTCAAGCATCCTTAGTAAAACTCTACTAAACCCAAACACTCCACAGTCAATTTTTAAATTGACGTTTTAAAAAAAGATCTGTTGATCCCCACACAGGAGACATAATCCAGATTTAGGGTTTGACCTAAATCTTCTCCATTTGTGTTGTTTTTCCTCTTTGTGGGTTGTTGCCGTTGTTTTTGCTCCACCCTAATTCTTTTGCCCCGTAAAACCATTTTCAGAAATTAACCAGATCTACGTTGCCACTTTCAACGTGTTAGAGACACCCAGAGAAGAATATTTCTTTATTTTTGCTGGAGAGAGAAGTTCAGATACAGGAAAAAGGAGTTAGTGGGTGATAGGATGAGAGTTTTGAGAATGGTGGGTTCCCCTTCTCTTCTCCACCTGCAAAACTGTAGTGCCCCATTTCATTGTTAATTCCTGGATCATAGTTCATCCAGAGGACAGAGGGATAAGTTGTTGTTTTTCATTAATTAAGGCTTAAAGCTTCTAAGTCCTCCCATTCACACTAGGGACCAGCCTTTTCTAGCTATGAAGCCAGAAGCCGAATTGATTCCAATCTCAATTTGTATTTATAGCCATATTGGAGGGTATTTTCCACCCCACTTCAGGTCCTGTCTCACCCATCGCTCACAAGAAGGATGAGCAAAGAACATTGGGATTGGGTGAGAAGAGGTTCTTGGTAGATGTTCTTGGTATTATCTGACATCAAAAGAACACAAAGCCAAGAGATGTTCTCAGCAGGGTCATCTGAGGTCACACCAACTACCCCGGTCAACTAAGCAGGCCCCTGCCTGGGGCAGCAGAGATCTAGAGAGATGCTGAGGACGGAAGATCTATTCTAGTGGCAAAGGCATTGTCAGGCGCAAAGGATCAGGACCGTACGTTAAGTTGCAATTCAGAAGATAGGTTGCTCAGGCTTAAACACAAGAGTCTACTCAACTAGAGGTAAAGGTTTCCCTTGCAGATACATGCTAATTGTTTCTGGCTCTAGGGGTGGTGCTCATCTCCATTACAAAGCCGAAGAAGAGCCAGCACTGTCCGAAGACGTCTCCGTGGTCTATGTGCCTGGCATGACTAAATGCCTTTGAAGACACATGGAACGCTGTCCCTTCCCACCAAAGGGGTACCTATTTTTCTACTTGCATTTTGTTTACATGCTTTCAAACTGCTAGATTGGCAGAAGCTGGGACAAGGAACAGGAGCTCACTCCATTACGTAGTGCTAGGGATTCAAACCGCCGAACTGCTGACCTTTCTGATCGACAAGCTCAGTATCTTAGCTGCTGAGCCACTGCTGGCCCCGGCTAAGAGTCAGTAACTTTGGAAGGAATACCACGAGAAGAAGTGGAAAGGATCACGTCCCTTGGTTCTAATTTACATGAAAGCTGGGACATGACCCTTGAAGGAAGGATAGAGAAAGCTCCAAAGGCGTTCTTCAAAATAAAAAAAAAAAGCTCTTCTGCACTCACAACATAAACCCGAGATTGAAAAACCAGGCTTGTCAGATGCTACATCTTTTCTCTCCTGCTCGACGGAGTGGAGAGTTGGTCTCTGGACAGGAAGTGCTTTGGAAGAGACCGGAAGAAGCATTTGAAATGCTGATTTACAGGCGGCCATTATGTATCAGTTGGGTTGACAAAATCAGAAAGGAGGGGGGGATAAGACACCTGGGAAAGCCAAGAGGAATCATTAAAACCATAAAAAAGCCAAAGTTAGAATATTTCGGACATGGGATGCGACACCCGGAAAAACGCGGCATCCTTCACTTAATCCTCCAAGGAAAGATTGAAGGGAAATGAAGGTCCAGGCAGAAAAAGAACATTGTGGCTTTCAAATCTAAGGGGCTTGTTTGGACAAAACTCAGCAGCCCTTTTTCGAGTGGTTGTTGATAAAAATAGGATCGCCAACATGATTGCCAATGTCCAGTGACAGCTATGGCACAAAAAGAAGATTCAACGGAATTCAAGGGGGCTTGGACCATTTGTGGTGACATAACAATTCTAGGCTGATGACTTGTTTAACTCCGCCTCCCAGCTCTGCCTGCTCATCTCCTATGGCATCAAGTCATACTAAGTGGGAGAAGACAAACAATGAACCTTTAAAAAAAATCCCAAGAAAACTACACAGAAGATATAAAATGATTGATGAGAACATACTTGGTGATGGCCACCTCTGGTCTGATGGCACACAATTTGCTATAGGTAGTCCTCAGTGGATCTCTTGGTGCTGAGTGATCCATAAAACAAGGCAACTATTTGGATGAAAATACCTGTGGATGAAGGCCATTTATGGATTGTTTTGAAGTCGTCCTGTCATGCCCCTGTCAGAGTCTGAATCTGAGGAGGAAGACAAACAGCTGACAGGGAGCAGGAGTGTGGCTCCATTGGCTGTGGAGGAAACTGAGGAAGGGCAAAGTCCAGCTGGGCAGAACAGGGAAGAGGGAGAACAAGGGAGAGGGAGTTCAGTGGAGGACCCAGGTCCATCCCCTCTTCATCCTAGAGCACGCAGGGAGGAAGGGAGAAGAGAGCAATGTGGATTGCCTGGCTTATGAGGGAGGAAAGGGCCCTGATTCCCTTCATTAGCCACAGCTGGGAAGAGAGTTTAAAAGAGATGCATGCTGAGTGCAGCGTCTACTGGATACAATCGTGAGCTTATCTGTGTTCCTGGCATCCTTCCAACCGGGTTGAATTACTGCCCTTCCTTCACATCTGGAATTCCTTCTCTTGCCCTGCCAAACTAATTACCCCATTTTGCCTTGATTGGGCTTAAAGTTTTTGTTGACCACGTTTTGGACTTGATTCTCTGCAGCCAAAGGCTGGTCCTGGGAGAGTTTTTCTCCAGCCCAGAATGTAACCAGGACATTGGGGGGCAAAGTTGGAGCTCAAAAAGTGATTCCTAGTGATTATCTGACTGGGTTGCCTTTGTGCCACGCCCTTTTGGGTCATCACACCTCCTTTGCTTCTCCCAGAGATGCAAGCTGACTTCTAGATAAGAGCTCAGTATCCCCACGTTCTCAAACTTAGTATGATTGGGGGGAGGGGAAGCACCACTAATGAAAAAAAAAAAACCACTTTTCTTCAAAATGATACTTTACTTGACTACATTGTCAGCGAGTAATTTGCAAGTAAATTCCTCCTCTCGAAACATTACATGGGAAAATACTCTTTGTCTCTCTCTTTGGTTACAGTGTTAAAACAAAGTTAGGGATGTGTAAGTGGTGGTGGGTTTTTCTTTCGCAGCGGTGGTCACTTTCACGCTTTTGATGGCATGACTTGAAGCCAGGCGCTACAAAGGAACGGAGGGAAAAATAGGGCAAGAAACTTAAATTAGACTCCAATTTACCTTTAATTAAAACGGAGGGCATTTGGGTAAGGCCGTGAAGCATTTTTGGGAAGTCATTTTTGCCCCAGCTGCTTTGATCTTGCGAGGAAAACTCATGGATCGAACATTTGGGGGGATTTGGGAGGGCTCCGATGGATGGTTTTCTGGCCTCCCCTGCCATGCTGGCGTTCCTTGTGGAAGGGAGTGTGGCTGTTGGAACAGTTGATTTCTACTAGGGGAGGGTTTTAAAATGCTATATGAAGGTCACCATTTTATCCAAGGTTTGTGACTCACTGGGTTGTTGGGAGAATTAATTGGGAAAAACAAAACCACAGCTAAGTGTGACAATGGGAGCATGTCGTAAACCTAAATAAACAGTGACTTTGTTCCATTTAGACTCTGTTCCTTTAAATTTAATTAAACTTATTACACATTTTTTGACCTATGCTTGGTCATAAGTCTGTGGGTGCTTCTTCTCTTTCTCCTCCTCCCCATTCCCTCTCCTCCTTTTCTTTTTCTTCCTTCCTCCTCCTCTTCTTCCTTTCCTTTTTCTTTTTTCCCCCTCCTGTTCCTTTAAACGTAACCTAGCTAAATTTTTAAAGCACTTTTTTAACCATACCCCTATCTCAAGAAGATGCTGGGTTTGTTTTACTGTTTTTATGCTGTCTCGATTGCACGGATTTAAATTTGTAAATACAAAATCAATAGTGACATGGTATTATCTGCCGTTAAAGAATGCGAAGCCAATTATCATGCAGGGTGATTATAGATCCGAGATCCTTAAAAGAAAATTAAGAATAAGGAAGTTGAGGAACAGTAGCATGGCAAAGGAATTATAATTGATCTTTGTTATCTAGAAAACAAAAATTGCAGTCCTTTTTCAAGAACTGCTTGGCAACGTGTGTGGAAAGGGGCCGGTGAAAATGGACAGGTCTGGTGGACTTAAATTTGAAGATGGGTCATTTGAGCTATGTTAGACTTGATGCCTACGGAGATTCTCCATCATCCAGGTCATGGTTGAACCAAAGGTGCTTTTTTTTTTTCAAGAGGCAGCTGGACTTTCTGGTTTTTCTTTGAAGACGTTTCACTTCTCACCCAAAAAGCTTCTTCAGCTCTGACTGGATGGTGAGGAATGGAAGGATTTATATTCCTTGCAGACAGCTGGTCATTTGCATCCTTTTAGAGGGTCATTGAGGCCACTTGGAGGTTTACCTGTCAAATAGGCCATCTAGGTCCATATCAAACAGCCTTTTCTCAAAGGCGGAGGGGGAGGAATACAACATCATCTATCTCCAGTCTACAATACAATCTTTTCAGCAGTTCCAAGACGGCTCTACAACCATTTGCACAACTCAGGTGATTCTGAGGACACAAATAAACCTCCAAGTGGCCACAATGATTAGCTGAAAGAATGCAAATGACCAGCTATCAGCAAGGAGTATCAATCCTTCCATTCCCGCCATCCAGTCAGATCTGAAGAAGCTTCCTAGATGAGAAGTGAAACGTCTTCAAAGAAAAAACAGAAAGTCCAGTTGCCTCTTGAAAAAGCACCTTTGGGATTACACTTGATGGAACCCTATAGCCCAGTCTACACCGGGTGGACAGAGAACAAAAACAGCTGAAACAGGACTTACAGTTGTGCCTTCAAAACCCTTGGGAGTTTCACTTAAGTGTTTCAAGAGGTTTGTGTTTTGTAGCCTCTGAGGTTGAGGCAGAGACGCTGTCTCCAATTAATGGCCAATATATTGTTAACCATGGTTTCCAGGAAACCCCTGTTTAATTCTCTCCCCCACACCAGAAACACGAGCAAAACTCTGTGGCTTCCATTCTGCACCGAGGTGACCAGAACTGTGGTTTTTGCAAACAAATGAAGAAAAGGTTTGAGGGAGAAGGTGACCACTAGCGATGGGATCTCAGCAGAAGATGGCAACATCAATTCTTGGCTTGAAAAGCCTTGTAGAAAGATGTGTCTTCTGAATTTCATCTCCCTTAGGAAGGCAGGGAAGCTTGGAAGCTGCAGCCCAACCTTGAAGCTGGTAGCCCAAGCGATAAAATAATCCAGAGCATCTTTTTTTTTAAGGGTCACTTGTGTTCCCTTTAGAGTGGCACATTGTAAGCATCTCATTGCCTTGTCCCAAAGGTGCTTTTTATTTTCCCCCAAGAGGCAATTGGACTTTGAAGAGGTTTCGCTTCTCATACAAGAAGTTTCTTCAGCTCTGAGAGCAGAAGAAGTTTCTGAGAGAAGCTCAGGAAGCTTCTCGGATGAGAAGCGAAACCTCTTTGAAGAAAAACCAGAAAGTCTAGTTGCATCTTGGAAAAAAAGAGAAGAAGAAGAAGAAACACCTTTGGGACAACCATGACCTAGAGGACGGAGAATCTCCCCAGACCAGTGGTAGCTAATCTTTTTGAGCTCCTGTGCCAAAAATTGTGTGCCAGCACCTAGAATGCAATGCACACCCCCTTCACGCCCTCTGCACATGTGCACACAAGCACCACCCCATGCCACCCTCTTACCTGCACTGGGCCTTCCAGAGGCTTGGAAAAAGCCTTTGCAAGGCTTTTCAGGACGAATAATAGTCCCATTTCGTCACTTCCGGTATTACAGGAAGTGATGAAACGGGCCTATTCATTCTGAAAAACCTTGCAGAGGCTTTTTCCAAGCCTCTGGAAGGCCGAAAAAGGCCTCAAATGGGCCGCAAACCAACTGGAAGGCGTGTGCATGTGCAGTGAGGTAAGTTTGCCTGCAGCTCACATGCCGGCATAAATGGTTCGTTGTGGCACATGTGCAATAGGTTAGCCATCACAGCCCTAGACATCTCATTGCCTTGAGTGAAAAGCAGCCTTTGAACTGCATCACTTTGAGCTGAAATAGTTTTGGCGGCCCTTATTCAAAGCACAAAGGCAAGAGGAGAGGGGCAGATGGGGAAAAAGTAGGAGATCAAATCGTCAGACGTGACTGTAAATGTAACCTTCCATTCTGTTTGACCAGGCTTTTAAGTTGTTTTTTTTTTTATTTTAATTGCTACTATTGCAAAGAATCGTACAGGGAGTCCTCAAACATACAACGAGTCCTTTAGTGACCGTCTGAAGCTACGGCAGCACTTCACATAAGTGTTCTTCACACTTACGTTCGTTGTGGCAGCCTCACAAAATTTGGACGCATGGCAACTGACTCACATTTATGACAGTTGCAGTGTCCCCGGGGGGGGGTTGGGGGAGGGCCTTCACGTGATCATCTTTCCAGCCAGCAAAGTCCACAGGGAAGCCCGGCTCGCTTAACGATGGTGTTTCTGACTTAACAACTGCGGCGATTCACTTTGCAACGATGGCAAGAAAGGCTGTAGAAAGGGGCCAAAGCTCACTTTACAACTGTCTCACTTAGCAGCAGGAGTTTTTGCGTTCCAACTGTGGTTGTAAGTTGAGGCGGCTTCTGTTTTCATTCTTGTCTAGCCGCCAAATGGTAACATTTTGGAAAATGTCCCGTTGGGTTCTGAACAGCTGTTTAGGAGAACTTTACTAATATGTTGGTTTTGTCTGTTTTGGTCCTCAGGATACGCCGATGACTCGGACTTTGAATTATCAGATGCACTGAATGTCCCAACGAAGAGACGTAAGTATGTGCCTGGTGGATGTTGTGGGCAGAGCAGAGCGGATATCGGCTGTGGATTAGGAATCGGAGGGGCTGATGTGATGCTCAGGAGGGAAGAAGTGAGCTTGCTGGTGGAAAGCTTACCGATCCGGGTTTGAAACCCTCATTCTCTTACTAAAAGCCCAACTGTGATGACTCGGGGCTTGGCACAAAAATATCAAAGTCACCAAAGTAGATAAATTCCCTTTAATGCCTCCAAGTTGGCCCCCAATGTCCAGCTATCCTCGGTTGAAGATCAAACTCTTCCAAAAGACAGTCTAAGAAATGCATTCCGAACCCAAAGTAAAGATAAATTAGAAATTAAAAAACCAACACAAACCACGCTGAAGTAATTAACACAACAGGTCAGGGTGATAAATTGCAGACTTCAAAAAGCTAAGGAAGCACACACAGTTGGGAGGATGCCAAAACCCAGAGAAGCCTTGACAGAGATAATGCACCCTTTGCTTCCAGCAAGGTGCTGTGTGCAAACGCCCTTCTGATATCCTGTCCTCCCAGCTGCAACTAATGAAAGGGATCAAGGCCCTTTTCTCCCCCGTAAGCCACGTTGCTCCCTTCTCCGTTCCTCCCTGCGTGCCCTAGGATGCAGAGGGGGTGGCCCTGGGTCTTCCTTTGAAGGCCCAGCTGGACTGTGCCCTTCCCCCGTTTCTTCCACAGCCACCGGAGCCCCACTCCCACTCCCGGTCAGCTGCTCAATCTCCCCCTCAGAATCGGACTCCAACAAGGTCATGACACCAACAGATGAAAACTTGCGTTAGAGCTCAGCATGGAAATTCCACGATCTCCTTCCGCAAGCATCCAAAGTTCAAAACTCGAATGTCAACTTTAATTTAAAGTTTTAATGGCTACAACTTTTGTTTCCCCAAACTTTTAACTTCAGTTCAAGGTGGCCCTGCTCTTTAGATGTCGTCTCACCGAACTCCAAGGATGTGTATGTCTTACTTGGGAGTAAACCCAGCTAAGAGTCAGCTCAGGGTGGTTTAGCATCACCGTGGAACAAAAATGCCATTAACTCTGTCTTTTTTTTAATCTCTCCCAGCTACTCACAAGCCGCCCAAGAAGACCTCAGGTGGCACAGGTGAGCTGTTACCTTTCTTAAGCTTTTAAATCAGCTGCGGGTGTTCTCCCATTACAAATCCCACCCACTCCCCAGCCATTGTGACTCTTGGCTTCATGGTAAGCTAGAGTCATTTTCTGGGCTCCCCCTGACATTTCTTGTCAAACCCGCAATCCAGGAAGTTGCAAATACAAGCTGACCCATTTCATTTGGGGTATCCTCGGTATTTGTCCTTTAACGAGACGTTGCCTTTTGTAGCCCTGACAGTGGCCTACCTGCGGGTGGTGCGGTGGCCTAGAGGTGGAGCTGTCACCTCACAGTCAGGAGGCTGCGAGTTTGATTCTAGGTAGAGGCAGATAGTTCTCTCTCTCTGGGCACTATGAGAATATGTCTGCTGAACAAAACCCCGCTCTGGCAACAAGAAGGGCATCAGCCAGTAAATACTCAGCTCCACTGAGTTGCCCAGACTCCACATCGCAAGGGATTAAGGGGGTCATGAAAAGAAGATGACAGTGGCCTACCTAGGAGGGCTTTTGGGAGGATAAAAGGGCACCAGGGCGTTGCACACAAGGGCGTTGCACCTTTTGGGGTGTGTGTGAATGATGTCATGATGCACAATGAAATAAAAGACGGGTGGGTGGGTTACGTTGCAGAAAGGAAAGTGGGGGAGGGTGTCCGGTGTTTCCTGCAGTAAGTAGCTCTTCTGTTGGTCTCCTTGATTTCTCGAGCAGGCGAAGATCAGTTGGATTACTATGATTCCCCGCCGGAGAGAACCACCAGGCCTGCAAAGGCCACCATTGGCCCTTATCCAAGGAAACCAGGTAAGGACATCCTGGCTCCTGGTTTTGGCAGGGTTGGACCCTGGGCTGCCTTCTCCTGAGGCCCTGGGAGGAGTGGGACCCAAGGCCTACTGAATGGGGTAGAAATATGACTTTGGGGGGCACAGAATTCCTTCCTTCCTTCCTCTCCCTTTTCTTTCCTTCTTCCTCCCTCTCTTGCCCTTTTCTTCCTCCCTCCCTCCCTTTCTCTTTTCCTTCCTTCCTCCCCTCATTCCTCCCCTACTCTTTTCCTTCCTTCCTTTCCTCTTCCTTTCCTTCCCTCCTTTGCCCTTTTTCCTTCCTTCCTTCCTTCCTTCCTTCCTTCCTTCCTTCCTTCCTTCCTTCCTTCCTTCCTTCCTTCCTTCTCTCCCTCCCTCCCTCCCTCCCTCCCTTGCTCTTTTCCTTCCTTCCTTCCTTCCTTCCTTCCTTCCTTCCTTCCTTCCTTCCTTCCTTCCTTCCTTCCTTCCTTCCTTCCTTCCTTCCTTCCTTCCTTCCTTCCTTCCCTCCCTCCCTCCCTCCCTCCCTCCCTCCCTTCCTCCCTGTCTTCTGTCTGAATACAACTAGGCTATTTCTTGGAGGATACAGCTGCTCATTGCAACATAACAAGGGTGACCACAGCCCACAAACCAGCTTCCAAACAAGCTCAATAAGCCAGAATCCCTAACACCCAAGGAGGATTGGATCTGGTTTGAATGTGGTTGGGATAACAGCAGGTGATAGGCAGGAAATTAGGAAGGGAAATTAAACAATATCCTGAGGGAAAGAGCCTGTTTTCCCTCACCTGAGCCCCAGAGGTTGAGAAGGTTGAACCACACAGCTCATCCAGCATGTATTTGGTCCAATTTTCCAAAACTGCAGCTAGATATATTTGGAAAGGCAACTGACTGGGGAGGGCTTCTTATTGTTGGTTGCGAAGTCTTGTCCAACCCATTGCGACCCCATGGACAATGTTCCTCCAGGCCTTCCTGTCCTCTGCCATCTTCTGGAGTCCATTTAAGCTCATGGTGACTGATTCAGTGACTCCATCCAGCCACTTCCTCCTCTGCCGTCCCCTTCTTTTGTCTTCAATTTTTCCCAGCATTTGGCTCTTCTCCAGGGAGTCCTTCCTTCTCATGAGGTGGCCAAAGTCTTTGAGTTCCATCTTCAGGATCTGGCCTTCTAAAGAGCAGTCAGGGTGGATCTCCTCTAGGACCAACTGGTTGGATGGCCTTGCAGTCCAAGGGACTTGCAGGAGTCTCCTCCTCCAGCCCCAGAGTTCAAAGGCCTCCATTCTTTGGTGCTCAGCCTTCCTTATGGTCCAACTTTCAGAGCCGTACATTGCAACTGGGAAAACCACAGCCTTGACTCTACACACTTTGGTTGGCAGCGGGGTGTCTCTGCTTTTTAGGGGAGGGTTGGGCTAAGTTAATTGCTGGGCATCATTGGCTGAAGGGTCTGTGTTCTCCAATCTGCAGATGATGGCCGCTGGAACATCCCTCACACCACCACCACCAAGCAGCCTAAAACTACCAAGCCGTCCCCCAAAAAGGCTCCAGGTAATTTTTAACCACTATGAAACCTCAAAGGCACCATTAGAAATCAGGAAAACAATGCCTGCTGCCTTGGAAATCCAGAGAACTGAACTGATGGTGGAGTTGAAGAAATGCAGCTTCACCTGGTATTGAAAGAGAACAGAGCAGGGCCTGGGTGGTTTTTTTCAGAAGAGTCCTCACTCAAAAAGGTTTTCTCCTTTACTATAGCTATTGTCTCTGCTTTCTCCCATTTGGCAGGACAATATAGAAGATCTCTGAAGATAATCCTGGGGTCTGTGGGAGGGAGGGATATAGTTGGATGGATGAAGGATGGATGGATTGGTTGATGGTTGGTTGGATAGATGGTTGGATGGATGGACAGGTGGATGGAAGGATGGATGGATAGATGGATGGTTGATGGTTGGTTAGATAAATGGTTGGATGGATGAAGGATGGATTGATGGTTGGATAGATGGTTGGATGGATGGACAGGTGGATGGAAGGATGGATGGTTGATGGATGGTTGGTTGGATGGATGGACGGATGGATAGATGGATGGTTGATGGTTAGTTAGATAAATGGTTGGATGGATGAAGGATGGATTGATGGTTGGATAATGGATGGATGAAGGATGGATGGATGCATTGATGGTTAGTTGGTTGGATAGATGGTTGGATGGATGGACAGGTGGATGGAAGGATGGATGGTTGATGGATGGTTGGTTGGATGGATGGACAGATGGATAGATGGATGGTTGATGGTTGGTGAGATAAATGGTTGGATGGATGAAGGATGGATTGATGGTTGGATAATGGATGGATGAAGGATGGATGGATGCATTGATGGTTAGTTGGTTGGATAGATGGTTGGATGGATGGACAGGTGGATGGAAGGATGGATGGTTGATGGATGGTTGATGGATGGTTGGTTGGATGGATGGATGGATGGATAGATGGATGGTTGATGGTTGGTTAGATAAATGGTTGGATGGATGAAGGATGGATTGATGGTTGGATAGATGGTTGGATGGATGGATGGATGGATGGTTGATGGTTGGATAATGGATGGATGAAGGATGGATGGATGCATTGATGGTTAGTTGGTTGGATAGATGGTTGGATAGATGATTAGATGGATGGATGATGGTTAGATGGATGAATGGATAATAGTTGGATAGCTGGAGGATGGCTGGTTGGATGTTGGATGTTGGATGGGTGGATGGATAGATCGATAGATCAATAAACAGGTAGATAGAAGAAGACAATCTATTAGATAGCTATCCTTAGAGGATTTGGGGTTCCCAGGCTGAATTTGAGGATTGAAACTTCCTTCTTTGATTATGTGTTTTCCTGACATTCAATCTGGTTTCTATAAAAGCCTTCACCAGCTCTGACCCTCAACATGTAGAGGTGTTGGCTGCAAGCCGTGGTGTTCTCCAATGGGTGAGATCTTGGGGGTGGCTTGGAATTCAAGACATCTGGAGACTAGCAGGTTGGGAATGGCTGGTCTTGCGTTGAGGTGGTAACCATGACATGCATCACATTGAACTCGAGATGAACGAAGAGGCAAAACTAAGCCTGGGAAATATTGTAGGAATTATGGGGAGCCTAGGTAGACTTCTTCAAGACATTTCTTACTTCTCCTAAGACAGAGGTCTGCAACCTTAAAACACTAAAGGGAGCCATTTGGACTCGTTTCCCACAGAAAAGAAAACATGGGAGCCTGAAAATGTGGGTGGGCCAACTCAATGGCACTCCCCACCAGTCACATGACTCACCTGTCCACCCCGCCAAGCCTACCCAAGTTTTGTGGCTCCTGGTGTTTTCTGTGGGAAATGGGTCTCCCTCCCTCTCCTCTCTGTTTTTTGTGTTTTACCTTCTCAAGCCAGGCGAGGAGTGATTGCGAGGGGAAGGGCGAGGGACGGGGCCAGCCAGTGGTGGGATCACCCAACAGGGAGCCACAGCAGAGGGCCCAAAGAGCTGCATACGGCTCCAGAGCCACGGGTTGCTGACACCCGTCCTAAGAGGTTCAGTCTGTCTCAGTGGGAAAGAGTGGTGATGCTAGAAACTACAAAACGCTCAGTAGCTGATGTGCTACTTTTATAGGAAAAGACCCCATGGATCTCGACTTACGTGATGCTTTGACTGACCAAAATGACAGACACCCTGGGGGAGGACCACCTAAAGGAAATCCTGGTAGAGGTACGTTGATGATTCTTCTTTTCGTTGTCCGAGATAGATTTCTGCACACCCTCCCTTCTCTCTCTCCCTACTCTGCTGCAGTTGTGGGAGAACAATAACCGTGAAGATTTGCTCACCTGCTAGGTGTCAACTCATAAAATATTTCGATGGTCTTTTTAGAGTTGCCAACAGAAAGGAGGGGGGAAAGAGTACTGCAGCAGCTTGCAAACTGAAAGTGCATTCCATAAATGTTTTCAAAGATAGTAACGAGTTGACCGAAGTTTATGCCAGGCAAATATCTAACTAGAGAATATGATTGATGACTCTTGGCTGTGGATTAATATGAATTATGATACACCCAGACGGCTGGAGGGAAACCAGGGTCAAGGGTGACAATGAATGATGTGCCTCAGAGTTGGCTACACCCAGGCAGTGCTGGACATGGTAACTCCCAATAAATACTTTTGAAATTTTGGAAGTTTGGCTCAAGACTCAGGATTTAATTGGGGGGAACTGCCAGAATCCTGACAGCGGGCTGAGGTGGTGCATTTTTGATAAAGTAGGATGGTAGCAGCTCTTGTAGGTGAAGAAACCGAGAAGAAACCGAGGACAGTGGTGGAAATATCTACAGAGAAGTGAGGAGAGTCAGAATTGTCAAGATGGTGACACCCACTACCTCTGTTATATACAGAGCTTCAGTTATGTCATGGCAGCTACCATCTGCACCAACCTCCACCAAAGTTGGTTCCCATCAAGCCAATGAAAGAGGTGGTTGGATGTTCAAGAGATGATGGAATTGGTAGGATGCTGTTGAGGGAATCAGATTGAGGATGGACACAATGGCCCCAGAGCTGTGCTGCTCAACCTTGAGCACTTTAAGACTATATATAGACTTCAACTCCCAGAATTCCCCAGCCAGCAAGGCATTTTGGGAGTTGAAGTGCATGTGTCTTAAAGGGGCCGAGGTTGAGAAACCCAGCTTTGGAGTGGGGTGGGTAGATTTTTGCAGTAGAAGGAAAGTACTTCCTGCCCAGACATTAGAAGCCAAAGGAGTTTGTAGTATTCATCCATCTGCCCCTTTGTGCTTCGCTTTTCCCACTTAGATACAGCCAGTTCTCAGCTTACGACCATCATGGATCCTGGTTAAGGATTAAGCCATGACGGTCATAAAGCAGCTTGCCCATGGGACCGATCCAACTTCACAAACTCAACGGTCGTCAAGTCAACCAATTGTTCACTGTTTTCAGTTTTGTCGAAAACTAGAAAGTTTGAAGGCTGGTCCTGGGTAAAAAAAAGGGACGTAAAATAAAGTCATGTGATTGTGGGGTGCTGCAAATGGCTGTAACTATGAGTTAGTTGCTGGGTGTCTAAAATATGGTCATGTGACTGCAGGGGTGGCGGTGGCAGCCATTAAAATTTCGGCACCTAATTGTAACTATCCCTAGGAGGTCTGCCGTAATTTAGCATCCGGTCATAAGTTATAGATAGATAGATAGATAGATAGATAGATAATGTAGGGAGGGAAGGAGGGAGAGAGATGATAGATAGACAGATAGATAGATAGATAGATAGATAGATAGATAGATAGATAGATAGATAGATAGATATAGATAATGTTAGATAATACAAGCTAGATAGATGCTAGATTAGATGCTAGATGGATAGATGGATGGATGGATGGATGGATAGATAAATAGATAGATAGATAGCTAGCTAGCTAGCTAGATAGATAGATAGATATACATATATAGATAGATGCAGATAGAGCTAGTTACAGATAGACAGTTAGATAAATATAAATAGATAGTGATAGATAATAGATGCAGATACATGATAGGTAATGATAGATAGATAGATGTTAGATAGAGATAGATAGATATAAATAGATGGTAGATAATAGATGGTAGATAGATGGTAGATTAGATGGATGGATGGATGTTGTTTTATCGCTCCAGGTTGAATTCTCATTTTCCTTTGTCGTATGCTAAACCGACCCCTGCTATTTTCTGTGGTCAGTTAATGAATAAAGAATCCTGTTCCAGGCTCAAAAGGTCTAGATAGAAGACGTGGGAAGAGGAGGATAGAAGAGGGGTCCCTCCTTGGCTCCCCAGCTGCTCCCTCTCCTCTGTGCCACCTGATTGCCTTTGCTTGCCCTTCTCTCCTAAGTCCAGTGGTTTGTCTAACCAACTCCCTGGGAATGAGAAGGAGGAGGAAGACACACCTGTGCTAATTTGGTCTCACAAATCAACCGTCCTCCTCATTTCCTTCCTTTGATATTGTTTCCCCGTTTCTGCGACCCTGCTTCCAGAAAATTGAGAGTTGCAGATTACAGATACAGATTAACAGAGTTGGAAGGGACTTTGAAGGTCATCTAGTCCAATGCCCCCCCCCCCGCCCAAGGAGACTTTAGAACAAGGGTCTTCCAACTTGGCAAGTTTAAGACTTGTGGACTTCAAACTCTCAGAATTCCTGAGCTAACATGACTGGAGGAGGAATTCTGGGAGTGGAAGTCTGCAAGACTTAAAGCTCTCAAGTTTGAAGACCCCTGGACTACAAGATCAATGTCACACTTGTCAGATTTTTCCAATGGAGAGGTTTCCTTACTCAATGGCTATTCACTCCCCCCTCCATCCACAGACACCCCCTCCATCCCTAAAAATTAATACATACAATGAACTGGGCTGTTCTTTCTTGCATGAGATTGTTCAAGCAGTGGCTTTTCTTCCAACTGTCTGTTACAAATGCATGGTGTGAGTTCTCTGTCCACTCTAACCTGCTAGAAATGCTCGTACAGGCTACCAGCCCCTGTTAGGACTGGTGGTCAGGGACGATGGGATCTACATAGGACAAGAAGCAATGAGTGGAAACTCATCAAGGGGAGAAGCAACTTAGAACTAAGGAAGAATTTCCTCACAGTGAGAACAATTAACCAATGGAACTCCTTGCCTCCAGAAGTTGTAAATGCTTCAACACTGGAAGTTTTTAAGAAGCAATTGGACAACCACTTGTCTGAAATGGTGTAGGGTATCCTGCCTAAGCAGGAGGTTGGACTAGAAGACCTCAAAGGTCCCTTCCAACTGTGCTATTCTATTCTATTCTGTTCTATTTTCTATTCTATCTTCTATCTTTCTATTCTTCTGTTCTATTATATTCTATTCTACTCTTCATTGCTATATTCTATTCTATTCTATTCTATTCTATTCTATTCTATTCTATTCTATTCTCCATTCCATATTCTATTCTATTCTCCATTCCATATTCTATTCTATCCTGTATTCTGTTCTATTCTTTCCCTGTTCTATTCTATTCTTTCCCTGTTCTATTCTGTTCTGTTCTGTTCTATTCTATTTTCTCTTCTCTTCGGTCTGCTAGCAGGAGCTTCGGGTTTTGAATTCATCTTAATATGAAAGAAAAAAAATCTCTTTGCAGATAGAAAAGTAATACAGCAGGAAATAAATTGACCTGGAAACCATCTGTCTGCTCTGATAGCTTTTCTTACTTGTCAGGCCATGTGTTTATATGTAAGCATGCTATTATGATCTGAAGGGATAAATCACCTGTGTGCCCAAGCAAATCAAACACCCCTGAATGTGGACCTTAAGGTAACTCTTGTTGACACCTAATTTAATGGAAGCGTTTTGCAGGCATTCATTTAAAAAAAAACAATCCATAAACAATCAACCACCCTATTTTCCCAAAAATACAACCTACCCCATAAGTAAGTCCTAGCTTGATTTTTACATGTGCACCCAATATAAGGAATTTAAGAGTTGAAAGCAAGGCAAAACTCACACAGTTGGGAAGACGCCAGGAACACAGATAAACCAAGACGATACAAGATAAATTCATGTTTGCTCCCAACAACTTGCTGTGCACAGCTTCCTTTTTTATACACTGTGTTCCCAGCTGCAGCTGATGAAGGGAATCAGGGCCCTTTCCTCCCCTATAAGCCACGCAACCCACATTGCTCCTTTCTCCGTTCCTCCCTGTGTGCCATAGGATGAAGAGGGGGTGGGTCTGGGTCTTCAGAGGAAGAGGAACCCCCTCTGCCTTGTTCTCCCTCTCTCTGCTTTGCCCAGCTGGACTTTGCCCTTCCCCAGTTTCCTCCACAGCCAATGGAGCCACACTCCCGCTCCCTGTCAGCTGTTCCTCTTTCCCCTCCGAAACAGATTCCAACAGGGGCATGACAGAGGAAAACATCTTCAATTATATGAGATGCCTTGTGCCTGATCCTTAAGAGTGAAAATAGAAGAGGAAACATTCTGGGGTTAAAACATTTCACTTTTGAAAGAAATCTATTCTTTTGCACTTCTGGATTGAGAGTAGATAACAACTAACATCGCATCCATCACTTTTATAACTTTACTTCCAGCCAATAACTCCTTTACTAACCCCCTACAGATCAATATCTTAAGAGTCATTTTTCTTTTCTTCTTGAATGCAGTCCTTCTACTCACGGTAAATTTGGTGAAAGAGTGGTTAAAAAGGAAAAATGACAAATGTGGGATTTTAAATAAAGTGGATTTTACTTGGACTCCTCAGGGATTTCAAACGATGACCTGACTGGAATCTTGGAAGAAGGAGGGTATCAACCTGAAAAGAAAAAAGGTGAGTTTCTCCTTGCTTGGTTGGTTGTAGTTGAAACATCAGGACTGTTGTGGAGTTGTTGTTGGCAATATCTTGGAAGCTGTAAGTTTAGCTATAGAAGTAGTCCTCCAATTGGAACAAGAATTGGGGCCTGAATTTCTGGTTGCCAAGCCCCTAAATTTTCGATCAGAACAACAGAGTTGGAAGGGACCTTGGGAAATTGCCTAGCCCACCTCTGTCTATGTGGATGCTGCAAAACCTTCTTTAAAAGATTTCCAGGCCCAGAAGATCCAGGGCTGTCCTGCTTTGGGGTTGTCGCTTGGATTCTGTGCTGGGAAGAATGCAGAGAACAGCAACCAATTTCATTATATGCATGTTGGGCATTGACAATAAACGCTTGATTGATTGATTGATAAACAACGTAGGATGATTAGGGGACCGGAGGCTTAAACATATGATAAACGGTTGCAAGAACTGGGACTAGCTAGTCTGAGTGAAGAGAAGGGCCAGGGGAGACATGAGACCAGCCTTCCAATATTTGAGGGGCTGCCACAGAGAGGAGGAAGGGGTCAAGTTATTTTCCAAAGCCTCTTAAGGCAGGACAAGGAATAATGGATGGAAACTGAACAAGGAGAGATTCAACCTGGAAATAAGGAGAAACTTTCTGACAGGGAGAACAATCAACCCGTGGAACAGAAGTTGCTCTCAAAAGTTGTGGGAGCTTCATCACTGGAGGCTTTCAAGAAGAGACTAGACTGCCATTGGTCAGAAATGGTGCAGGGTCTCCTGCTTGGGCAGGAAAAGATGGCCTACAAGGTCCCTTCCGACTCGGTTCCTTTGCCATTGAACGGGAAAGGAGCAAAACGTAAGGCACACAGGTGTAAACAAGGCACCAGCGTTTCTCTTTAGATGCACCAGACCATAGGCATTCCTTCACTGGCATTGAGCACACCACAAAGGGATCATTCTTCTGAGCCGCGCTTGAGTGTTTTCCTTCTCCAATTAGAGAATGGAGTGTGTATGTATGTGGAGGGGGGGAGGGAAATTACTGCTTATGCTGCAGCGGGCAGAAAATGTGCAGACAAAGACGTTCGTTTCGCTGCAGACCGCACCCACTTTCTCTAATGCGCACGAGGCTAAATTTATAATCAATCTCATTTATTGCTCCTGATGCAGCAGCGGCTTAATTAATACGAGGGCCAGCGATTTGCGGTGGCAGTTGGGGTTGGGCACTCCCAACTTCCTTGGTCGACATATTAGGAGATAATTAAAATGGCCCCGGGATTGATTAATTGATTATCTATTTGTTTAGTGCAGCACCCCCTGGGCGGCTTGAAATTGGCTTTGGAGAGAACCAGGGGAGGGGAGGAAAAGCGGTTGGGGAGGAGCAGCTTTCCCCCCCCCCCGACCAACCCATCCTCTTGCTTTTAACTCCCAAGGTGTAGATCAGTTATACGTCGTGGGGGGAATGGTTTGGACGGAGGGGGAATGTAGGGCAGGCGTGGTCGTCGCGGCTAGAAATCCACAGGGTTTTGTTAACCAAGATCTCTCCGTTCTCCTCTTCACTTAACGAACTGCCCCCTGCTCCCCCAAAACCCAAGATTGTAACCATCATGCTTGACTCATTGAACGTCCGTCCTGCTTAGCGATGTAATTTCTGGTCCTGATTGCAAGTCAAGGGACTTACCCATACCTCTACTATAAACTTGGAGAAGATCCGTAACTTGTTTCAGACTTCATAAATGTTGCACGTTCTTCGTTAGTTATGGGTGACTGATTGCCTTGTCGTTTATTCTTCTGTCGTTTATTCTTCTGTCTAGGAGACAGTGACAATGATTACAACAACGGTAAGTGTGACCTCTCAGCTTCTTTTCAAAACCATGGATTTCCCTTGAGCCCTGGCCTTTCGAGATGCCCCTTTAAAACTCCTTTCTCAGTCTTTCCTGGGCACCAAGCTGCAGAGAAGGGCTCGGTGGCTTTTAGCAGAATCTGACCTGACCTGTTATGAGAATGTGGGGATTCACCTCGAAGCTCAGGAACCATAGTTTTTACCCCCTTGTTTTTTAAATCTCTCTCTATATAAAAGCGAAATGCCACTCATGCATCCTGACAAAATCTCCAGAACTGTAAAGCTTACGAACTTGAAATTTGGCACGTAGGTTCCTCTTGGCTTCTAGATACTCACCAAGAAAGGATTTTTCAAAATGACCACCAGAACATTTAGAGTGTTTCCTATAGTATTATTATTAACACGCTCTGATGCTAAGGAGTTCTACCCAAGTGTCTTTCGAAGATGTTTTGCTTCTCATCCAATCAGTTTTTTCAGCTCTTGACTGGAGAGTGGGGAATGGAAAAGATTCCATTATTTACTAGCCCACTATCCTGTCAGAGCTGAAGAAGCTCCTTGGATGAGAAGCGAAATGTCTTCAAAAGAAAAGAAAAGAAAAACAAGGAAGTCTAGTTGCCTCCTGAAAAAAAAGCACCTTTGGGACATCCTGGATGACGGATAATCTCTACCGACTTTTAGCTTTGCAATTTGGGATGGACACCCTTGAATGGGAGTCTACACCCGGTGTAGACTGGGCTGTAGGGTTCCATCAAGTGTAATCCCAAAGGTGCTTTTTCCAAGAGGCAACTGGACTTTCTGGTTTTTCTTGGAAGATGTTTCGCTTCTCGTCCAAGAAGCTCCTTCAGCTCTGACTGGATGGTGGGGAAGGGAAGGATTGATACTCCTTGCAGACAGCTGGCCATTTGCATCCTTTTAGAGGGTCCTTGAGGCCACTTGGAGGTTTATTTGTGTTCTCAGAATCACCTGAGTTGTGCAAATGTTTGTAGAGCCGTCTTGGAACTGCTGAAAAGATTGTATTGTAGACTGGAGATAGATGATGTTGTATTCCTCCCCCTCCGCCTTTGAGAAAAGGCTGTTCGATTTGGACCTAGATGGCCTATTTGACAGGTAAACCTCCAAGTGGCCTCAACGACCCTCTAAAAGGATGCAAATGACCAGCTGTTCACAAGGAAGATCAATCCTTCCATTCCTCACCCTCCAGTCAGAGCTGAAGAAGCTTCGTGGATGAGAAGCGAAACGTCTTCGAAAGAAACAAACGAGAAAGTCCATTTGCCTCCTGAAAAAAGCAGCAGCTCGGGAACAACCCTGACCTGGAGGATGGAGAATCTCTGCAGATGTTCAGGCTGGGGAAGGTTGCAAAAATCAGTCTATTCACCTAAGTCAGGGTAGAATCCACAGCCGTGGCCCGGTGGAACAAAGGTGTGGGCAGGAACGGAGAAAAGAAATGAGCGGGGACTTTTTATAAACATCTAGGATGTAGGTCACCATCAGTAAATGGTCTTTGCTCTTCCACTTCTACAGGTGCCCTGGTGGAAACCGGGACAATTGCTGGCATTGTCAGTGGCCTTGCCATGGCCTTGATCGGGGCTGTCAGCAGCTACATTTCCTACCAGCAAAAGAAATTCTGCTTTAGCATACAACGTAAGTGTCTCCAACTCCCACGCCCACCCCCCTTGCAGGACATCTGAGCCCACCAGGACCCCCCAGGAAAGCAGACCAAGATAGGGCTTCAGTGAAGGAGACTATTTCATAGCTCAGGGTCGAAATGATGGGTCCTTGGAGTTGGGTGGTTTTCTTGCAGACGTTTCATGACCAAACTAGGTAACATCATCAGTTCTGGATAGGCTTCCCAACCTATTTTCAGTTGGCAGGTTATTGAATTCCTGAAGGGCCCACAGTAGGTCCTCCTTCGGTTGCCTTTCCGGTTGGCAAAGCTAGAAAAGGGCCTGATGAGGACCAGGAGTGGGATAAGTCTTGTTTGGCCTGGTTCATTCCATCCCTCCATTAGTCCAGTCAAAGCTGGAAAAGATTCGTTCTTCAGAATTGGTTCTTTCACCCTTGCGAAATTTACCCGGGTATGAAAGGGAGAGAAGAGACGCAGTGGCTCAATGGCTAAGATGCTGAACTTGTCGATCAGAAAAGTCGGCAATTCAGTGGTTCGAATCCCTAGGGCCGTGGAACGGAGTGAGCTCCTGTTCCTTGTCCCAGCAGCTTCTGCCAACCTAGCAGTTCGAAAGCTTGTAAAAAATGCAAGTAGAAAAATAGGTACCACTTTGGTGAGAAGGGAACAGCATTCCATGAGCCTTCGAAGGCGTTTAGTCCTGCCGGCCACATGACCACGGAGACGTCTGGCTCTTCGGCTTTGTAACGGAGAGGAGCAGCGCCCCCTAGAGCCGGAAACGACTCGCATGTATGTGTGAGGGGAACCTTTACCTTTAAAAATGAGAAAAGCACCATTTCGTGGAGGAGCCAACCTTCGGATGGTTGCAGGAAGAGAAATGATTCCAGTTTCCTGCCGCTTTCTTTTCTTTCTTTTTTTAGCAAAGTATCACAAAGAGGAGTGAGCTGGAGTTGGTTGAATGAGCAGAATAAGTCCAGAGAAACATGATGGATTTATTTATCCATTCATTTATCTAACCCCTGCGGTGTTGTTTTGGTGCTCTGTTGGTTATCAGCTGCCATGTTGGGGGGAGAAAATGAGTGTTGTTATTGCTTGCAAAACGGAAAGATTTGTTTTCTTTTTTTTAATGGACCCAAAGTCACAGAATCGGAAGGGGGATAATATATATAACTACATATATGGCATTCAGCTTTGTTCGGGTATTTTCCCACGTCATTGTAGTTGTGCTTGTAAAGTTGTAGCAACGTTTTGGCAGAATCTCATCTGCCATCATCAGGCTTCTGTATTGTGTTCGTCTGGCGAACACAATACAGAAGCCTGATGATGAACACAATACAGAACAATACAGACGAACACAATACAGAAGCTTGATGATGGCAGATGAGATTCTGCCAAAACGTTGCTACAACTTTAAAAGCACCACGTGGGAAAATACCCGAACAAAGCTGAATACCATATATGTAAATACCCACGAAAACTTAAGAAAACACACACACACACACACACACACACACAAAAACCTATCATCAATACGAGGGAAAGGGGAATTAAACATAGGGGTAGATCTTCATACAGGTGCATGTGTTATCTCTGTGCATGTTAGAAATGCAGAAGGAACATTCTTAGGTCTAGAAAAGCGTTTTGATAAAGGCGGCAACGCAGATGCCCCACAAAAAGGCAACAGGAAATTAAAGTTAATTATAACGGAGGATTAATTTCAGCCATCAGATAAGGCATGCTGGGATAATGTCAGACTTTGGATGCACGGCAGTGCACGCAGCAGCTCCTGAAGGGGCTTTTTTTAAAAAAAAAAAAAAAAGGAAAAGGCATTAAACAAGCCTCTCGGCTGGATTCACACATGGCATTTTGGATGCCCCTGTTTTGGCCCGTTTTGAATGGCAGAAGCAAATGATGGATGAGATTTAATCACCCTCCTGTCTCCAGATTTCAGCTCACAGCTTCTCCCAAGGGTGATCTAAACTCTGATCTGTTGAAATTGGGGGGGGGGGAGGAGGGGGGAGGAGGAATGCAAAGATTTAAAAGGAAGAAAGAGGGAGGGAGTTGGTGCTACAAGTTGTTTAAGTGAGGTACAGAGTGCAGAGAAGGATGATGAGGGGACTGGAGGCTAAAACATATGAAGAACAGTTGTAGGAACTGGGCATGGCTAGTCTGTCTGTCTGTGTCTGTCTCTCTCTCTCTCTCTCCTTATCTATCTATCTATCTATCTATCTATCTATCTATCTATCTATCTATCTATCTATCTACCTACCTATCTACCTATCTACCTACCTACCTACCTACCTACCTACAAACCTACCTATCATGTCTGTCTGTCTGTCTATCCTTAATAAGGCCGTACCTAGAGTACTGCATGCAGTTTTGGTTATTACACTATAAAAAGATGTTGAGACTCTAGAAGAAGTGCAAAGAGCAACCAGGATGATGAAGGGACTGGAGACTAAAACATGTGATGAACGGTTGCAGGAACTGGGCCTGGCTAGTCTAGGGAAGAGAAGGACCATGGGAGACAGGAGAGCAGCCTTCCCATGTTTGAGGGCTGCCAAGGGGAGGAGAGGGTCAAGCTATTTTCCAAAGCCCCTGAAAGCCAGACAAAGAATAATGGATGGACTAGAAGACCTCCAAGGTCCCTGCCAACTGTGTTCTAACGTGCTGTAGGGGTTGGACTAGATGACCTACAAGGTTCCTTCCAACTCTGATTATCTGTTATCTGAGGTTGGGATGAGGCTGTCGACTCCTGTAGGCCATGTTGAGCATCATGATTCACCCACATCTGGAAGGTGCCACAAATCCCTCGCCTGTTTCAGAGTTCAAGTTGGAGGTTTAAAAATGCAAATAGCGTCAGAGAAGGAGAAGCGGAGCACAAAAAATGCTCTTTGAAATCTGAACCTCTTTCTCTAGTTTGCCTTTGAGTCAACAGTATCACATTTCTCTCTCCCCATGAGATGCTGCCAGGGCTGTCATGAGGACACAAATAAAAGAGATTTTGTGATCTTATCAATCAGGGTGGTTTTCAGAATTGTTTCGGTGCTGTCTTGGCCTTGTCTCCCTGGAACAGCATTTATTAGGAGCATCCTCCGTTTTTTTCTGCGTTGAAGCTTCAGTCGTCTCGCAACCTCTGTGCCACTTTTAATGTTGGGTGTCAAATCTTTCCTGCTCTCTGCTATTTTCAGAGGGCCTGAATGCCGAGTATGTGAAAGGAGAAAACATGGAAGCAGTGGTGACCGAAGAGCCACAAGGTGAGTGGGTGTGTTGTGTCCTTAAGGGCACCGTGTGTCACAACGCACTGCATCCCAGCTTTGTGGTGATAAGCTCGGGAGGGGGCATGGTTTTTGAAAGGCTGCAGAACCATAACGTGTGTGGACCACGAGTTGGTAGTAGTGTTCCAGTATTTGAAAGGCGGCCACAAAGGGTTGGAGTAGAAGGCCTCTTCCAGTTCTATTCTGATTGATTGATGAACATGGTGTCAGCATTCCAGAAAACCTCCACTCCAACAAATAACTCCGAGACAGACCATCTTCTCAAAACTTGTTTTATTTGGATAGTAAACTGGCACATCTGGGGAATCCCAAATCTGAAAGTTCCAGGTTTCCTTCCAATAAGTAAAAAATTACAAATCCACCCCCTGCACTCATCATTGCATCACATGACCCAATCACATCCATCCCAACTTGAGACTTCCGCACACCCAGGTGCAGAAATAACATGACCTTGACTTAGAAAAAGAATGCTATTATGTCTAACCACATACACTCCAAGAAAGTCCCCCCCCCCATTTTCCCAGGCTTAAGAAGGTGGCAGTGTGGAAGTGTCTGGTGTCAATATGGCTTCCAAAGCTGACACATGGCCTTCTACAGTTGCTGTGATGACCCAGAGGAGAATGGCACAAAGGCAAAGTCAGATAAGCAATAAGAGTCCCTTTATTATCTCCAACTTTGCCCCCAATGTCCAGGTTACCTTCGGGCTGGAGAAAAACTCCCAGGAACAGCCTTTGACTGCAGAAAATTCAGTCCAAAACAAGGTACACACAAACTGTAACTTAAAATCCAAACAAATCAAACTGAAGTAATTAGCTTGACAGGGCAGGAGAAAAAATTTCAGACTTGAAAGCACAGCAAAACTCACATAGTTGGGAAGATGCCAGGAACACAGATAAGCCACAACAATACAAGATAAATTCACGTTTGCTTCCAACAGCTTGCTGCTTGCAGCTTGCCTTTTTTTTATACACTGTGTTCCCAGCTGTAGCTAATGAAGGGAATCAGTGCCCTTTCATCCCCGTAAGCCATGCAACCCATGTTGCTCTCTTCTCTGTTCCTCCCTGCGTGCCCTAGGATGAAGAGGGGGTGAGCCTGAGCCTTCCTCTGAACTCCCTCTCCCTCTCCCTTGTTCTCCCTCTCCCCTGCTTTGCCCAGCCACACTTTGCCCTTCCCCAGTTTCCTCCACAGCCAATGGAGCCACACTCCCACTCCGTCTCAGCTGTTGGTCTTCCTCCTCCGAGTCAGATTCCGACAGGGGCATGACAGTTGCAGGCCAGCTTGCATGTTTCTTATTTTCCTACAAGACCAAACTAAAATTTTCTCTTCTCTTTTTTTCTTCCCTAGTGAAATACTCTGTCCTAGAACCACAGACAGCAGAAGCTCCGCCGCCTCAAGAAAACGCAAAAGTCTGAAATCTCAGCCCTCCGGCTTAAAAAAGAAAGAGAACCAATTGTTGGCAAATAAAACAAACAATAAAACACACTGCACACACACATACACACACGAGTACACACATGCACACATACATCCATGCACACGCTCCTCTCACACGATTTGTAATTTAGCTTTTAACAAAAAAACCTTTAATTTGGGATTCCAAAGCTATTTAAATGTGCATTCCCCCAATTAGGGCAGGGTTCTTCTTATTGTGGTAGGCTTGTAGACTGGTTGAAAAAAAAAAAAAAAAAAAGAAGAAATGATGATGATGATGACGATGATGATGATAATGATAATGTTTTTTCGGGTTTGATTTTCTTTTTTTTTTAATATATCGTTTTTGTGAAAGTCGTAGGTTTGCATCGCCATGGGTCGTGTCCGAGCTTTGGGCAGGTTGAATATGAAATGCAAAGGTTCTTCCAAGGGGTTGTTTCCATCGTAGACGTTAAGAGATGTTCATGAACGTCATTTTGATGGGTTGGGTTTGGGGAGAGAAAGAGACAGCAGTGAAGAGCAGGAGTAAGAGACCAGTCGAAGTTGCTTGTAGGTGACCAACCCAAAATAGAAAGATTCAGCCAAGATTTCAGCTCTTGGTGACAGGTAGAGTTTCCATCGAGGTCCTGGTTGAGCTCCTTGGGTAGATGGGCTTCAAATAGAACGAGAACCGATGGTGAGAGTCTTTAATCGGTGAGGCGTGAGAAGAGACGGTGGCCCCACAGAACTGGGCTTCATTTCAGCTAGGAACAATTTTCAATTGTTGGTTTGCTTTTGAGTAGGACCTGTGTGAAGACACGACAAGGAGGAACTGAGCCTCACTTCTTAGGCTGCTGTGGTGACCGCTGAAAATGGCTTTTCCCTCCATCTGGTCCGTTTGGACAGAATTCATGGGAGCTTCTGGCTTCATGGTGGTTTTTCTCCCAGGTTTGCAGAGGGGTCTCCAAAGCTTGAATTTGAAGAGAACATCTCGAGGGAGGAGGATGTACCAAATTGATTCAGCTGCAGACCAACCTTGCCGTCTAGTTCAGTCTGAAGGGGGTGAGACATCCAGGTCAGCACAGACCGAATGGGCTAAAATCCAGAAAAGGGAGAAGGTTTTGATTCGGGAAAGGCCAGCGATGGTTATTGGGAAATGTTGCACTTTCAGGTTTTCGAGGCCTGCTGGTTCACACGTTCTCCAGCAGGCAACATTTCCGTGCTGGTATTTTAGCGGGGCCGGTCATCATATCCCACAGATGCATACTTTGGACCTTGGGGTTCCCCAAGGCCTCAGTTTTTGAATTCAGCTGGATTGTGGGCCACTGTGTTTATTTGGTTGTGTCCAACTTTTGAAGGTCCATTTCAAGGAGAGGAGAAGATGCTGGCCGTTTGAGCTCTTGGCCTGGAGGGAGCCCAAGGTTTAGAACGGAAGTCTCCAAACTTGGCAACTTTAAGACGTGTGGACTTCAACTCCCAGGATTCTCCAGCCAGCATAGTTGACTGGAGAATTCTGGGAGTTGAAGTCTACAAGTCTTAAAAGTTGCCAAGTTTGGGGGCCTATGGTTTAGAACCTCCTTCTGTTCGTGTCTCTAGGCCCATCAGAAATCCTCTGGGTCCTTGAGAAAGCCCTGAGAAGAAGACCACATGAAGCTGAGCCAAGATGGGTTCCCCTGGGTGGGATTTGTCCTGTTGGCCAACACCTGTACCCAACAAGTAGTACAAGGTTTCTTTGTCATCTCTGGGGAGGTGTAACTTATCCCTGAGAGTAGGATGAGACAGCCATTGCCACCAGTCCTCCATCTTGTTTGTATCAAACCAGCTTAGCTGCTGTTCCCGCTGTGCCTATACAGTCACTGGTTGGGCTTAAATTTCCTTGCCTTAACTAGAAACCATGAGGGGCGTCTTAGGAACTGTCTGCTACTGTTCAGGCTCTCCTTTCAATTGGCTCATGAAGGGGAAGACTACTCGTTGCTCTACACCAGGGATGTCTAATCTCGGCCGCTTCTAAGACTTGTGGACTTCAACTCCCAGAATTCCCCAGCCAGCGTGTCTTGGTTGGATACCTGCTCTACACAGTGGTGCAAATGGGGATTCCTGGAAGAGGGCCAAATGTCTGCCTGTTGTCACTCTTTCCCAGATCAAACCTCAATCCTTGGTTTGTCTTAAATTTAGCTGGATCCCAGTTATTTTTTATATTCCACGGGGGTGCCAGAGGTCGTGAAGCCAGGGGACTTTTCTGGCCTTATTTTGGGAGAATTTTGATCAACAACTACTATCGGTGTTAGCCCAGAGGGACAGTCACAGCCCTACCCCCTGCGGAGCTGAGCAAGAAATGGACTTGAATGTTGGCCCACATTGGTCATTCTCAACCTAAGTCCTGTTAGCCGTGCATTTCACCCATTGTAGCAAGGTGTACATTTTCACATGCAAGATTAGGATTTTTTTTTTTTTTAAATATCTCTTAGTGCATGTATCGGTCCATGATATGTATTACACGGTGTTGGGGGGGAGAGGGGAAAAATTGCGAGCAAGATACCTAATTTCAGATTTCATTTACCAACTAATCCTAGGTGATGTTTGTAGGGGGGACTTTTCTGGTAGGGATTTGGTGTGGTGATCATCGGAGGCCAAGGTGGTCTACACAGTGTGATTAAAAAAAAAAGGCCAGGTGATACGGTACTTAAAAGAATGGACATAACTTCAAATGGGTTATCGTGGATGCCAGATTTACATTTTTTTGTCCATATTTTGTGGACCTGCCGCAAAGACTTCGTTGATTGAGGCATGTTGAACCTTCTGTAGATGTTGCTGTGTGTGGAGGAACCGCTCAATGTCAGGAGCACTACCAGCTGTATCTATAGGGGTTGTGATGGCGAACCTATGGCACACACAATACCAGCTGCTTTTCTGGTTTCTGGCATGCACATGTGTGCTGGCCAGCTGGTCTCCATGGCGTGGAGCACCGGAAAATAGCCTGAAAAACATCCATTTTGGGGCTCTTTTCAGGCCAGTTTTCAGGCTGTTTTGAGGGCCAAAAACAGCCCCCAAAACGGCCTGAAATGTCCCAGAAAACAGCCCTGAAATGGCCCCAAAACAGCATGAAAGCCCAAAAATGGCCTGGAAAGCAGCCTGAAAATGCCCCCCAAAATGGCCTGAGAACAGCCTGAAAAACTGCCCCCAAAATGGCCTGAAAGTGGCCCAGAACACAGCCCCAAAACTACCTGAAAATGACCCCAAAATGGCCTGAAAAACGGCCAAAACCAGCCCACAAACAGGGTTTCGGGTTCTCCGGCTCACGCACATTAATACGCATGCATGCACATTCCAGTTTGGGCACTCAGTGCTGAAAAGGTTCGCCATCACTGCTATAGGGGTTTAAGGAAATTTTACCCCGAGATTTCCATCTTTCATCCATGATGGAGGTGACTCCTGTGGATTTCAGCGGAGCGTCAGTATGAGGTGGTTATGCTAGTCCAGATGTTGGTGGGAATTCCTTCTGCTTTGGTTGAGCTTCATAATTTGCGGTCCACAAGCATGATAAGGCCTTCCAATGAAATGTGTATATTTTGGGATGTACTAAATTCTCTTACCCCAGTCTCATCGTCTTAAGTTTATCGTTTTGAAGACTTAAAATTGGCACTTGGAAGGCCAACCTGGGGGAATCGTGGAGGACTTCAGCTTATTTAAGGAAGCCGCTGAGGTGACTTCTCTTTGGTGGGATTGTCCTGTGGAGGGATTCTCCCATGAAGGACTTGCAGTTCAACCAAGAGCTACTTAGGAAAATAATGTTGAAGGTTTCCCACTTTTTGAGGTGGCCTTCAAGTTTTGGAGAAGAAGGTCTGGTCTTGGCGTTTCTGTTTTGAATTAAATTTTGTAGAGTAGAGAAATCCAAGGTGATCTCAACCACACAGAGGAATCTACATCACAGCCTCTTTCCAACTATTGTCTCTCTTTTTAAAGAAAGAAGTCAAATACATCAAACATTAGACTAGGTTTATCGTGATGCATCTTTAGATAAAATAGTGGGGAAATGGTGGCTGTACTTGGACTAGAAATCATTTTTTTCCTCACCTAGATGGAAATTTCTTTCCTTTCCTTTCCTTTTCTTTTGGCCAATTACGGAGAAACGTTTACTGTAGGTGTAAAATTGTCTGTTTCGTTGTCTTTCTATTACTGTCCTGCCACTGATCTACATCTTGAAATACTGTGTCTCGGAACAGGTTTTGTTACCCAGATTGATGTTTAAAAAATGTGATGTTTTGCAGATTCTATGAACAAAATAATAATAAAATTGTCCCGAGTGTTATGTTAAGAGGAAAAGAAAAGAAAAAGCTACCAGGTTTTCAAGATGTGGCAGTTGATGAATCTGTGAAGTACTTCCTTTCCCCAAAGTCTTTTTGTATGAATTTGGTAAATGGTTATGCCTTAATGTAAATTTTAGGTAGTCCAGCAGAAGGGAGGTATTTGTAGAATACAACTCAATGTCAGGCACCAAGAGCAACAATGACATTGCCTCCCCAGACCATGACCAACAGCGTAGTCTTCCCCAGAAGTCAAGACTTCAATTCTTGCACCCCGGTTTAGTTCTTTCCCTGAACAACAATGGCCCAGGTATGTTCTCCATGGGGTTCCTGTCTCCAGGCCACCAGGGCGTAGGATGAAGGCTGGCTGGGCAAGACCCTTACCACGTTGCCTTTGAGACCTTCAGAAATCCTACTATGGAGCAGGAGAGGTCGACCAACTGGATCGAGGCCAACTCAACGCGGGACAATTCAATGCTGTATTAATCGTTTCATTCGATTGCTATTTATCATGGGTGACCCCGTTTTCATTGAAATTATTGTAACTCTTGTCCCAAATGTGTTTTTTTTTCCCCCAAAGGCAACTGGACTTGGGGTTTTTTTTAAAAATTTCCTTGAAGATGTCCATGGAGATTTCCAGTCCTTCAAGTCACGGTTGTCCCGAAGGTTATTATTTTTTTCAAGAGACAACTGGACTTTCTGGTTGTTTTTTGAAGATGTGTTGCTTCTCAACTAAGACCTTTCAGAGCTGGAGAAGCTCCTTGGATGAGAAGCTAAACATCTTCCAGGGAAACAGCAAAACAAAAACTAAAGCCCAGTTGGCTTTTGAGGAAAAAAATACAATCATTGGGACAATCATGACTTGGATGATTGAGAATCTTCACAGACAATCTTAAATCTTGTATTTCTGGCTTGACTTTATTTTATTATTATTGGTCATTGTTCTGTTGAAATGAATTATTTTTTTGTTGGTTGAATTGTCCTGTTGGGGAGTTGGCCACGATGAGCTGGCCGTGGCAAGTTGTACCAACTTCTCTTGCCCCTTAAAAACACCCAAGGCTAGACGAGATTACACACTTGAGCTTGAGATTTTGTGCAACAAAGGCAATTGTTGTGTTGACTTGCCGGGGGGCCGTTCTTGGAAAGTCGAGAGATTCCAGGGCTCGACATTGGAGGGTCTTTTGCATGCAAAGCATGTGCTCCTTCACAGAACTTCAAATCTCCTTCCCCGCTGGGGAATTCTGTCCGTTGTCTGTATATTCAACCAACAGTATGTTTGGCTTTTTTCCTGGCTAACTTCTTGGTAGCAGTGCCAGCTGTGTTGTACCACACCTCTGGGAAAGTGGGGGTGTGCGCACGTGTCCGTTTTTCTACTCTGCTTTTTTAAAATATTGGTAAATTAAAACTGTGAGCTGAAAGGCCGCATCTCGTCAGCGTAGCCAGATGTTCAGAGCAGGACGAATAACAGGCGTTTGAAGTCTTCCATCAGGCCAAAGATGTATATATATATATGTAGAGACCACATATTGTGCCCTGAATTTATATGCAACACATGTTCTTGGAAGTTAAAACGAGACATCTAATTAGGAGGAGAAGAAAAAGGTTTCCTGTTAGGAGAAAACTTAGGAGGAATTCTAGCCACTTCTACTTTTGAAAGAACTGGCTTAGATTTTACCTTTCTCTCCTTCTCGTTTGCAATTTCTTTCCTTTTTTGGCAAATACGGACCGGTGTCAGTTGTCATTTTCTCGTACAACCGGCAGCAAAATGATTTCGCTCGTTGTCCAATTCTGCTGCGGTAGGAAGTTGTGTTCCTTCAAAGGGTAGAACCGAAGAGCAGAAAAGATAGAGAACAAAAGGAGGAGGGACAAAAAACGGGACGGGAAAAAGGAAGAGATGAAATCGGAGACGACCGATTCAAAAAGGAGATGGCATATCCAAAGAAGCAAAAGCTTTCATTTTTAAGCAATACATACATACCGTTGGCTTATACAGAAAGGATCTCTGTCCCAGTTGAAAATTGCAGGTTGGGTTGTCTAAAAAAAAATAAAATTAAAAAGTTAAGAAAAAAAGGCAGACTCATTTTGCTAAAGTGCATATAAGAATTATTATGGGGGATGGCTATCTGAACTTGAATGCTGAAGTACAAACTGGAAAAAAAATAAAAATAAATGGAAAAAATGACTTGTAAACAAAACAGTGTGTTTGTGTCTCCTCTGTAGGTGTACTTCTTCTTCTTCTTCTTCTTCTTCTTCTTCTTCTTCTTCTTCTTCTTCTTCTTCTTCTTCTTCTTCTTCTTCTTCTTCTTCTTCTTCTTCTTCTTTTCCTCCTCCTCCTCCTTTACTACTAATACTATTACTATGCTATCACTTTTCTTCTACTATTACTATTCTACTACTATTCTATTTTTCTTCTACAGTTCTACTTTTCTTCTATTCTACTACCATTCTACTACTACTTTTCTACTACTATTCTACTATTCTCCTTTTCTTCTATTCTACTACTACTTTTCTTCTACTACTATTCTACTACTTTTTTACTACTACTACTACTATTCTTCTACTATTCTCCTCCTCCTTTCATATCCATCATCGGACAGTGGCGATCATGTTGGCGATCCTATTTTGATCAACAGCCACACGAAAAAGGGCTGCCGAGTTTTGTCCAAACCAGCCCCTTAGATTTTGAAGTCACGATGTACTTCTTCTGCCTAGAGATTCATTTGCCTTCAATCTTTCCCTGGAGGATTAAGTGAAAGATGCTGCACTTTTCCGGGTGTTGCATCCCATGTCCGAAATATTCTAACATTCACTTTTTTGTGGTTTTGATGATTCCCCTTGGTTTCCCAGGTGGCTTATCTCCTCCTCCTTTCGGGTTTTGTCAACCCAGCTTATACGTGACGTCAAATCCACATTTCAAATGCTTCTTCCAGTCTCTTTAAGGGATTTTCTGTCCAGAGACCAACTCTCCACTCCGTAGAGCAGGAGAGGAAAGATGCAGCATCTGGCAAGCCTGCTTTTTCAACCTCGGGCTTATGTCGTGATTGCAGAAGAGCGTTTTCGTTTTTCACACTTAACGAATGTTGCAACCTCCCCCCACAGTCAGGGGTTTAGAATTTGGACACTTGGCACAACTGACTCATGCTTGTGATGGTTGCAGCATCCCAGGGTTATGTGATCCTCCTTTGGGGACCTTCTGACAAGCAAAATCGATGGGCAGGCTAGATTTACTTAACGACCATTGTTGTCCTCTCCTTCTGCCCCCAGGGCTAGTATAAAAGGGATCAGAGAAAGTCAAATATTCTTCAATGGAAAAGATGAGATTCCTGTGCCAATTTAAATGGGGAGGAGAGATTTCACTGTGTAAATTTATATACAGAGCGAGTGAGGGTAATTTCATTAGAATGGAATTAGAATATGAAATGGAATAAGGAAATAATAGAATAGATATTGGAAAATAGAATAGAATAAGGAATAGAATAGATATTGGAAAATAGAATAAGGAATAGAATAGATACTGGAAAATGGAATAGAATAGAATATGAAATGGAATAAGGAAATAATAGAATGGGATATTGGAAAATAGAATAGAATGAATATAGGAGAGAAAATAGAACAGAATAGAACTGAAATAGAATAGAGAATATAGGAGAGAGTCTAGAATAGAAATACAAATTAGAATAGAATACAATAGAATTCAGAATAGAATAAGAACAGAATATAGTTGGAAGGGACCTTGGAGGTCTTCTAGTCCAACCCTCTGCCTGGGCAAAAATAGATGTTTTGGAAGGGCGCTGCAGAATTTCAGCAGTGTGGCCAAAAATATGGACAGTTTTGGGAACTGAAATGGGCAGGTTAAACCATGTTTTTACAGCAGTTCCAATCAGCTTTCGTGGTTGATGATGTGCAGAGTGGGGCAGTACCATGGCTAGGAGCTCCCCCTCCCTCCCTGTGATGGTTTTGTCCAGGCTGCTTTTGAGACAGAAGTGAACAGCTGTGCAACATTCAGGAAGGGCAGTCTTGGCTAACCAACCCACTGTTCGTGACGCAACTTGTCTGGCCTGAACAAGACACTTGTAGTCTGTCGCTTAATGATAGCCAGGGTTGTTTTTTTTTTTTTTTTTTAAGAGAGAAATAAGTTGAATTGCTCTGAAGAAAGACACTGTAGCTTTTGAGTGTCTCGGAGCACACACGCAACAAAATAAAATAAATCAACGTGCATAATTTTTTAATGTAGCTCCTTGGTTGCAGTTTGCTGTTTTTCTAAACCACTTGTTGAGATCAGCAAAGGTGTCTTGGCTTTGCAGTCAGAAGAGAGAGAGAGAGAGAGAGAGAGTTGGAAGGGACCTTGCAGGTCATCTAGTCCAACCCACCCCCAACCCAAGCAGCAGACCCTACCCCATTTCTGACCAATGGCAATCCAGTCTCTTCTTGAAAGCCTCCAGGGATGAAGCTCCCACAACCTCTGAAGGCAACTTCTGTTCCATGGGTGGATTGTTCTCCCTATCAGAAAATTCCTCCTTATTTCCAGGTTGAATCTCTCCTGGATCAGTTTCCATCCATTATTCTTTGTCTGGCCTTCAGGTGCCTTGGAAAATAGATTGACCCCTTCCTCCTTTCCGGGGCAGCCTCTCAAATATTGGAAGATGCTCTCCTGCCTCCCCTGGTCCTTCTCCTCCCTATACCAGCCATGCCCAGTTCCTGCAACCGTTCATCGTATGTTTTAGTCTCCAGTCCCCTCATCATCCTGGTTGTTCTTCTCTGCACTCTTTCTAGAGTCTCAACATCTTTTTTTATAGTCTGGTGACCAAAACTGGATGCAGGACTCTAGGTGTGGTCTTACTGAGGCTTTATAGAGTGTTCTGTCCACCTGCAATTCAGTTGCTTAGTCACCTAAGGAAAGGGGTAAACACCATTAAAAAAATAAAAACAAAAAAACCAATTCTGGAAAATAAATAAAATATAGGGAATCCTCGACTTACAACAGCAGTTGAGCCAACGTTGCCAAGCGAGAAATTTTTTAGAATAGAATTCTTTATTGTCCTAGTGTGATTGGGCACACAAGGAATTTGTCTTGGTGTAAATTTGTGGGAGTTTTGTCCCGTTGTAGAAATTTTCCCAGCCAAAATGTTTAAGTGAATTGCTGCAGTTCTTAAAGGAGTAACCCAGTCGTTAAGCGAGTCTGGCTTCTCTCTTGACTTGGCTTGCCAGAAGGTCACAAAAGGAGATCACGGGGACACTGCAATTTGTCTGCAAAACCATCGTAACCGCGAGTTGGCTGCCAAGCATCCAAATATAAATCGCACGACCGATTCCAGCTTTCCATTTCCAAACATTAGGGGTGCTCAGAAGTTGTGACGAGGATTGTAGATTTATTTTGGTTACTTTCATGTAATTTAGATGTGCTTGGTAAGCAACTGCGTTAAGTATCATTTTAAGTTTTTATTGTTGTTTCCTTGGGGATGCTGTGGGACTCTTGTTGGTGGCCTAGAGGTAGAGCTCTTGCCTCATAATGAAGAGGTTGTGAGTTCGATCTGAGGTAAAGGCACATATTTCTCTCTCTGGGTACAATGAGAATATATCTACTGAATAGAACTCCGCTCTGGTGACAAGAAGGGCATCCAGCCAGTAAACACTCGGCTTCATTCAGCTGCCCACACGCCACCCCGTCAGGGATTTTGGGGGCTCATTAAAAGATGATGATTTATGTGCTTTGGAACTGCTAGGAGCTGCAGCAAGGAACAGGAACTCAACCCTGTCTTGTGGTGTTCAGGTCTCGAACACAGGCCATCAGCTTTCCATCTGACAAGCTCAGTGTTTTTGAACTGCCGAGCTGTTTTATATGTACCATGGAACACTTCATAGCATCCCTTCTTATTCTTAGTATGACCTCATTAGTAGTCAAATTCAGTACATGGGTACTGAATTATAATCTGACATTATAATGGAGGGGTGCGGTGGCCTAGAGGCAGAGCTCTCGTCTCGCAATCAGGAGGCTGTGAGTTCGATCCTAAGTAGAGAGGCAGATATTCTCTCTCTGAGCACAGTGAGAATGTATCTGCTGAACAAAACCCCACTCTGGCAACAGGAAGGGCATCCGGCCAGTAAACATTCTGCTAGCTCCATTCAGTTGCCCTGACTTCACCCCGCAAGGGATTATGGGGTTATTACAAGATGAGGACGATTGGGGATGTTGCAAAGGTCTTCAATGTGAGAAATGGTCGTAAGTCACTTTTCTCAGTCCCGTGGTCAACTCTGAACGGTCGCTAAAGGAACTGTTGTTAAGTTGAGGACTACTTATAACCGAGCCGATTCTGTCTCCCTGTTGTGAAAGGGAGCAAGAAGTAGAGAAAACGTGCAAAAAATCCCACCTCCAACGTTCAACAATCCATGGATTCAAAGGTTCCTTGGGCAACCAGTAGCTTTTCTCTCCCAAGCGACAAATCCCGTTCTTTGCTTTTTATTTTTTTTAAACGTCTTTATTCAAAATATACAACTGCTATAGGAATAATAATAATAATAATTAAAAAAACAAATCCATTTCAAAGTGCATCAAGGTCATCGGTTGCTCTCCCCCGCTCCAAAAAATAAAATAAAATAAATTCAGCGTGCGTTGTGGCTTACTTTCCCCTTCCCAGCGCCCAACCACCCTGGACGAAGTACCCAAGGGAAGCTGATACGGTTTCCCTTATCCACTCGATATGGTTTGTCCCTGGGGGGTGAGGTGGAATGTGTCCTCTCCCTCCCCACTGCTTGCCCGACCCACAGATTTCCTGCTTTTGCTGCAAATTTCAACAAGAAGTTAAAAAAGAGTTTGCCTATCGACTCAGAAACGCTCCACGTTTTTTTAAAAAAAGCAAAACAATGAACGAAAAAGGCAGAGGTAAGAAACGAGCAACCACCAATCCACAGCGCGATACTGCAAGGAAATGCTTTTGGCTCTGCTGTAACAGACACCGAGGAAAAAGGGGGGGAATCTCCTCCCCCTAAGCCTTCCGGCCCCCCCTCCCCAAATAACACTGGCGGGAGGGAGGGAGAGTTTCTGGCAGCGGATAACGGGTCTAGTAATCCTCGCGGGCTCGCTGGTCGGTCAGACGGATGTGTGGACGGGGGAGACGGCGGGAGAAGTCCCTCGCTCGGAGGAAGACGAGACGGAGCGCTTTGCGGACTCCCGGTGCAGTTCTTCCACCCTCTTTTGAAGTTCGGTTCGGAGGGCGAGGAGTTCTTTCAGATTCTGGTGAATTGGCATCTGTTGGAACGGAACACAAGATTGGGTTGGCTTTGAAAGAGGCCAGGATCCAGATTGGAACAGTTCATCATTTGGCAGTCAAAAAAGCCAACGCTATCCTAAGCTGCATTAACAGAGGGATACAATCAAGACCAGGGGAGGTACTAATCCCACTCTATCAAGCCTTAGTAAGGCCACACCTAGAGTCCTGCAACCAGTTTTGGTCACCAGACTATAGAAAAAGACGTTGAGACTCAAGAAAAAGTGCAGAGAAGAGCAACCAGGATGATGAGGGGACTGGAGGCTCAAACATAGGATGAATGAATGAATTGCTACCAAGCCACACCCCCATCTATTCTCTGCCTCCCAAGTCCCAGCTGATCGGCTGGGTTTTCTTTGGTTGCCCTGCCCAGGAGAACAGAGCTGGAAAGCAGGTTTGTGAGGTGGAGAGAGAAGGGGGATTTTGCAGTATCCTTCCTGTGCCACGGCCACAGAACTGGTAGTAAAATTTTTTTGAATCCCACCACTGGACGATCTGTAATGGAAGCACAGGCGATTAAAAAAATAAAATAAAGCAGGCAACAAACGAAGGTAACGAAGAGGTGAGATGCAGACCTACATTGACGGAATTGGAAACTCCAACCGAGAAATGTAGCAAGCCAAAGAATGGATGGGGATTTTATTTTTTAATTTTTTTAAAATTAATCTTTCCACACTGGCCCGAAGGTCGAAGAGAGCAAATCTGTGGGCTTCTGGTTGACTGCAGTCATCCAAGTCCAGGCATTGCAAAGCTGGCTGGGATAATTCTGGGAGCTGAAGTCCACCTATCTTAAAGCCACCAAGGTTGAGAATCACTGTTTTGAAGTGTTAGGACAAACAAAGGAATCTCTTTGCTGATTTGAAAAAGGGGGAAATAAAAGAAATCACAAGGGAGGGAGGGTTAATCTCACCAGCTGCAAAGGTAGAAATTACCTTGCAGGAGGCTTGAGGGATGACTGATTCAAGGTGACCAAGAAGTCTGTCCTTTCCGGGATGGATAAGCCCTTTCCACCTGCTGCGTGGAGGTGTGGTGGGCAATTGTGGAGTTGTGCACTCAAGATCTCTGAAGGGCACCTGATGGCAGTTATTTTGAAGGAGGATATCTTTCACGGAAGTTTGAACACGGAGAGACAGCTGTTCGCTTTCTGGGTCATAATTTTGCTACTGCAAATGCATGCATGTGTTGGAAAGGCAGGGTGTGTGTGTGTGTGTAGTTGCCATTGATGAGACAGTGGGCTGAGCAGCTGCATTCACACACTACATCTAATCCAGTGGCTGAATTTGCCTGTTTTTCTGGGATTGTACAATACGCTGCAGCATCAATTAGTTGAAGGAGTAAGGTTGTTGAAACACACCAGGTCACACACAAGCACACATGGAAACACACACAAACTCGAGCTTAAAAGCCACTCCAATTTAGCCGGTGGTGGAAATGCTACTGCTGCTAGGAATCAGCCTGGGTTAGATAGGTAGGGATACAATTTGCAAATTAAAACAGAGAGAGAAAGGGAGGGAGAGGGAGAAAAAGAGAGAGAGACAGACAGACAGGCACACATACACACAGAAACAGAGAGAGAGAGAGAGAGAGAAACACACACAGAGAGAGAGAAACAGAGAGAGAAACAGAGAGAGAGAGAGAGAAAAACACAGAGAGAAACAGAGAGAGAAACAGAGAGAGAGAAACAGAGAGAGAGAAAGAGAGAGAGAGAGAGAAAGAGGGAAACACAGAGAGAAACAGAGAGAGAGAGAGAGAGAAACAGAGAAACAGAGAGAGAGAAACACAGAGAGAAACAGAGAAACAGAGAGAGAGAGAAACAGAGAGAAACAGAGAGAGAGAGAGAAACAGAGAGAGGGAGAGAGAGAGAAACACAGAGAGAAACAGAGAGAGAGAGAGAAACACAGAGAGAAACAGAGAGAGAGAGAGAAACAGAGAGAGGGAGAGAGAGAGAGAGAAACACAGAGAGAGAGAGAGAAACAGAGAGAGAAACAGAGAGAGAGGGAGAGAGAGAGTGAGGGAGACAGAGACACACACACAGAGTGAAAGAGAGAGAGGGAGAGACACACACACACAGAGAAAAAAACACAGAGAGAGACAGAGAGACAAAGAAACAGAGAGAAACAGAGAGAGACAGAGAAAGAAACAGAGAGAGAGAGTAAGGATTGGTTCTGAATTGAGCTGGTAAACTGCAGCAGATTTCATTTCGGGATTTATTAGGTGCTTAATTAAGAAGGCTTGCTATTACTCCCCCAGCACAGCTAATTATAAGAACCTAACCTGAAGATCACAAATAGGCGGGTTGCATGGCAGCCCAATGGGCAGGAGGAACATCATGCGCGGAGTCTATGTTTTGCTAACGCAGCTTTCTGTCTGGCAACGAATGCAAGCCTCCAACTGCCACCATTTATATGAGGATTTCTCTCTCTCTCTCCCTCCCTCTCCGTACATCTGGGGTGGGGGTGCGAGGAAAGAGATGGCCTCTCCCCCCCCCTTCCAGCATTGTGTGGTACAACATTCACACACCCACAAGGAGAAGGCCGTATAACCACCACGCACTTCAGGCATGGCTTGTTCCAAACTGCACGGAACCAAAGTCTTGCAGAGGCTCCTTTGCCAGCTTCAAGGACACCCATTTGATGGGAAATTGTTCTGCAGCGAATGTGTGTGTCTTGCTTTGGAAGGGCCTTAAATCTTCTTTTTTCTTTTTTGTTCCCCCCCCTCCCTTCCTCCAAAAGCATCTGTCGAACGAAATGACTATTTTAACCCCGCTGCTTGATTCTGCAAGACGATCCCACCCACATTGTGGCTGCTAGAATAATGCGCTGGAATGGCATGAGAATGGAGCAGAATGGAGCACCCAATAGTCAACCCATTCTCCCCCAGGCAGGAAGACAATGGGTGTTTTGGGCCTTCTTTGGGGTGGGCTGGGGTGTTGACTGTGATTATGCCCCTCTTTGGCCTAAGCGTTGGGAAGCACACAGGGTTCTCTCCCTGCCATGGGATGGGACCAAATATCAATGCACTTATAGACCATCCATGGTGAGGGGTACCTACAGTATCTCTATAATGGACAGGAATTCCATTATGAACTAAAAGTGCACTGCTGTAATGGAGTAATAGCACACTCTACAATGTTTTTGTCTTGTTTGGACAAAACAGACTGCCTGCAGCTGTTTTAATTCATGGATGAACCAAGAGGGGAAATTGAGGAGAAGGGATGGCAGAATGTGGAGTGGGGTCAAGAGAGGAATCAGCCTAGAATCGCTACCTAGTCACAAACAGACCAAGTCCAACCCCTCTTGAATGCCAGCGAGCCTGATTTAGCACCAAAATAGTGCTAACCCTCACTGCCAAGTTGAATAGATTCCTGTGCAAAGGCACAAGCAATAATAAATCAGTTTAATTGGAAATTCACACATGGTCTTGGTTTCTCAATCTGGCGGGATCTTTAGCCATCCCAGATAATCTAATGCATATTTTCTGTCAAGTTAATCTTCAAGGGGAGCTTATTCCCAAGGAAGCTGATAGAGGAGTAGAAAGTCAACATCCTCAAACCAGTTTCTGGTTTCAGAAGGTCATTTCAGCAAGGAACGGCTTCCGGGATTTTGGAAATCCAACACTGAATTGTGTGAAATTAAACCTCCTTTCAGCTGGATGCATGTCAATTTGACGGTTCTTTGGGGTCTTCCCTGGTCCCTGAACTTGGCTGTTTTCTTGCAGACATTTCATGACCCAACTAGGTAGCATCATCAGTGCTGGAAGGGAGCGGAGTCTGCTCTTGGGTTCTTCTTCAAAATTATACATGCCCTTTTCATGCAGCTGGTTCCCATAAGGGAATGTTCAGATGCGCTACCGCACTTCACCCATCCACAACAGCCCTCCAAGGCACTGCCAATCTTGTGCGATGCCTGGGCAGCTGGGTTGGTGTGTGGGCCCAGTTTCCACGTGGACTTCCAGAAAACATCTCAGTTTTAAGCAAAGTAGTCAATTTTGACTACCTCACTTGAAGAAAAGAACACAAGTCCTTTTTGTTTCCACATGGAAACCGCTTCTGAACTTCATGTTTGATGTGAAAAAGAACAAAACTTTGGTTTTGGGTCTTACAGATTAAATGAATAGATTTTGATAGTAATGACTGTTATGGGTAAAACAAAAAGTTGTGATTTGTTGTTCATGCCTTATTCTTCTCTAACAGAGAGTCGGAAGTCAATGCTTCCTTTTCTTTTTCTTTCCCTATCCTTCCTCACTTTTCTTTCCCCTTTTCCCTTCCCCAATACTGTCCTCTTATTTGCTTCTGTATTTTATATTTTATAATACCTTATAACTTAATAACCTGAACAACTAGACACAATGACAGTTTTCCCCTGAATGCCATCACTCTGCTAAACAACTAATTCCCTTAACACTGTCCAACTATTTACTATTTGCATTACTATTAATCTTCTCATCACTCCTTATCACCCATCTCCTCCCAGTTATGACTATATGACTGTAACTTTGTTGCTGGTATCCTTACGATTTATATGGACTGTTTCCCAGTATGATTTGACTGCTTATTGTACCCTATGACTATTATGATTAAGTGTTATACCTTATGATTCTTGTATCTTTTCTTTTATGCACACTGAGAGCATTTGCACCAAAGACAAATACCTTGTGTGTCCAATCACACTTGGTCAATAAAGAATTCTATTCTATTCTATTCTAATTCTAATTCTAATTCTAATTCTAATTCTAATTCTAATTCTAATTCGATTCTATAAAAAAGATACCGATCAAAGAAGCATCTTCTCAGTTTAACCTCGAAGTCTTCAACGAGAAAACTGACATGGAGCCTCATTTCCTACGACGAATGTTTAAAAAATGGGACACCCCCAGGTGCAAACACCTCAGATCTATTTGTGGCAAGACCTCCTTCCTTCCTGGTTTGCTTTGGAAGGAATCAGCAGATCACCTCAACTTGGTTGGCCAAGGCTCCATTTGAGATCTATCCATGTTTATTTCGGGAACGATCACAGATGGCTTTAATATCTGCATGAATAATTGATTATGAAATGTGGACTGCAGTATGTATTTATACTTCAGCACCAAGCTTTTATATCTAAGGGGTGGTGTGGAGGGGATGCTTAGAACAATTTGCTGATTTATCTATTGTTATTTAAAATGTAAAAACTACATTGGTGTTTGGTTCTTCCCTACCAAAAGCTTTTTCCACACAAGGCTGTGTTCCCAGCCATCTCAATAAAATATTTCCTCCAAAACTTGCAAAAAGAGGGCTGTGAAAATATTCAGACCCCTCATATCCTGGACACAAACTGTTTCAACTCCTACCCTCAAAACTACAGAGCATTGCACACACAACTAGACACAAGGACAGTTTCCCTCCCGAAAGCCATCACTCTGCTAAACAAATAATTCCCTCAACACTGTCAAACTATTTACAAAGTCTGCATTACTATTACTATTAATCTTCTCGTCACTCGTCACCTATCTCCTCCCACTTATGACTGTATGATTAACTTTGTTGCTTGTATCCTTACAATTTATATGGACTGTTTCCTAGTATGATTTGATTGCTTACTGTACCCTATGACTATTATTAAGTGTTGTACCTGATGATTCTTGACTCTTGATGAATATATCTTTTCTTTTATGTACACTGAAAACATTTGCATTAAGCCAAATTCCTTGTGTGTCCAATCACACTTGGCCAATAAAGAATTCTCTTCTCTTCTAATTTCTATTCTATTCTCTATCCCGTTCCATCCCATCTCATCCTATCCCATTCTGTTTAGATTCTGTTCCTATATTCTTCTATTCTATTCTATTGTACCCTATGACTATCATTAAGTGTTATACCTGATGATTCTTGACTCTTGACAAATGTATCTTTTCTTTGATGCACACTGAGAGCATTTGCTCCAAGATAAATTCCTTGTGTGTCCAATCACACTTGGCCAATAAAGAATTCTATTCTATTCTATTCTATTCTATTCTATTCTATTCTATTCTATTCTATTGTACCCTATGACTATAGTTAAGTGTTGTACCTGATGATTCTTGACTCTTGACGAAGGTATCTTTTCTTTTATGTACACTGAGAGCATTTGCTCCAAGACAAATTCCTTGTGTGTCCAATCACACTTGGCCAATAAAGAATTCTATTCTATTCTATTCTATTCTATTCTATTCTATTCTATTCTATTCTATTCTATTGTACCCTATGACTATAGTTAAGTGTTGTACCTGATGATTCTTGACTCTTGACGAATGTATCTTTTCTTTTATGTACACTGAGAGCATTTGCTCCAAGACAAATTCCTTGTGTGTCCAATCACACTTGGCCAATAAAGAATTCTATTCTATTCTATTCTATTCTATTCTATTCTATTCTATTCTATTCTATTGTACCCTATGACTATAGTTAAGTGTTGTACCTGATGATTCTTGACTCTTGACGAATGTATCTTTTCTTTTATGTACACTGAGAGCATTTGCTCCAAGACAAATTCCTTGTGTGTCCAATCACACTTGGCCAATAAAGAATTCTATTCTATTCTATTCTATTCTATTCTATTCTATTCTATTGTACCCTATGACTATAGTTAAGTGTTGTACCTGATGATTCTTGACTCTTGACGAATGTATCTTTTCTTTTATGTACACTGAAAGCATTTGCTCCAAGATAAATTCCTTGTGTGTCCAATCACACTTGGCCAATAAAGAATTCTATTCTATTCTATTCTATTCTATTCTATTCTATTCTATTCTATTGTACCCTATGACTATAGTTAAGTGTTGTACCTGATGATTCTTGACTCTTGACGAATGTATCTTTTCTTTTATGTACACTGAGAGCATTTGCTCCAAGATAAATTCCTTGTGTGTCCAATCACACTTGGCCAATAAAGAATTCTATTCTATTCTATTCTATTCTATTCTATTCTATTCTATTCTATTCTATTCTATTCTATTGTACCCTATGACTATAGTTAAGTGTTGTACCTGATGATTCTTGACTCTTGACGAATGTATCTTTTCTTTTATGTACACTGAGAGCATTTGCTCCAAGATAAATTCCTTGTGTGTCCAATCACACTTGGCCAATAAAGAATTCTATTCTATTCTATTCTATTCTATTCTATTCTATTCTATTCTATTCTATTGTACCCTATGACTATAGTTAAGTGTTGTACCTGATGATTCTTGACTCTTGACGAATGTATCTTTTCTTTTATGTACACTGAGAGCATTTGCTCCAAGATAAATTCCTTGTGTGTCCAATCACACTTGGCCAATAAAGAATTCTATTCTATTCTATTCTATTCTATTCTATTCTATTCTATTCTATTCTATTCTATTCTATTGTACCCTATGACTATAGTTAAGTGTTGTACCTGATGATTCTTGACTCTTGACGAATGTATCTTTTCTTTTATGCACACTGAGAGCATTTGCTCCAAGACAAATTCCTTGTGTGTCCAATCACACTTGGCCAATAAAGAATTCTATTCTATTCTATTCTATTCTATTCTATTCTATTCTATTCTATTCTATTCTATTCTATTCTATTGTACCCTATGACTATAGTTAAGTGTTGTACCTGATGATTCTTGACTCTTAACGAATGTATCTTTTCTTTTATGCACACTGAGAGCATTTGCACCAAGACAAATTCCTTGTATGTCCAATCACACTTGGCCAATAAAGAATTCTATTCTATTCTATTCTATTCTATTCTATTCTATTCTATTCTATTCTATTCTATTCTATTGTACCCTATGACTATAGTTAAGTGTTGTACCTGATGATTCTTGACTCTTGACAAATGTATCTTTTCTTTTATGCACACTGAGAGCATTTGCACCAAGACAAATTCCTTGTATGTCCAATCACACTTGGCCAATAAAGAATTCTATTCTATTCTATTCTATTCTATTCTATTCTATTCTCTCCTATTCTATTCTATTCTATTGTACCCTATGACTATAGTTAAGTGTTGTACCTGATGATTCTTGACTCTTGACGAATGTATCTTTTCTTTTATGTACACTGAGAGCATTTGCTCTAAGATAAATTCCTTGTGTGTCCAATCACACTTGGCCAATAAAGAATTCTATCTTCCCAAATTGTGGTTTCTTCAAAATGATCTGTAGCTGGGGCCCGATATGTTGCTTTTTTTTGTTTTGGCCAAAATTCCACACCAGAGTGGCTATATTCATTAGCTGGCAGTCGGCTTATAAGTCGTTTTAGGAAGGTATTGAAGAGTACGGGGCCCAAGACGGAACCTTGTGGCACCCCACTGCTTACTTCCCTCCATTTTAAGACTGTGCAGTGGATCCTAACTTTTAACTCAGAGTTGGGACTTTGATCTGCAGTTTTGAGTAACTGCCTCACAGTGATTATGTCCTGAGCTGCTGCTGGGATGAAAGGGAGAGAAAGACAGTCCAGCAGATCTAATCTCCTGTTAGTCACCCCTTGGATTATCTGTATGATTGTAGTCAAAGCTCTTAAGATTCCTACTTCAGGAGTAGACGCTTCTGTCATTTGCTTTTTGCAATTTGCAAAACAAATTGCAGGCAGACCTTACCTGGGGTCTCATTCGGGGGTTCCAACGTACGTAGTAGTTGACCCACAATTCCAAATGATTTAAACTGGCTACTGGATAGAGAACGTGGTTCTTGTAGTTGACGTAGAAAGGGTTACTGAATTCTTCCGCCTGGCTATTGATGTAGGACCACAGAGAGACAGTTTTGGTGTTTATCTCCTGAGGAAAACAAACAAAAGTTATAAAAAGGGTATCCTAAAAGAAAAATAATGCTACATTATCACTCAGATGGTTTTGGTGAGCTGCCTTCTTCTGGAAGAGGAGCAAGCACCAGACAGGTTGGCAGGTCTAAGCCCCAAAACACCGTAAAACAATCCAGCTGAAGTTTAGTTCATTATTTGCAAATACTTTATACAGACAGAATCTGTTCTGGTTCGCTGGCAGCAGGTGTGGACGGCTCAGATTTCAGAGAGCAAGAACTCAGATGAAAGGGCCTGTGTGTGATGCAGGGATGGGGCCAGGACCCTCAGGGATGCTGCCTTCGGAGATTGTGGAGGTTGGCAGCAGTGAGGAAGAGGCCCCCGAGGAGCCTGTGCCCAGTGTGTGTGCACGCAGGGCTGCTCAAAGGAGAGAGCAGCTGCAGCAGCATGGGCGACTCAGGAGTAAGGCTGCAAGGTAATGGCCTCTCCCTTAAGAGATAAAAGCCAGCTGAGAAACCGGAGTTCTTTGCAGGAAGCAAAGAAGTTTTTGCACTCAAGCCTGGTGGACGTTCGGACTATCTTGGCTTGTGTTTGGGACGCTTTGTGTTTGAAATATTTCTTAGTCACGATCTAGTGTTCTTGGCAGCCTTGCCCAACCCTGGCAAGGCTCGTTCTTATCAGAGACAATGAGTTTGAAACAGCCTTTTAACCAGGAAGGAACAGAATTTGTAAAGAATCATTAAAAGGTTTTGCTATTACCTGTGTTTTTTGTTTGTTTCCTTGAAGCAAGGTTTGGGTCAGAACAGAATCTTGCCAGACTAAACCTATACTCTTTAACAGAAATACCCTGAGAGATTCTAGGGAGTGGCTGTCCTAAATCTTACTTTCCTAAATCTCCCCTGATTTCCTCTTCCCACGATCCAGCTTGTAAGAGAAGAACAGAGAGAGGGCAGAGTTAAGTGCATCATTAGTTCAGAATCCTGGTGTTGCCACAAGGAACTCAAGTGCAGCGTTACCTTCCTGATGAATTCTGTCGGCCCGTATCAAAAGCCAATTTACTACTGATAATTAATTGGCCAGATTCTTATGTACAGGTAGTCCTTGACTTACAAACATTTATTTAGTGACTGTTCGAAGTTACAACGGCATTGAAAATTGGGATTTATGACCATTTCTCACACATATGACCGTTGCAGCATCTCCAGGGCCATGGGATTTAAAATGCTTGGCAACTAGCATGTGTTTATGATCGCTGCAGTGTCCCGGGTTCATGTAATGCCTTTTGGTGACAAGCGAAGTCAAGGGGGAAGCCGGATTCACTTAACAACCGTGTTACTAACTGAACAACTGCCATGATTCGCTTAACAACTGTGGCCAGAAAGCATGTAAAAATGGGGCAAAACTCACGTCACAATTATCTCGCTTGGCCATAGAAATTTCGGGCTCAATTCTGGTCTTAAGTTAAGGACAGACTGCATAGAACAGTGATGGCAAACCTTTTTATTGTGGTATGTCAAAAGCGCATGAGTGCGCTGGCATCCACAAGGCAATGCGCCCCCCCGGCACATGTGTGTGCAACACACCTGCCCCCTTACCTGCACTGAGTATGTGCGCGCCTCCCAGCTGATTTTCAGCCCGTTTGAGGCCGTTTTTGCCCTCTCAGAGGCTCGAGGAAATACCAGAAGGGCCCATTTTCAGCCTCTGGAGTTCGGGGGATGCCATTTTCACCCTCTTGGAGGCTTGAGGGAAGCCTCTGAAGCCTCGGGAGGCCAAAAAACGGGCCCGTTTTGGCACTTCTGGTATTTCCAGGCCATTTTTCGGCCTCCCGAGGCTGCGGAGGCCTCCCTGAAACCTCCAGGAGGGCGAAAACGGCCTCAAATGGGCCAAAAATCAGCTGGGAGGCAAGCAGATGCGCAGTGCAGGTAAGTTTGGCTGGGGCTCGCGTGCTCGTACAAATGGCTGTGTGCCACCTGTGCCATAGGTTCCCCATCACGGGCAAATTCTCAGCCATTACTGTCAGTTCTGAGGCCAGTACAAAACGGGCCTGGGTTATTTTAGAATACTGAGCCATTTTTTAAAAACGTTTATCGGGCAATTAATTGATTAAAATTTAGGCGTGTGTGTGTAATGAGCTGGGTAGCCATGATGCTCTTGTCACAGTGAACGGTGCCTGTTTTGAGGACAGGGAAATAAAGATAAAACCTGAAACAATGAAATTGTCTGAATGTCAGCGAATTCTAGAGCATAGAATCAATGAAGTGGTACTGTAGGGAAAAAACAAAACAGGTGTACTCCTCAAACCTACCAAAATTTTGTGTGTTGTAATTAAATGGCTACGTTTAACAGGGTCATTAAAATTCAAAGTCGAGTCCAATCTTCCCTTATACAGCCATTATTAAATCAAGGTTTCAGAATTGGAATCCGTTATCGGATTTCTCTCGCAATTCTCTATTCCTCCGGTGCTATAAAGCATTTGTTTCCACTACAGTCCTCCCTTAAATGGCTTTTTCTTTTCCTTTTTTTCCTTCCTTCCTTCTTCCCTCTCCCCGCCATCCTGAAAGAGGGAGCTGCATTATTAGATTATCCATTCATGAGAGGCTGATAGCCAGGCTAGTAAGGATCTGTAATTCAGCTCCATCTTGTGGTACAGCCATGCAATTTGGCTGTGTTCCTTCGAATACGAAAGCAGTTTGAAAGGACACCACCTTTTCTCAAAAAAGGAGAGAAATTCTTACTAGGTGGAGCTTTTGGATGGCTTGGAAGTCAATGGGGACTCAGAAGGTAGAGGTAGCCCTCTATTTCTACCTGGTTTTGCAATTTTAGTCCTGAAAATCGAGGATTACTAGACCCAAAATGTAGGCATCTAACCCACTGGGGAGGAAGATCAAACTCCAAACACTTCAGTGTCACATTATGCCCTTAAGCTGGTCGTTTCAGCTAGAAATGTTAACTGCTCTTAAAGGCAGAAATGGTGTTCACATCAAAGACTTTGTGGAGTTTGGTGCTGTGACAGACGAATATTTAAATCTTTTCATGCTGTACACGGAGAGTGTTCATGTCTGGCCACTTGAAGGCCGGTGGATTTCAACTCCCAGAATTCCCCAGCCACCATGGCTGGCTGGGGAATTCTGGGAGCTGAAGTCCACTGGCCTTCAAGTGGCCAAGCTTAGATATTCCTGCTCTACGGGAAAAATGACCCCCGAATATCTTTTTCACCGTTTTATCCAATCATCATTTACCTCTTTTACTCGCTGATGGTCCGAGTTGTACAAAAAGGTGCCAAACAGACAGCTGTACAGGTGATCCAAAATGTTGATCAAAAACAGCTCGTTGAATTCGAAGGCGGCTGGGAACTAAAAGGGAAACACACTTAGTTTATATTTTCCCCCCATGAGTAAATGGCTATCCACTTCTCACTGAAGCAAAGAGATTTTTCGTGGACTTAAAAACACGCCGAGGGGAAGGTGTGTTACAACATGCTCAATTGGGCTAGCGCGGTTCAGGTAACAGTAACAAGAGTTGGAAGGGACCTTGGAGATCGTCCAGGGCAACCCCCTGCTCACACAGGAGACCTATTTTGTTTCTGAACATAATGGATGTCCAGTCTCTTCTTAAAAGCCTCCAGGGATGGAGGCTTTGATTTCCAATGATGTGGGAAGGATGCACAATGGTGGAGCTGCCAGATCCCAGCTCTTGCAGATGTCTCGGTTGGGCAATTCATCAAAGCAAGATATGAAGGTCTATTTATGATATTTCAAAAGACAAGAATTCAAATGCTTGCTGCTTTGTGTAAATGCTTGGCCTAAATATTCCTGAAAAGGGTTTTTTTAATTGCTCGTGTGAGCTCATCCTAAGCAAGAGAAAACAATGAAATCACTCTAGATTTTTCTGCTTGAAAAACTCAAACCTTTCCTAGGTTGGCTTCCAAGAGTCTTTCTGAACATAAATATGTGAAACTAGCTTGATACCCATGCTTCACTACGAAACTATGTGGTTGGGCTCAATTTTGGGGGAAGAAAATAAGGGGGAAAAAATTCTGCCTCTGCCTACCAACATCCATCAGTATTCATCTGGCTAGCATCCTGTCAGTGTGTGAGAGAGTTGAGGGCTGTTTGGAAACTGAAGAGTATTTGCTGTGTGAGCAATAACGAGACAGCAAGGAGCCTGGGCGTGGCTTAGCTCAACTGTTCTGTACTAAGGCTGCTTGGTGCTGTGAAACTGAAACTGAACCTCCTCTCCTCTGCTTGTGTTTTGCATTTGGAAGAGGTTTCTTTTCAGGTGAGAAGGGGGAGTGGAACTCCTTAGCATCAGAGCATGTTAATAATAATAATATATGAAATACTCTAAATGCTCTGATGGTTATTTTGAAAAATCCTTTCTTAGTGAGCTCCTTGAAGCCAAGAGGAACCTACGTGCCAAATTTCAAGTTTGTACGCTTTACGATTCCGGAGATTTTGTGATGATGCATGAGTGGGATATTTCACACATATATGTGTAAAATAAATAAACGAAACGATATGTTAACTTCTCACCTGCTTTGTCATTTGCCAGACACAATCTATGAACTGTAGGAAGACAGGGGATCTATCAGCATCTGCGTGATCATCGTCTCCATGTCCGACTCGCTGTAGGAGAGGGAAACAAAAATAAAAAGGAACTTAGGAAGCTGGGGAATTCTGGGAGTTGAAGTCCACCCATCTGAATGCTGCCAAACAATATGTTAAGTTGCTGTCATGTAGGAACCTAGCCTGCAAACGATGGACGCAGCCAACATGCAAGGGTGTAGAACAGGGGAGGGGGGCTTGAGGCTCAGGATTTAATTGGAGTAACTGCCGGAATCCTGACAGTTGGCTTCATACAGATCATGCCGACATGTCGCTCCTAATAAATCTTTTGAAGTTTTTTGAAGCTTGGATTGAGGCTTTTGATTTAATTAGGGTGATCGCCGGAATCCTGGCATCCATCTTGCGTGATACTCACCATGGCAAAGCGATGGCCGAAACTCATCCATTCCTTCTCCAAGAGGACCTCGAAGCCTTTGATGGTCCGGTAGTAGCTGTCCAGCATGAGCATCGCCAAGGAAGTCAACTGAGTGGTACGGTCCCAACCGTCGCTGCAATGTACGACCACTGAGGTTTTGCCCGATTCAATTTTGTCAGCAATTCTCACAGCTCCAGCCAGAAGCATCTTTTAGACAAAAAAAAAGAAGAGGAAGAAATAGTTAAAAGGGCCAATGATGGCCTGAGCAATTAATATAGGTCGTAGTATAGAACTAAATGATTGTGAAAAATTATAGACCAAAAACTACAAGTTAACACTGTCAACAGCTCATAAAGAGAATCAGTATAAAACGTTCTATCGATGGCATTTAGCGCCAGTGAGATTGGCAAAAATGTACCCAAATAGGAAATCAGAGTGCTGGAAATTCAAGCAGAAAGATGGAACGTTCTTTCATATGTGGTGGCAATGCCCCAAAGCCAGGAAATATTGGGCGAAGGAACAAAGATGGCTACAGGAGATAACAGAACATTGAATAAATGTTGAGACTCTAGAAGAAGTACAGAGAAGAGCAACCAGGATGATGAGGGGACTGGAGACTAAAACATATGAAGAACAATTACAGGAACTGGGCCTGGCTAGTCTAGTAAAGAGAAGAACCAGGGGAGACATGGTAGCAGTCTTCCAATATTTGAGGGGCTGCCACGGAGAGGAGGAAGGGGTCAAGCTATTTTCAAACGAAGGCCAGGCAAGGAATAATGGATGGAAACTGATCCAGGAGAGATTCAACCTGGAAATAAGGAGGAATTTTCTGACCGTGAGAACACTCAACCGATGGAACAGAAGTTGCCTTCAGAAGTTGTGGGAGCTTCATCACTGGAGGCTTTCAAGAAGAGATTGAGCTCCCATCTGTCAGAAATGGTGTAGGGTCTTCCACTTGGACGGGGGTTTGGACTAGATGACCTACAAGGTCCCTTCCAACTCTGATTATCTGCTAACTAAAAGGCAAGGAGGAATCAGAATGCTATGCAGTGTGGGATAAATGGTATAAGTGGATAGAATGTAGGAGTAAGAATTAATGTATAGAAATAAATGTAAGTATATGTAATGTCTATGACACAATACCATAAACAATGTAAATAGAGATGTGTAATTTGGAAAAAAAAGAAAAGAGAAGAAGAAAAATCCAAGTTGAGATAGATAAAGTAACAGAGCTGGAAAGGGACCTTGGAGGTATTCAACCCCCTGCTTAGGCAGGAAAGCCTACAGCGCTTCAGACAAATGATGGTCTCATCCACACTCTCCTCCCTTGAAAACCCACTGCCTTAGTTCAAACAAAGAACCTTTGGAGTGGCTTCACGTGACAGGTAGTCCTTGAGGTAGGGCAGGAGTCTCCAACCTTGGGAACGTTTAAGACTTGTGGACTTACAACTCCCAGAATTCCCCAGTCAGAATGGCTGCACGGTGAGTTCTGGGAGCTGGAAGTCCGCAGATATGAAAAGTGGCCATGGTAGGAGGAATCCCTCTGCTCTAAAATAATTACTTCGATGTAAAATCTTTCCCGGTGGGAGAGAGAAGGCAGCCTGAAGAGAAGCATGATATAAGCACAATATGACCCCACATTACCCGTATGTACTCCAGCCAGTGCGTACTCTCCACGTTGGACAGCCACCGGGACTCATCGATGGTGGGGTAAACGATTTCTTTCAGTTTACGCAGCGATTCCCTCATCACGTGTATATTCGGGATTTCCAAAAAGATCAATTCCATGTTGGGATAGCCACTTTCGCTTTCGTACCCACCGCCCTTGGCCTGAAATTACAATGGGTTTCCATCACCCCTACGCATTGTGTGGTGAAGAAGTTTGGTCTATTGGTTCAGGCACCAGGCTAGAAACCGGGAGGCGGTGAATTCTAGTCCTGCCTTGGGCATGAAAGCCAGCTGGGTGACTGTGGGCCAACCACTAGGAGACCTGGGAGTTCTAGTCCCACTTTAGGCATAAAATCTGGCTGAGTGACTATGGGCCTATCACCAGGAGACTGGGAGTTCTAGTCCTGCCTTAGGCATGAAATCTGGCTGGGCAACTGAGGAGCCAATCACCAAGAGACTGGGAGTTCTAGATCCACCTTAGGCATGAAATCTGGCTGGGTGACTATGGGCCAATCACCAGGAGACTGGGAGTTGTAGTCCTGTCTTAGGCATGAAAACCAACTGGGTAACTTTGGCCCAATCACTAGGAGATGATGAGTTCTAGTCCCACTTTTTGCATGAAAGTGGAGCTAGGTGACTTCAGCCAGTGCACTCTCTCTCTCTCTCTCTCTTTCTTTTTCAATATTTGTCTGTCTGTCTGTCTCTCCCTCCCTCTTTCTCTCTCTTTCTGTCCAACCCACCTCACAAGGTTGTTGATGTGGGGGCAAACAAGAGGAGGAAGGAGTGTTACGTTGACTGCCTCGAGTTATTTATAAAAACAATAAAGGTGGGATAAAAATAATAATGAACCCTTGACAAGTTGACATTTCAACTGAAATCAAATCGCCTTTTGGGGGGCTTTGCCGAAGCTCCTTTAATCCTCCTTTTCCTCCTCCTGTGTGTCTCTCCTACCCTGTTGGTGTCGGCAACGCTCATTTGCCTCGCATCGAAGATGAAAAGCTTGTGAGACTGAGCGTTGGCGTCCATGATGGTCTGTAGGTACTTCTCGTCCTCTTTGCACTGTTTGTCATTTGGACCGATGAGAGGCTGGCCGCATCGAGTGAGGGTGGCCTGGCTCTCGGGGTGAATCCAGGATAACACCTAGGTTAAGAGAGGGGGGGGGAGGTGAAGGATGGGGGGAGGGTGGGGGGGGGGAAGAGGAGAGAAAGAAACTAACTTACAAATAAAGCCCTGGCTAAAATTCACCACGTTAAATGGGATGCACAAAACGGGAAGCAATCAGATACAGTACAAAATAGCAAGAACAGAATGAAAGAGTTGGAAGGGGCCTTGGAGGTCTTCTAGTCCAGCCCTCTGCCTAGGCAGGAAACCCTCCACCACTTCAGACAAATGGCTGTTCAATCTCCTCTTAAAAACTTCCAGTGTTGGAGCATTCACAACTTCTGGAGGCAAGGAGTTCCACTGATTAATTCTTCTAACTGTCAGGAAATTTCTCCTTAGTTCTAGGTTGCTTCTCTCCTTGATGAGTTTCCCTCCATTGCTTCTTGTCCTGCCCTCAGGTGCTTTGGGGCAGACCCTCAAATATTGGAAGACTGCTATCATGTCCTTCATTTCATTAAACTAGACATACCCAATTCCCGCAACCATTCTTTGTGTGTTTTAGCCTCCAGTCCCTAATAATCTTTCTAGACCAGTGATGGCTAACCTTTTCAGCTTGGTGTGTCGAAAATCGGGAAAAAGCGTAGCCTTCCTCGGGTCGTGTGTCACTTCAAGAAATATCAATAATTTGGTTTATGACGGACTGGGCTGGGGTGATCCCACAGGGCTGTGAAACTCGTCTCCCTGGTCTCAGGGCTGCAGGGGCAGGATGGGGGGATCGGAAGGCCACCTTACAGGGCTGTGGACCTCATGGATCTCCATTCCTCCTGTAGCGTTCCTGAGGTAATGAAACTGACAAACCTCAGTTTATGGTGGTTAAAACTGGTTCTCTGCTGCAAAGATCTTGAGGCAGCGGTGACACCATGCCTCCACGCAACAAGCAGGGAGCAGGGATTGGAGCAGAGCACAGGCAGCCTCTAAATGTGCAGGTTTTCCCCACACCAACAGGCATGTCAGTCAAAGTGCCTCGGCGTGTCACGAGTGACACGCGTGTCATAGGTTAGCCATCACTGTTCTAGACTCTCAACATCTTTTCTCTATTGTGGTGACCAAAACTGGATGCAGTATTCCAAGAATAACAACAATAACAAAACCCCGACAGAGAACTATTTTTACACAACTCTGCCTTCTTAAAACGTCTGGAACACCTTTTTACATTTCCTCCTATTCTTTCACTGAGCTTCTTGAATTTTAGTACTTGAGCCTGAAGATCCTTGTATTGTCAGCTATCAGACTAATTTTATCGACATAGCACAGGTTATCAATAGAATAGAATAGAATAGAATAGAATAGAATAGAATAGAATAGAATAGAGAAGGAAGGAAGAAGAATTGAATAGAATAGAATAGAAGATGGAATAGAATAGAATAGAATTCTTCATTGGACATAAGTGTAATTGGACATACAAGGAATTTGTTTTGGTGCATATGGTCTCAAGATACATATGTCAAGAATCATAGGTAGTAGTCATAGTGTACTATAAACCATACTAGGAAACATATAAAACATATATGTCATACTAGGACACATAATAATAAGCTAGGGCCTATCAAATCATACTAGTAAACAGTCAATAAAAGAATAATAATAAAAATTGTAAGGATACAAGCAACAAAGTTACATTCATAAAGTCCTAAGTGGGAGGAGATGGAGCTGTGGTGATGCAGTGTTTAGAATGCAATATTGCAGGCTAATTCTGCCCATTGTCAGGAGTTCGATCCCTGACCGGCTCAAGGTTGACTCAGCCTTCCATCCTTCCGAGGCTGGTACCATAAAATGAGGACCCAGATTGTTGGGGGCAAGAGGCTGACTCTGTAAACTGCTTAGAGAGGGCTGGAAAGCACTGTGAAGCAGTATGTAAGTCTAAGTGCTATTGCTGTTGCAGGCTAACTCTGCCCGCTGCCAGGAGTTCGATCCTGACCAGTTCAAAGTTGACTCAGCCTTCCGTCCTTCTGAAGTTGGTAAAATGAGGACCCAGATTATTGGGGGCAATAGGTTGATTCTGTAAACAGCATAGTGAGGGCTATAAAGTACTGCGAAGCAGTATGTAAGTCTGCTAAGTGCTATTCTTCCTCCATTTTTAAAACTCAGCACATCCTCTTTCAATCCAGCTTTCCTTAATATAGATTCAGCCTATATCCTCGAGGAATGATCTGGTTTATAATTTAAGCATTCATGAAAACACGTCAGTTTATGGTATGAGGGTGTGAAGAAGTTTGACATCAACACTTCCATTTTTAATCTCCATTTTACTTACTGGAACTCTGCCTTTCGCTCTAAAAGCAGCCACCCGGGAGAGATCTTCATCTTTGACGCTGGTTGGCACAACAAGAACAGCAGGATATGTGTCACAAAATTCATACATGCTGTTAATTTTGGATATTTTCCAGCTCTCGTTGGGTAAACCCTGGAAAAACAAAACATTTTTATATACATCAAACTTTGATAATGACAGACCAACTGCCAGAAGCAAGGAAGCAAATGTGACCTAATTGGGATGAATAGTTCGGTAGAGTGATATTTTTTCCCCCTGGATTAAAATTACACAAATGCAATGTTTGGAAACACAGCAAGCAGGCAGCTTAAAGTTTAAAATTCCTGGTGTGTATATTAAACAGGTAGACACCTGGTATTTTCCCTATTCTTCAGGTATCTTGTTAATGTGTTATATCCATTTAGCTCTACTATATACTGTAAACAATCTTGAGTATCTTGGCAGAGAATTCGTATTCAAATATATACATTTTTAATGATTATTTTCCTATACACTGATGGTATACAAAACATGAAAATCAACCAGGCTCACCTGTCTTTTATATTCTGCCACCGGATCATAAACCTTCCAACCGTTAGTAGGAAATTTCTCTTTGTAAGTGAATGCAAAGAATGGCTGGATGAAATGAAAGCCAAGGTTAGTGTCACTGAACTTCGCTTCTTGATTTTCACAGACAGATTTAATTCTGAGAAGCAAGAATGAACCTACGTGCCAGCAAACATAACCACCCAAACTCATTTTTAATATTATAGCAGTCCTCGACTTGCAACTTTTCATTTAGTGACCATTCGAAGTTATAATGGTGCTGAAAAAAGACCAGCTCAAGGTTGACTCAGCCTTCCATCCTTCCGAGGTGGGTAAAACAAGGAGCCAGATTATTGGGGAACAAGAGGCTGACTCTGTAAACCACTTAGAGAGGGATGGAAAGCACCGTGAAGCAGTATATAAATCTAGGTGCTATTACTCTTCCTTCCTTCCTTCTTTCCTTCCTTCCTGCCCTACTACTTACCTTTGGAGAGTTGTAGCCACCCCGATGCCTGCCTGGCTGGCCCATTTTTTCTACAGCCAACAAGCCTGGCAAAGCTTTCCTGAAGGCCTCTGGATCGATCCAAAGCTCTGTTATTGGCTGCAGAGGCCTTTTAGGAAAGCCTTGCTGGCTGCAAAAGAAGTAGTTCCCGAAGGCCTCTGACAGCGAAAAAGAGATGATGACATTCCCTCTCCCCCCCAAAAAATAAGACCTGGTGCCTTTTTTGGTGGCAAAAAAAATAAATAAGACAGGGTCTTATTTTCAGGAAAACACGGTATTTACATTCTTTTATTCTTCCTTATGTGTTTTGCTAGGAGTAAGAATTTTTTGTTTAGGCTTACCAGCCCGTGAGAAAGAGGAAATGCTCGGGTAATCAGGTTCTGAAAAATCTCCAGTCTCTGTTCTTCCTGTTTATAAGCAAGCCGCAAATTTCTCATATCCTGTCGAAAGATATCTTTAGGTCTGACTGGTTATACACATATATATAAAAAAATTATAGCACTTTATAGAAATTTAAGCATTTTACATTGGCGATTCTCGCTGGAGAAGATCATGTTTAATTCGTGCTTCGGGCACAGTAAAATTCCATCCTACACTTTTGATTTCTAGGACAGTATTTGTGAGCAGCTTGGGAAAGTTGCTCACCAATGGATTACCACAAACAAACCTATATATATATAACGTATAACCTATATATAAAAACGCGAAATGCCACTCATGCATCATCAAAAAATCTCCAGAACTGTAAAGCCTACAAACGTGAAATTTGGATGACAGAGAATCTCTACAGACATCCAATCTGTACCTTGCACACAATCTCTATGCCGCAAGAATTGTCTCCGTGGCTCTGCACGCCGATCTTTTCCACTCTACTTATTACTCCGAGGGGAACGTCAAGGACAAAATGTGGATCCTAAAATTTGAATGAAAAAAAAAAAGGTGTTTTTTTCCCCAAAAAATACACCACGGGTAAAAATTTATCACCTGGAACAAGATAAAATAATTGCAATAGGATACGTTAGCACACTGTGGGTCTTTATGCTTAGTTTATGCTTAGTACATAAATTTCTGGTTGCAAAAAGGGTAAGAGGAAGAAGCCTCTAGAATGGTGTTTCCCAAACGTGGCAACTTAACGTGGCAGTTGAAGTTTATGCAACATGAAATAGCCAAGTTTGAAACACGTTGCTCTAGAAAAAAAGCCAACACAGTTCTAGGCTACATAAACAGAGGGATAGAATCAAGATCATGTGGAGTGTTAACACCACTTTATAAGGCCTTGGTTAGGCCACACTTGGAATACGGCATTCAGTTTTGGTCACCACGATGTAAAAAAGATGTTGAGACTCTAGAAAGAGTGCAGAGAAGAGCAACCAAGAGGATGAAGGGAATGGAGGCTAAAACATATGAAGAACAGTTGCAGGAACTGGACATGGCTAATTTGATGAAAAGAAGGACTAGGGGTGACATGATAGCAATGTCCCAATATCTCAGGGGCTGCCCCAAAGAAGAGGGAGTCAAGCTCTTCTCCAAAGTTCCTGAAGGCAGGACAAGAAGCAACCGATGGAAACTGAACAAGGAGAGAAGCAACTTAGAACTAAGGAGAAATTTCCTGACAGTGAGAAGAATTAATCAGTGGAACAACTGGCCTCCAGAAGCTGCGAATGCTCCAACACTGAAAGTTTTTAAGAAGAGATTGGACTGAAGTGGTGTAGGGTTTCCGGCCTAGGCAGGGGGCTGGACTAGAAGACCTGCAAGGTCCCTTTTCCAACGCTGTTATTCTATTCTATCCCAGAAAGAAAATGCATGATGTGCAATACAGAATAAAGACTCACCCTCTCAACGTTCTTGAAATACATTTTGTAATCAGTCACTGTCAATGTGCCACTGATGGCTCCGATGAATGGGCAGATATAGACCACGTCTTTAGCTGAGGGAAAAGGTGATATTTTATTAGTGCTTACATCCCTTCAGTGAAAACTCTTTCGTGCATCTCTGCTTTCAAATCCCAATTTGAATGCGGCATGACGGGTGGAATAAAGTCCTTTTGCATTGCAAGGCCCCTTCGTTTTGTAGTTTCATATTTTTTACAATAGAAGAGTCAAATAAAGATCAAGCTATGTCAATTTTAGGAAATGCTAAAGGCACAAGGATCCTCATTTCAAAAAAATATATAAATGTTTAAGCACAAATGAGGTCTTAAATTTTAGGTTTATACAATATATATATATGAACAGATGAACACTATACAGAAGCCTGATGATGGCAGATGAGATTCTGCCGAAACGTTGCTACAACTTTAAAAGCACAACTACTATGACGTGGGAAAATACCCAAACTAAGTTGAATGCCATACATACATACATACATATACATACATATACACATACACACACACACACACACATATATATATAAATGTACACACACAGAGACACACAAGTCATTATATATCCATCCAAAATGAGAAGGATCAACTTCTTTGATGGAATGAAAGTGCCTGCTCCAATCCTTAAATAATTTTTGTTTAATTTCCTCCCACATAAATTGCTTAGATTACAGTAGCTAAACATCTAATAGCTTTATCACCTCAAATCCTCAGAAAAAAAGACTATCGTATCAATTGAAAAGTTTTCCTGATATTACCACAGAGCAAGTATGGCATTATAGCAAGTATTGTGCTGTTCTACTGATGTTATTGAGCAAGTAATCTCCAGGGAAGGACAACTTTAATACCTGTGGACTTCAGCCAGCCAGAAATAGCAAATGCATTACAACCAGCTCACCTTTATCCCAAAGGTGTTTTTCCAAAAGGCAACTGGACATTCTTAGGTTTTTCTTTTGAAAATGCATCGCTTCGAATAGAATAGAAAATAGCAGAGTTGGAAGGGACCTTGGAGGGCTTCTAGTCCAACCCCCTGCTTAGGCAGGAAACTCTATACCACTTCAAATGGTTGTCCAATCTCATCTTAAAAACTTCCAGTGTTGGAGCATTTACTACTCCTGGAGGCAAGGAGTTCCACTGGTTAATTGTTCTCACTGTCAAGAAATGTCTCCTTCGTTCTAAGTTGCTTCTCTCCTTGATTAGTTTCCACCCATGGCTTCTTGTCCTGCCCTCATTTGCTTTGGAGAATAGCTTGACTCCCTCTTCTTTGGGGCAGCCCCTGACTTCAGACTCTTACGTGAAAAGCAAAATGTTTTCAAAGGGAAAGAAAAAAAAACCCAAGGAATTCCAGTTGCCTTTTGGAAAAGCCCCTCTGGGACAGCCATGACCTGGGCAATTGAGAATCCCCACGGCCTTCTCTTTAATTTTTCAGTGGAGTTTCAGAGAAGAAAAAAAACAGTTTAGAGCGCCAACATTTCATTTCCAAGTATTGAAACATGATCGCAATATATGTGTGTGTGTGTGTGTAAAATTATATTTAATGTGTGTGTGTGTGTGTATCCCCTACAACAAAGCATCAGGATGAAAACTGCTGAGCAGTTAAGTAATCTGCGGGATTATACGCAGAGACAGCCATCTCGTGGCTTGCTTAATTCTATGTAAATTCGCAATTAAAATTCTTTTCAGGCGGAGTCGCCTTTTTGTGCGCAGTGAGCCCCACTCTGGGGGTTGAAGGGATTAAGGATACAAAAGATGAAAATCTTGTGTTCCCACGTAATGGAAGCTATCGAACGGCGAGGGAGATGGCTCACCGGTGACATTTTAGCCAAGGAGAAACGCCTTCATTTTAAGGGGTGTGTGTGTGTGTGTGTCTCACTTACCAATCGCTTTGATGGACTCTCCGGGAAAGAGAGGGGCTTCTTCCATCTGGGCCAGCTTGTTGCCATCCCTCAGGGCCTGGCAGGGATCCAAAAGGTGGAAAATTAAATTTCGGGTATTATTTGCTGGGGTTGGGGTGGGGGAAAGAAACCACTGCAAGTTGCTTTAGCTAGAAAGTTACACAAGCCGCACAAATTACAGGGTTTTTTTTTCTTTCTTTCTTTCCCATCAAAACTGGGACAGGGTGGGGGCAGACACTTGTTTGCAGACAAAGAGCCAGGAGATCACAGGATCCCGCCACTTGGATTCCAGTTCATCCCCTCCTCCTCGGGTTCTGCGATGGATCAGCCACGGCCGATCCGGCTAATGCGGGGTTTCCGTTGCGGACCTTTTGACGAAGCTCAGGAGTTATACTGAAGTTACAAATGGGGTTCGCCCCACTGTGAAAGGAAGGGTTCCTGGATGGATTCCCAAGCAGGCGGGGTAGTAGGGGAGGAGTTGAGGATCCCGGTGGCAGATCTGGGATCTCTCCAGCTTGGTCAAGGCAAGAGTCAATCTGTCCAGGTCCTATGGAGCATCTGAGAACCTGGACGGCTTTGCTCTTGACGACACGCTGACAAAGCGGACAAGGGTTAAGTGGCAAAAACACGGAGGCAAAAGTCAGGCTGATTATTCCAGAAGCGTGTACTAAACTTGTTAAGGTCCTATTGGATCTAAAAAGGCTTCAGCGAGGCTCAAGGGAAACGGAGGCAGGGTTGTAAGCCAAGCTTCGTAAGCCTCCTCACCTGCTGGAAGTCTTAGAGATCACAACTGTACAGGAAGGCAGCCCGGCTTGCGTTAATGGTGGCTCCAAGATGCCAGGATCCCCCGTTACCGGCATTGTGTGGCATTGATAACGGAGGAAAGGACGTTTCGGTGGCCCCAAGGGCAAAATTCAAGGCCCCGTGGCTCTGTCTTCTCTACCTCATGGCTACGGGTAGCCCTTGACTTATGACTGTCCTAGAGAATTGAACTTTCCGCTGCTAAGCGAGGCAGTCATGAAGCGCCTTTTAACACCTTCCTCATCACAGTTTGTTAAGTGGCTCGCCGCAGTTCTTAAGTTAGTCACACAGGGTGACTAAGTGAATCTGGCTCCTTCATTGATTTTTGCTCACCAGGAGGATGCAAAAGAGGATCAGGCGACCTCTGTCGTAAATACGAGTCGGTTGTTGAGTATCTGAGTTTTGATTGGGAGGCTTCAAGGGCCATTAAGTGTGAAAAATGTATGATGTAATTTTAGTATCGGCTGGCTGTCAGGACTCCAGCAAATCCACCCCCGTTCAAATCAAGTCTCTAGCTGCATCTCAGGGAAAAGTAAATTGATTTATTGTAAATTGATCTTGGCGTAAGCTGGATGCAGCCGATACTAAATTATATTATACATTTCTCCCTTGACCCTGGTCTTCCCCCCAACCCCTGGATGAGACTTCTCCAATGGGACACATCCATCTCCAAGAGTCATCCATCATGCTCTCCGATAACTTTCTTATGCTCTGACAACTTTGGGCTACTGAGATGATTATCTAGGCATTTAAGGAATGCCTTGTTTTCCCCCACTCCCTTTTTTCTGGCAGCTAAAAAGACCAAAGGAGTATCTTTTTAGCCCCCAGGGCCACCGTAACTTCGGCACACTACAATTGTAAGTCGAGGATTACCCTTGCTCGAAAGTTCAAAGTCCCTGGGGAAATAAGGCTAACCTTTGGGGTGTTTTAAGAAGAACCTCCCCCAGTTCAGCAAAATTCTATCCTGGGCAGGAATAGATTCGCTAGGTTCTTCCAAACATACACCCCTGTTTGGGTCTCCATGTTTCACGTCCTCCATTCAGTTGCCAAGCTGTGGAGGAACAAGTTAACCAAAAAAACACAAAACCCCCGCAGAGTTTCCAATGCCCAATGGAAAAACACGAGCTGTTTAAGTTAGGGGAACGAAATAGGAGTATAAAGTTCAACCTGATCAAATTCTGCGTCAGAAGGATACCCATTGCGTCCATCCTGAATCTCCTGAATTGCAGCGAGTGGCAAGCGGAAGTAAGAGAGGGGTGGGAGGAGGAAAAACATGCACAGAACAAGGTGAAAGGACAGAATTAATTTTTTTTTGCAAAAAAAAAAAAAGAGAGAGAGAGAGAGAGAGAGAGAGAGAGAGAGAGAGAGAGAGAGAGAGAGAGAGAGAGAGAGAGAGAGAGAGAGAGAGAGGATACTTTTAACATAGACCTTCCCTAATCAAATGCATTAAAGTCTACAGGGTTGGCGCCTACAAAACTGGCTATTTTGGGGGTAAAAACAAAAGGAAAAACAAAACTAATGGAACGAACAGAAATGCATGCACTTCTATCCTTCTAAGAGAGAGCCTTCATCTCACAGAACACGAAGTACGCCCTGTCCTTTCGACACAAGAAATCTTTTAACCTCTCAAACAGAAAAAGGCAAAATGCAAAGGATAAACGTAGCCCAGCATGCTTAAAAAAAAAAAAAAACACGACAGAAGGAAACTGATGGACAGCACATCTTGGTAGCAGTTACAGAAACCATGCAACAATTTGAAGATTGAACAATGGCGTTTCCCCTTCCCTCGCTGGTTCCATTAAGAGAATTCTTTTTTGCTAAGAATGCAATGAAACTGTCTGGAATCTGCTCATTAATGCAAAGGGAGGTTTGGGGAGACAACCAGGAAAATGTGCTGTCCCAGAGTTCTGATTGTCCGATTAAAATGTCAGTTTGAAATGGTACTGTATGTCATAGGTTCACCTCCCAGAGCCGGGTCGATCCATGAATGATGCTGTATTGCTGTTTGTTTATTTATTGGAATTTGTCAAACAAAAATGAGAACTAGAATAAGAGAGTAAAGATAAAATGACAGGGATAATAGGCACATTAGTGCGCTTATGCATGCCCCTCTAATGACCACTTAAGTATGAAGTAAGGTCCACGGAAGTCAATTTGTGCCTGAAACTGTGAAAATTTGTAGCGGAGACAATGGGCAGGGCATGTTCCTCAATACGTTTGAGAACTTTCCAGGTCAACTGATATCTTCAATCTTGGCAACTTTTAAGACTTGTGGATTTCAACTCCCAGAATTCCCCAGCCACCATGGGAATTCTGGGAATTGAAGTCTATGAGCCTTCAACTTGCTAAGGTTGAAACATCTCTTATCTCAAAGTCAGTATGGTGCAGAAAGCTTTGAAAGGATTCCTCTAGAGCAGGAACTCTAGGCATGGCTGGCTGAAGAATTCTGGGAGTTGAAATCCACAAGACCCAAAGTCACCAAATTTGGAGACGCCTGCTGTAGAGTTGCAGAGACGGGGCCGTCTTCTCTTTCCCTGGCTTTGAATTCTGTCCAATGGCTTTGACTACCCACCTAAATTTCCATGCTCCCTTATGGAGCTAAAGCACTGGATAAATTCCGTAGCTCTTCTCGCGGAGGTCCCTTTCATTCGGACAGCAGAGTTCAATTGGCCCTCAAAACATCATCAGCCAACCTTCAGAAGATTAAGGTAGACTGCGCTTTAGGATATTATTTAAAAGAACAGAACTGAGCTGTTGTGCCTTAAATCTCGTCTGTCTTAGATGAAGGGTGGTAGAACATAGCAGACGATTCTGGCATAAAAAAAGAAAAGAAGCTAGAAAAAGATTTGGCTGAACTGAACGCTGAGCAATCCAGATAGGGAGAAGAGGAAGAGAAATTGCTCACACTGTGCAATATGTAACTGAAAATAAAATCCTTGCCTTTCACAAATTAAAAAAAACTTAAAAGCAAACGTGTTTATGGCAGTGATTTTTCATCATGATATTTTATTTTAAGGTTCGCTATAGGCATCATGCAGTGCTCATTATATGGTTAGAAGTCTCCGTATAAAGTAGGGAAGCAGATAGTAAGTAGTCCAAGTTGGTTTTATTTTCTTTTTTTTTTTTTAAATATATTTCTTGCTTTGAAAGAGGAGCACTTTCTGGGAAAGGAGGGCAAAGCAAAAAGAAAAGGAAAAAAAAAATATCACCACCGAATGAATCTCTATGGAGATTCTCAATCATCCAGGTCACGGCTGTCCCCAAGGTGCTTTGCAAAAAAAGGCTACTGGACTTTCTTTGTTTTGCCTTGAAAACATTTTGCTTCTCATCCAAGAAGGTTCTTTAGAGCCAAAGAAGTTTCTTGGATAAGAAGCAAAACGTTTTCAAGGAAAAACAAAGAAAGTCCAGTTGCCTTTTTTTTGAAAGCAACCTGGGGATACAGAAGGAATCTGTTTTTAAAAATTTTGGGAGCCACGCTACTGGCTACTGCAGTGATAAACCCCGTCAGACCCAAATTAGACTCCCTCTCCAAAGAGTTTGACAATCAAGCTTGTGTAAACGGAGGCATGAATTGGCCTCTTGTTGGCACCCAGACTATATTAAGGCTTTCCTTAGACTTTTCTTTCCAACCACTTGAGCATACCATCTGCGTCCCGACTGCTAATATTGTCCTCTGCCATCTGCACCATGCAAGAGGACCCATTTTGTCAGAATTAATAGGATGAAACCTAGTGTCCTGCCTGTCGGAGTCTTAATCCAAGGAGGAAGATGAACAGCCGACAGGGAGCAGGAGTGTGGCTCCATTGACTGTGGAGGAAAGTGGGGAAGGGCAAAATCCAACTGGGCAGAGCAGGGGAGAAGTAGAACAAGGGCGAGGGAGTTCAGAGGAAGACCCAGGCCCACCCCCTCTTCATCCTAGGGCACGCAGGGAGGAACGGAGAAGGGAGCAACGTGGGTTGCATGCTTACGGGGGAGGAAAGGGCCCTGATTTCCTTCATTAGCCACACCTGGGAAGAGAGTTTAAAAAAGATGCATGCTGAGTGCGCGTCTTCTGGGAACAAACATGAGTTTATCTTGTGTTGACTGCTTATCTGTGGTCCTGTCATCCTCCCAACCATGTTGAGTTATTGCCATGCCTTCACGCCTGGAATTCCTTCTCTTGCCCTGCCGGACTAATTATCTTAACTTGCCTTGATTGGACTTATAGTTACAGTTTTTGTTGACCACATTTTGGACTCTGCAGCCAAAGGCTGTTCCTGGGAGTGGTTTTTCTCCAGCCAGAAGGTAACCAGGACATTGGGGGCAAAGTTGGAGCTAATAAAGGGACTCCTGATTATCTGGCTGTTTTGCCTTTGTGCCATGCCCCTTTGGGTCATCACACCTAAGTTGTTTCCCTGCCTTCCCGATGAAAGTTAAAATACTCCTAATCTGGTTTTTATTGTTCACAAAAGCACTGGAATGTACACACAGTGGTTCTATGGCAAATGAGCTGTTATGCTACATAGCGAGATGGCCCAGCAGCTTGAAAACAACCATTAATGAAGTCAAGAAGAACAAACACCAAAGGCACATCAAGTTCTGAACACAACAGGAAAAAAAAACATAAAATAGGTAAGAGTCTAACTTGCCGATAGCCACATAGATTCTTACCCTTATGGTGGGCTTCCTGTATACCTGTTAGTTAAAATACAGATATTATCCAACAAATTATAAACTGAAATCCTGATTTCATGCAAAGCCACTTCTGTGAGGAAGTTCTCAAAAGCCTAATCAGGGCCATATATCTATATATCTATTATTACAAGATTGAATATGAATGCATCAAGGATCTTCAAATAACCAAGGGACTTCCCTCCCCCCCCCCAAAATGTGGAATCTCTACCATTAATTTCTTGAAGGTGTTGACCAAAAAATATCATGAAGACCAGAAGCTTTAAAAAGACCAAATAATTAAATCTCTGATCAGCAGAATTGGGATAATAGTATCAAAATATTACTTCACTTATTTTTTTAAAAAGAAAGAAAATACTGTCATTAAAATTAAAACAAAGGTGAGGTTTGAATTTTAACATAGATGCATAATTTAATTCCTTCCATACCTGGTATTCTCAGGAAACTTGTACCACTAAAATATTCAGATTTATTTTGCACAGTTAAATAATAATCCACCACTACAGGGTAGCCAATAATTCACTACTACTGGGTAATCTCCTGAATACATTTAAGGCAACTGTTTAAGCCTTGCTTCAGCCAGGCTTAATTAATTAATTGAACAAGACATACCCAAAGTTAGAACTAACATAGTCTCAATGCTATTCTATCATTGTGTATTTATCTGTTCTTTATTATCATTCTTAACAGAATGTGAGAAGTAAATACAACATTTGACTCGGATTGGGGACAGTTCTCCAGGAAGTTAGGTAAAAATATTCCTTCAAGTTCTCAGTGGGGGGGGGGAAAAATCCAATTACAAAAAAACAAAACAAAAAAAAACAACCCAAGATATATGGAGAAGGGAAATTTAACCTCCAACGTAATGGCAGAGATAATTTATCTGTCCAAATTGTAGTTAAGTTTGAAGATCTTTTTACTTACCTGGCCTTAAACAAATAAAATATCAACTAAGAAACAGGAAAAAATCGAGGGGAGGGGGCTCAGGTTTTTTTTTCCTACAACAGATCCATCCATATGGGGAATCTTTGTTCACTTAAGTTCACCCTTTGTTGGTGATATGCAATATTTTCCCAGCACAGTAACCCAAGTTTAATAACATTTATTAAGACTGTAAAGCACTATTCGGAAATCATAGGTAAATCAAGGGCATGGACTGCAAATGCTAATAAATGCTTGCTCGTTTCTGAGAACCCAAAATGTGTTCATATGGTTTTGAGGGGGCCACTGTTGTGAACATTTTGAATCTGGGTCATAAGTACATTTTTGAGGGGGTGGGATCTGTTGCAACTTCAAATGGTTCCTAAGCAACAGGTCGTAAGTCAAGCACTACCAATAACTGCCCTCTTCCTGTGCCATAGTTAGTCCTCGACTTACGCCAATTGAGCCCAGTATGTCTGTCATTAAGTGAGGCACTTGTTAAGTGAGGTTTGCCTCTTTTTATGAGCTTTCTTGGCCCCGCTGTTAAGTGAACCGCTGCAGTTGATCAGTTGGTAACCCGGTTGTTAAGTGAATCCGGCTTCCCCATGGACAGGAGGTCGCAAAAGGGGATCATGTGACACTCTGCCCGGGACACAGCAACGGTCGTAAGTATGATCCAATTGCCAAACATCTCAATTTATATCACACAGCCATGGAGAACGCTAAAAGGATCGTAAGTGTGAAAAATGGTCATTAAGTCCTTGTTTTTACAATGCCGTTCAATGTTAACTTTGAATGGTCATTAAATGAACGGTTGTAAGTCCAGGATGACCTGTGTTATATTTTAGCTGACATTTATGACAATTTGATTGCTTATTTAGTGTCCTATGACTATCGCTAAGTGTTGCATCTAATGTTTTATGATGGATGTATTTTTTCATTGATTACAATTAATGATCTGTCACTGTTGTTGTGAGAGTTTATGCACCGTGACAAATTCCTTATGTGTCTTAGCCAATAAAGAATTCTATAAAGACAAGACGAACTAGAACTGCGATGGCGAACCTGTGGCACGCAGAACCTTCTCTGTGGGCATGCACATCATTGCCAGCTGCTCTTCTGGTTTCTGACATGCACATGTGCACCAGTCAGCTGGTCTTCGGGGTGCTGGAGCTCTGGAAAGTGGCCATTTTGGGGCTTTTTTCAGGCTGTTCTCCAGGCCTTTTTCTTACAGGCTGCTTTCAGGCCATTTTTGGACCAAAAGTAGTCCCCAAAACGGCCTGAAATAGCCCAGAAAACAACCTGAAAGACGGCCTGAAAATGGCCCCCAAAATAGCCTGAAAACAGCCCGAAAAACTGCCTTAAATGGCCCAAAAATGGCCCCCAAATGGCCAAAAACAGCCAAAAAACAGGTTTTCTGGCACTCCGGCACACAGACATGTATGTGCATGAACGCATATTCCAGTTTGGACACTCGGTGTTGAAAAGGTTCATCATCACTGAACTAGAATATCACAAAACATGGAACAAATTTTACAACTGGAGGGACATGAAAGGGAGTTCATAGAACTTAAGTGGAGAAGGTGACAAAAAAGAACAAAAGAAAAATGGAAAATATGATGCATAAAAATGTATGTATGTATGTGTATAAGCCTCTTTTTTTGTTGATGTTTTTTTCCCTTAATTGTAAAGGGATTGAACAGAAATGTATGTCAAAGAAGAGATACCATATTCACTGTTTTTAATGTTTATATTCAATAAAATTTATTTATTTTTTAAAAAAGAATTCTATGAAGAATTCAATAAAGAATTCACTTGGCCAATAAAGAATTCCAATTTCTATTCTATTTTTAAAACTCTCAGTACTACTGAGGAGTTACATGAAATAAATTAAGATTAAAAACTTACCCGATGTTCTCTGGATGTGTTGTCCGAAAGGACAGAGCCTGAAATCTGGCTAGAAATTGTAGCAGCGATCAGTTGCTTGCACCACTCAACATGGGATCCTGTAGGGCTGCAAAAGGACACGTAACATGGGATTTGACTTTTGGAAAACTGCTTTCTATCTAGACAGGTAGTCCTTGACTTACGTTTAGTGACGGTTCAAAGTTACAAGGGCAGTGAAAAAATGACGGTTTTTTTTTCACATTTACAACCGTTCCGGCATATTCCTTTTGGTTCCGTGATTAAAATTCGGACCCTTAGCAACTGATTCTTATTTATGATGGTTGCAGTAGCCTGGGGTAACACGATCCCATCTGGGCAACCTTCCGACAAGCAATGTCAACGGGGAAGCCAGATTCACTTAACAGCCGGGTTACTGACTTAAGAAAGGCAGTGATTCCTTTAACAACGGGTCGTAAAATGACGCACTGAAACTTTGGGCTCAACTGTGGTCCTAAGTCAAGGACTATCTGTACTTATTTTGTGAGCTGTGAAAAGGGCAGCGTTGCAAAGTGAGGATTTGAAAAAGTTGATGCAATATATGTATGTATGTATGTATGTAATTTTTCCCCCCAATGGTCCATCCTACCCACCCCCAGAAAGTCCTCCTTTCCCAGCCCAGCTGGACTACAAACCCCATCACCCACCTCAAAAGAAGTCCTCTTGTCACCCACTTGGACTACAATCCCCATCCCCTTCCCTCCCCAAAAGAGCGACAACCTCCACCCCACCGCCCCAGTTGCTCTGAACTACAAAACCCCCCTTCCAGAAGGCAATAGCAACTCCAGGCTGCCATGGTGGCTGGGTGGGTGGGGGTTGGGGGCGGACACCACCCATGTTGCCCAAAGTCCAACTCCATCCTCTTCTCCCCACCCCGCATCCCCAAAACTTTTATGTCAACCCCGGTCCTACCAGGCTGGACTACAAAGCCACCCCAAAAGGAGCTCCTCTTCTCACCCACCTGGACTACAATCCCCAATTACCTTTTCTCCCCCACCCCAAAAGAGCGAACCCCCCACCCCCCACCCCAGTTGCTCTGGACTACAAAAACCCTCTTTCCTGAAGGCAATAGCAATTCCAGGCAGCGGGAGGGGGGGGGCGGACCACAAAGCCCATGTTGCCCAGAGGTCTCTCTCCTCTCTCTCTCTCTCTCTCTCTCTCTTCCCCCCCCCCAAAAAAAACAACAACAACAACCCCTCTTCGACTTCTCTCCCTTTACGTCAACCCGGGTCCCGCCGGGCTGGACGACAAAGCCCATGTTTCCCCGCCCCGCCCGCTGATCACCAGAATAAAGGCGACCACGGCCAAACCAGGCCAGGCCAGGCCAGGCCGCGCATCTTGGGCTTTGGAGTCGCCCTTCCTGAGGAGCGCGCAGGCCCAGCTCTTCCTTCCCTTCCTTCCCTCCCGGCCTGCCTCACCTGTCGGCGGGCTGCTCCGCGCCGGGCGAGGCCGAGGCTGGGCCCGAGGAGGAGGAGGAGGAGGCCGCCGCCACCGGCGGGGCTGCCAAGCGGGAGGGCCTCCGGGCCGGGCCTCCGGCCTCCAGCGAAGCAGCCCCCTGCCCGCTGCCTAGAGCCGCCGCCGCCGCCGCCGGCCTCCCGCCTTCCATGTTGGACGCCGCGCCCCGCCGCCGCTTCCACGCCGGAGCCCGCCAGCCGAACAGGAGGGGCCGCCGCCGCCGGGCCGGGCCGGGCCGGGCCTCCGACGCCGAAGTGGGGAAGTGGAAGGATGGAAGGGGTCGGGAGTGAGAAGGATCGCGCAGGGCCAAGGATGGGGGCTGCGAAAGGTGGGTGGGTGGGTGTGCAAGGCCGGGGTGGGGGGCGGTTGGAGGGAGCCTGTGCAAAGCTGGGGCTCAGTGGAGAAGGGCGTGCAAAGCTGGGAAAGTAGTGCTGCAAGTGTGCGCCTGCAAAAGCTGGGGCCAGTAGAGGTGTGTGGGTGTGCAAAGCTAGGGAAAGGAAGTGTGCCTGTGCTAAGCTGGGGGAAGGGAGAAGTGCAAGGGTGGGTGTGCAAAGCTTGGGGCCCGCTGGAGAAGGGGTGTGGGTGTGCAAAGCAAGGGAGTGGAAGTGTGCCTGTGCAAAAGCTGGGGCCGCTGGAGAAGGGGTGGGTGTGGGTGTGCCAAGCTAGGGAATGGGAGAGTGGCTGTGCAAACCTGGGGAAGGAGAAGTGCGAAAACCCCGAGCGTGCAAGGTTGAGGAATGCAAAAGGTGTGGGTGTGCAAGGCGGGAAGGCATGAAAGTATGAGTGTGAAAAACAATGGGAGGTGTGGGTGGGTGTGCAAGTCTGGAAATGCGAGTGAATGTGCGATGCTGGGGAAGAAATGCGAGGGGCGTGGGCGTGCAAGGATGGCGAAGGAGAAGTGCAAGCCTGTGTGCAAAACGGGCCGAGGGAGAAGGGGTGGGTGTGCCAAGCTGAGGGAATGGAATTGTGTGTGTGAAGCTGAGGAAGTGCAAGGAGCATGGGTGTGCGAAGCTGTGACAAGGTGTGCAAACCGGGAGAATGGGAAAGTGGGTGTGCCAAAGGAGAAGTGCAGGTGTGGGTATGCCAAGCTAGGAAATGGACAAATGGTGTTGGAGATAATGCTTATATTCCCATTCTTACTAGGCTTACTCTCTGTCTCTCTCTCTCTCTCTCATAAGGGACTCCACATCCCATGTGCCTTTCTCTCATTTAGGTCTTCCCGGTAGCTGTGGTCAGGCCAATGATGGTTCATGGCATACATGATCGCTTTGCAGCTGTGTATTTCAAATGTGGCCTTGTGGCCACCTTCCAAATCCGGTGGATTTCAACTCCCATCATCCCCAGCCAGGAATTAAGGGCAGCAGCACAAGGAAAGGAATGCTTATCCTGGACATTTCCCACCCTAAACTCAGCAAATCCACAGGACTGATGCCTCCCCCCACACCCCCAAGCTTGTAACTTGCAGGAAAGAAATCAGAAAAAAAAAATTAAATATTTGATTTTTATTTCATAATGAATTAAGCCAGTCGTGTTTTTTTTTTTAAAGAAAAAAATGAGCTTTTTCACCAAGTTATACTCCCCCCCTCCCCAAATAACATTAAATTCTCTACAGATCGAGATCCAATGCTTTGGTGCTGGCAACATAAATTGGTGAGATTCAGGTAAATGAAAAAAACAAAAAAAAAAAGGCATTTTAAATTACTTTAGTTTAACTTCCCCCAAAGAATTGACAGCTGTAGTGTTTTACTTTGTAAAAAACAAAACAAAAACCCAAACACGTCTCATTTCATTTGCCCCAGTCCAAAGGAAAATAATTCTTATGGATTTACCATCACAAAGCACAAAGTTTTACGGTAGCAAAGAAAAAAATGAGATGCCTTATAACTTGCAAGCAAACAAATGACAGTTATGTTTGAGTCTGGGTAGCTTTTCAGTTTTCTGCTCTTAGCGTTTAGAATAGAATGACGGGTTAAGTTTGAGTTTCTTGTGATACAAGTTATGTATTTCATTTCTCCAACTTGCTTCCCTTTAATAAAGTACCCACTGATAGGTGCAATAAAATGTAGGAGACCAAAAGCATCACCAAAGAATGAAATTTTAGAGGACAAACATGAGAAAAGAAAATCCGTGAGCTAGCTAGCTGAAATTACTAAGTATTTTAGTCTATCCCTGAAAAAATAGTGCAAATTTCTTAGTATACAATTTTATTCTATTAATGTGCTCCATTTTTACTCTTATACTGAAAATATACTATTCCTAAAATATTCCAATGTCCTCTAAAACTAAGAATTTTATAATTATTTTGGAGTTTGACTTTATATTTTAGAATCATATTTACACTTTACAGAAAACCGACTTCCATATCCTTAATTTACACATTGATCCTATAATTTCTGCCTTATATTTTGCACACTTACATATAAAGTAATTTACATACAGCAACCTCCCTTCCAAATACTTTTAATAGCTACAAACAGTCCTCACAAAATCCTATGTTTCGCTTGTTCTGAAATGACCAAAACAGCTTTAAAAGTTTATATCCTAAGCATATGTATTAAAAGATCAAATGTGCTGATTTTACAAGTGCTTGTTAAGTTACGTTTTAACAAGATTCCTGGAAGGAACAAATAATAAAATATGACAAAAAGACCAAACACAATGACCAAAAAGAAAAAAACAAACTCACCCTGCAAAATTTAAATGTAGGGAATTGGACAACTTAGTGCACTCCGGATATCCTACACAACCCTTTTGCTACTAGCGGTGTTATCTGGGACTAATAGCAATTGAAGTGCAAAACATCAGGAGGAAGACTCCAAGTTGTTTTACTCCTGGATTTTGAAGTTTCTTCAGTGCACAAAATATCCTGCAAATTTAAATGTTTTAAATGTAGGTCAGGAAAGGCTAACCCACTACAGAATGTCAGTCACACAGATATGGCTGCACGCACACAAATACACACATACACATACCCCCCCCCCTCCATTTCAAAAATCAAATATTAAATCTGCTCTGTAGATAAGGCCATCACTTAACAGGCACACGTTTTCAGGAAGTTTTCCGTTCTTGGTAGCTCGCTGTTGTGAATGCCGTCGCCGTTCAAAATGGCGTTTGATCGGAAAGACGTGGTGTTGTGAATGCTTCCTCGAGGCCAGATTCCCTTAGTAAATTTAAACGCTCCTCTGAGGGCCACACAGACGGATGAATCCAGAAGGACCACGCTGACCCAGATGGGTCTTAGCTTGCCCAGAGAGGCAGCTAAACCAGAGTGAGGTAACATCCTAGAGACGGACAAGGAAATTGTGCTAGTCCCCCAAATGGCGATGAGTATGGAAACCGCTAAATATATTTGGATGCTCTGAAGTAAACAGCAACAAAACAATGCTCTAGGATAGCGGAGAGCACGTTCCCAGGCGGAAAGGTTTCCAAAGGCACATAAATCCATTTTTAAAAAGCTCCCACCCACCCCCGGGTTCAGATCCTCTCCACGGGGACAAGCATTTCCCAAGAAGCTTTCAGATAAGGCATTGTAGTTTTTCCCCTCTGGTCAAAATAAAGCACCGCTTTTGTGACGAGAGGCTTTGGAGAGAAGAAGCCAAGCTTCTCTCCTTCAAAAGTGAGTTTGCACATGTGACATCATCTGGGAGGAAGAGGAGGAAGAGGATGATGAGGAGGAATTGGACAACTTGGGGTTGCTCGTGATTTGCAATTCTTCCAGCTGCTTCATGTAATCATCCCGCAGGGCTAGAAGTTCCATGTAACGCTGTTCCACTGGGTTGGGCTGCTAAACGGAGAGAAAAGGTCTTAAAATTACAGAGTTTGGCCATATAGAAGCCGCCACAAATAAAACTCTTCTGAGTCACACGAAATGGAAGAGTGAACTGTGTGAACAGATGACAGATTGTACTGATTGGATTTTTTTGAAAGTATAAGACTTCGTTAGCCCTCTTTGCTTTCCTGTCCTTTAGAGTTTAGAATACAATAGAATAGAATAAACAGAGTCTAAACAGAGTTTATCCAGTATGCATTTTCTCCTCCGACCCTGAAGGAGAAGCATAAAGGAGGCATAAAGAATTCACCTATTCTAAAAGGCTTAATGCTTCTCCTGGTAGTTCAAGCATTGTGGGTTACCCGCAACATTTGTATAGCCTTAGTCTAAAACAGGCATCATACTTTGTTTTCTCCAGTAAGAATAGAAATAGAAATGAATAGAGAATATAGAAAAGAATACAATGCAGGATAGAATAGCTGAGAATATAGGAGAGAATATACAGTAGAATAGAGAATATAGGAGAGAAAAGAACAGAATAGAACAAGAATATAATAGCTTAGAATATAGGAGAGAAAACAGAATTAGAATAGATTAGAATAAAGAATATAGGAGAGAAAAGAATAGTAGAATAGAGCAACTTTATTATCACTTTGAACATACACTAAAATGAAATTGTTGACGCTTTATAGGAATGAAAGTTGTTTTGTAAGTTAAAGAAAATATAATGGACAAATATGATATGAATATAAAGACTACAAGTGGAAAAAAGAGATGGAAAAGAAGCTAGGCTGTAAATATGTATCGAAATTTATGTAAATGCAAATAGAAACAAATATGTAACCAGCGTCAAATTAACAACGTAGGGAAAAAGGAAAAACTGTTATATCTATTTCTATGCTATAGTATGTATGGCCAAAATGATGGCCAAGAAAGTCGCACTGGGTTCAACTGTTTTTAATAAAAACTTATTTACAAAAAAAATAAAAAATAAAATGAAATTTCGTTGACTACAGCTCTCAAAGGGCCAGCACCTCCCATATATACACCACATAACCATGACAGTAAAAGTAAATAAAAGCTCACTTCTTGTTCCGCATCCCTTTCAAAGCTGCTCCTTTCGGAGTCCCACAAAAAAACATCTTCAGAACAAACGTTTAAGACAAAAGGGGATGCCGGCTTTTCTTCCTGAGGCTGCCTTGCTGGCAACGGCCTCCAAAGGCCAACTTGTAGGAAAAAAACAGCTGACTCTTTGTTTCAGGCAGCTTTTTTCCTCAAAGGCTGCACTTGTTGAGCCGAGCGGCTCTTTTTTCCCCTCTGTTGGCTCTCAGCTTGACTGGCCAAATTCCGAGGATCGCGAGAAAAATGGCACAGACGGGCCTGTCTTTTTTATCCGCTGAGCAGATCCACTTTCAAAAAGATGTTACTGTTCTGACCCAAGCCTCGTTCAAATTGAGTAAACACAAGGTATATATATGAAAGCAACACTTTTTAACGCGTCTCTGTGAATTCTGTGCATTCACAGGAAAGAGTCTTTCAAAACTAATTGTCCCAGGTAAGAGGAAGCCCTTTCAAGGCTGTGAAAGGCTGCCAAGAACACAAGATTAATTGCAGGGATATATCCAAAACAAAAAGTCTCCACACACAAACCGGGATAGTCCGAACTTCCACAAGACTTGAAGTGCAAGAACTTTGCTCCCTGCAAAGAATCCCACCTCTGAGGGCTGGCTTTTATCCTTTATGGGAGGGGCCATCACCTTGCAGCCTTACTCCCAAGTTGCCCGTGCTGCTGCAGCTACTCTTGCCTTCGAGCAGCTCTGCGTGCACGAGCACCGCACACAAGCTCCTCGGGGGCCTCTTCATCACTGCTGCCAACCACCACCAACTCCAAAGGCAGCACTCCACTCCCTGATGGTCCTGGCCCCATCCCTGCATCCCACGCAAACCCCTCGTCCAAGTCCTCGCTCTCAAAGACCTCAGCTGTCTGCACCTGCTGCCAGCGAACCACAACAGTTACCCCACTGAGCCGCAAAAATGAGGGAAGAGCAACCCTGGAGTTTGATGGCGAAGTAAAAACTTGGCTTTCGCTAATACAAGTAGTCCTTATGACGGGGCTGCTCAGCAACTGCTTGGAAATAATATGAACCTTGAAAAAAAGCTACTTATGACCCCGATCCTAAGTTCTGAGAGCCAAGCCCCACTTGTAGTCACATAACCATGATTTATACTTGTGTTGGAAATGGGCATTTACTTTAGGTTCCTAACCAAAACACTTTTCAAGTGTTTGCTTAACAACCAGTGTTTGCTTAATGCCCCAATGTCCCAAAGGTGCCTCTCCTCCCCATCACTTTCTTGATTTTTCTCTGAAGAGGTTTCGCTTCTCATCCCAGAAGCTTCTTCAGCTCTGAAGAAGTTTGTTAGAGAAGCTGAGGAAGCTTCTGGAATGAGAAGCGAAACCTCTTCAGAGAAAAACCAAGAAAGTCTAGTTGCCTCTTGAAATAAAAAGCACCTTTGGGACAACCGAGACCTGGATGATGGAGAATCTCCATAGACATTAATGACCCAATGTTCACTAAACGACTGCCTCCATCCCCCCAAAAAGCTCATAAATCGGAAACAGTCACAAAGATGGGGATGCATTTTCAACCATTAATTCTGATCCTTACAACAACGGCCAGGCCCAATAAGAGAATAGTGGAGCGGAGAGATGGGATGGGATGATGTGACTTGGCATATGACAGCTTTGTAAATTGTATGTTTGATTAAATAAAAGAGATTATGGATCCATGCTATGTTTCTTTTTAAAGTAAACTGAGTGTCAACTCATGAAACATTCCTATGCCTGTTTTAGTAGTTGCCATAAAAAAAAAAAGTTTGAAAGCAAAAGTACATTCCAACTCTTATCTTTGAAAGATTATAACTAAAATACCAGAGTTTTTGCCCCCAAATATATTTAATTGGAGAACGTGATTGATGGCACACCCAGGGTGGGAGGGGGGAAACAGGGTCACAGAGGACTGTAAATTACCTATGCCAGAGTTGGCTTCATACAGGGTAGTGCCAGTATGTCGCCTCTAATGAATCCTTTGAAGTTTTTTGAAGTTTGGCTCCAGAATCATGGTTTAATTAGAGCGATTGCTGGAATCCTGACACTGAGATGCTTTACCTGCTGCCTAATCCGTGGATTCCATCGAATGTAGTAATTGACCCAGAGCTCCAAGTGGCGCATGCTGGCGACTGGGTAAAGGGCCCGGTTCAGCTCTTTCGTATAAAACGGGTTGGTATATTTGGACTTCGAGCTATTGATCAAGGACCACAGTGACAAGGTTTTCTCGCTCAGTTTCTGCAAGCAAAGAAACAAAGAGAAGGACCAGTGCCAAGTTGAATTACGCGACGGACCCAGGCTGCACGCAAGGTTCGTTTGATGCTGGTCGCCCATAGGTAGTCAGAGAAGAAATATACACAGGCAGTCCTCAGGCTGCGACTACAACCGAGCCCCAAATTGTACATTGCTAAGGGAGAAATCTGTTCTGTGAGCATTTACCCCATTTTATGACTTTTCTTGCCAGGATTGTTCAGGGAATTGTCATGTGAGTCAAACATAACCATGGGGAAATGCTGGCTCAATCATAAACATAGGTTCATAAGCCACTTTTTTGGTGGTGGTGTAACTTTGAACGGTCCCCAAGGGAACCGTTATAAGTCAAGGACTACCTCCATTCGAAACCACTTTTCAGATTCACACCTCCTTGATTAGCTGCAATGGTGTGTGACTTGGCCACGCAATACTTCTAAGGTGCATGCAAACAAGGGGCAGGCAGTCCTTGTTTAAGGACTGGTGGCTCAATGACCAAAGTTACCCACCCTCAAAGTTACACCCACAAGTTAAATCACGTGATCCGTGTTTTGCATGTTCGGCAACCGGCTTGCAGGTATGGCCAGCTACAGCATCGTGCAACTCACAGAGAGGTTTCACCCAGTGTGAGGTTCTCTGAACAACCGTGATTCATTTAAGAACCACGATTCACTTCACAGCTTGTGATAGGAATTGCAGAGTCAGTTGTAGTTGTTCAGGACTACCATGCTTTCCCAGAAATACAACCTACCCTGAAAGTAAGTCCTAGTTTGATTTTTACACGTGTGCCCAATATAAGCCCTACCCCCCCCCCAAATAAGCCCTAATTAAGATCCCGCCCACTCCAGAGTACATGGGTAAAAATTAAGCTAGGTGAGGATGAGGGGATGAAGCTGCCCTATTACTACCTTTGGACAGCTGCAGCTAGGCCTCACACACCCCGACACCTGCCTTGCTGGTCCATTTCTTCTGCAACCAGCAAGTCTTTCCTGAAGGCCTCTGTAGCTGATAAGAGAGCTCCAGACTGATCCGGCCTTGCTGGCTGCAGAAGTTCCTGAAGGCCTCTGACACCAAAAAGGAGGCTGGGGTGATGCACGCAAGTGAGGTAAGTCAGTGGATGACATCCCCCCCTGAAAATAAGACCTGGTGCCTTTTTTGCTGGCAAAAAATATTAAAATAAAATAGGGTCTTATTTTTGGAGAAACACGGCAGCTGCGAATAGAAACGTACACCTGAACACTGTCACCTGACAGGGTATTTATGACTCTGACCACTGTCTGATCACCTGTTTCTTATCACTCAGAGTTGCTGCTGGACTTGGACATGCAAGCAAATATGTACAGTTTTCATATTATACCACCAACACGTTAACTCACCTCTTTCTCTCTGACGGAGTCGCAGCTGTACAAAAACGTACCGAAGCGGCAACTGTACAAATGATCCAGAATAGTAATCAAAAACTGTTCATTGAATTCGAAAGCTGTGGGAAACTAGGGAGGGGGGAAAAAAAAACATGCAAAGTTTAGGATAAGATACAAAGCGCGGGCAGTCCTCGAGTTACGACCACAATCGAGCCGGAAATTTCTGTTGCTAAGCAAAACACTGGTTAAGTGAGGGTTGCCCCATTTTGCAACTTTTCTCACCGCCGTTGTTAAATCAATCACTGTGGTTGTTAAAGTTAAGTCACGCGGTTATATCATAACAGAATTCGAAGCTGGTAAAAGTCATATTAGACATACTTATGGGGATATTAGAAAGCAAAACTTTAATCAAAATCGGGGTCTTTGGTGACTGGCTGGCATTTACAATTACATCTGTAGGATCCCATAGGTCTTGCTGTGGGATGCTGCATCCGCAAATAGTACCTGGATCCCGGGCCAGCAGATGCACAACAAGTAACTTTATAACGAACGAAGAAATTATTGCAAAGCTCTGTATCGATGGATATTCTCAGTCATCCAGGTCATGATTGTCCCAAAGATGTTTCTCTCTTAGCCCCTCCACCAAGAGGCAATTGGACTTTCTGGTTTTTCTTTGAAGACGTTTTGCTTCTCATCCAAGAAGCTTCTTCAGCTCTGGCTGGATGGCGGGAAGGGAAGGATTGATACTCCTTGCAGACAGCTGGCCATTTGCATCCTTTTAGAGGGTCGTTGAGGCCACTTGGAGGTTTATCTGTGTTTATCTCAGAGTCACCTGAGTGGTGCAAATGGGTGTGAAGCCTTCTTAGAACTATTTTGACGCAGACAAATCTCCAAGTAGCCTCAACAACCTTTTAAAAGGATGCAAATGACCGCAAGGAGTATAAATCCTTCTATTTCTCACCCTTCAGTCAGAGCTGAAGAAGCTTCTTGGATGAGAAGTGAAACGTCTTCAAAGAAAAAAACAGAAAGTCCAGTTGCCTCTTGAAAAAGCACCTTTGGGATATAGCAATTAAATTTTCCACCCTCTTTAAGCAACGTGGCTTACTTGCTTGGACATCTGCCAGACGCAGTCAATGAACTGGAGGAAGATGGGGGACCGATCTGCATCTGCGTGGTTTTTGTCTCCGTGGCCGATTCTCTGGAGCGAAAAAAAAAAAAAGAGAGAAAAAAATGAGAACAGCACTAACCAAACGAGTCAAACTCTTTACAAGGAGCAAACTCTCTTACAAGAGTTTTGGGAACGAGCTGGCTTTCCTTACACAGAATGAAGGGGAAAAAAATCCAACTAAATTAGACTGAGTGTTTATTTTTCCACTACAACAATTCAGTTCTAACTAAAGTGATTTTAAAAAGTTATTTATGATGCATGTCACTTTTGGAAGTATGTAGCACACAGGAAGAGTCTTAAAATGCAAGTGGCAACAGCACATAAAACTGGGGTATTCAAACTTGGCAACTCTGCAATTTGTGTACTTCAAACTGTCAGAATTCCTCAGCCACCATACGGGTCGAAGTCCACAAGTTGTAAAGTTGCCACGATTGGAGAACCCTGGTATAAAATGTCCCTTTTTGGAAAATATAAACATTTATGGAGATTCTCAGTCATCCAAGTAATGGTTGTCCCCAAAGGTGCTTTTTCAAAAGGTGACTGGACGTTATTTTTCCAAAACGAAGTCCCATTGCCTTTGGGAAAACCAAGACCGCCAACACAGGAGCAGCAGACTTGGGACTGCAACTGTACCTCACTTTTCAAGACTCAAAGCAATGTTGGCATTTAACACGTTAACAGAGATGGAAGAGACCTTATAGGTCATCCAGTCCAAGTGGGAGACCCTACCCCATTTCCGACAAATGGCAGTCCAATCTCTTCTTGAAAGCCTCCAGCGATGAAGCTCCCACAACTTCTGAAGGCAGCTTCTGTTTCATGAGTGGATTGCTCTCAGTAACTGCATTATCAGCCAGTTGCCAAGCTGCAGTTTGAGACTGTTGTGGTTTGTTGGCAGCAGATGTGGACGGCTGAGGTCTCGAAGAGCGAGGACTCAGATGAGGGGCCTGCGTGTGATGAAGGGATGGGGCCAGGACCATCAGGGAATGGGATGCTGCCTTTGGAGATGGTGGAGGCTGGCAGCAGTGAGGAAGAGGCTCCTGAGGAGCCTGGGCCTAGTGTGTGCGCACACAGGGCTGCTGGAAGGAAAGAGCAGCTGCAGAAGCATGGGTGACTCGGGAGTAAGGCTGCAAGGTAATGGACCCTCCCTTAAGAGATAAAAGCCAGCTGAGAAAACGGAGTTCTTTACAGGAAGCAAAGAAGTTTTTGCACTCAAGCCTGGTGGACGTTCAGACTATCCTGGTTGGTGTTTGGAGACTCTTTGTGTTTGAAATATTTCTTGGCAACTTTATCTAGTGTTCTTGGCAGCCTTGCACCACCTTGGCAAGGCTCGTTCATATCAGAGATAATTAATTTGAAAAAGCCTTTTAACCGGGAAGGAACAGAATTTGTAAAGAACCATTAAAAGGTTTTGCTGTTACCTCCTTTTGGTGTTTGTTTCCTTGAAGCAAGGTTTGGGTCAGAATGGAGACAAGAGGCTGGCTCACAATGCAGGCCACTATGCTAACTTGTGGTGTGTTGGGATTTAAGCGAAACAGAATGAAACCAGTTTGTCTTTCTTTGTTTTGGCTCTCACCGATGCGAACTTGTGTCCGAAGCTTATCCACTCCTTTTCCACCAAGACCTCAAAGCCCACGATGGTTCGGTAGTAGCTGTCCAACATCAACATGGCCAGAGAGGTGAGCTGAGCAGTGCGGTCCCAACCGTCACTGCAATGCACCAAGACTGAACTTTTTCCGGATGACACTTTGTCAGCGACTTGGATGGCGCCCGTTAAAACCAGCTGGCAAAAGGAAGCAGAAAATGAAACGTGAGATGGGTGGGGGTAGGACCTCCTGCTATTTGACTTCAAAAGCTTGGACCCACCCACCCCCAACAAGTCCACTCTGGTTGTGTCAGCCTGTTGTGGTCCACCAGCAGCCTGCGGAGCTGGCAGCAGAGTAGGACAGTGGGGAGGAACATGGGCCGGTCCGGGAGTCTGGGGAGGACTCGGATGGGAATTGGCGTCCAACACAGAGATGGGGCCAGGGCCATCTGGGAGTTAAGTGCCGACTCCGGAGCCTCCAGAATCCGACAGCAGCAAGGCAGAGGAACAAGGGGAGCCTGTTCCCAGTGCACACATGCGCAGAGCTGCCAGAAGGCAAGAACAGTTAAGACAAAAGGGGCGACTCTGGAGTAAGGCTTGGAGGTGTTTGGCTCTTCCATAAAGGAGGAGCAAAGGGACAGGAGTCTTTGCAGGAAGCAACTTTGTTCGTTCTGGTCGGTTTAAACTCTGAAGCTCTGTGTTGAATTTGTGCTCCATTTGGCCTCGTATAACTAATTGGACATTTCGTCGTTGCCAGCATTTCAAGGAAGATTAAAGTGGGTGCTTATCAGACTTCTCCCGAAGGACTTTGGCAGACTTCTGTGGGGCTACTTACAAACTGTTTGGGGCTCATTACGGGCTGTGAATGACTCTAATTCACAGCCATTGAAATCAAACAAAAGTTTTTTGGGACTAACTTGTGTGTGTTAATGTCTCAGGAAGCCTTGGTCAAAACACAGCCTAGCAACCCTCCTCTTTGTACCTTGATATGTTCCAGCCAGTGGGTGGACTCCAAACTTGACAGCCAGTGAGATTCTTCCACGTGAGGGTAGACAATGTCTTTCAGCTTTTTCAATGATTCCCGCATGACGTGAATGTTATGGATATCCAGGAAAAGCAGTTCAGCATCTGGATATGCATCTTCATTTTCGTATCCACCACCGGTTGCCTTGGATCAAAAAGGAAGGGAGCGTTTAATTTCCTTCGCACGACCACCGCCGTCATCACATGCTCACGTTTCCCCCAAAATAAGACCTGCTTCTATTAATTTTTGCTCCAAAAGACATTAGGAGTCAACTCTGAAGCTGACCTTGGAGGCTTCAGCATTGCCACAATGGAGATGAGGGGGACAAAGATATAGCTGGATTTTAGTAGCCAAAACAAAATAGTTTCTCCTGAGAACCAAGGACATCCCACTGGTGGCTGAAAAGAGGAGGAGTGAAGTTACCGAGCAACTAGACAGCCTCATGATTGGACTGTGTGACTGACTGGGGAAAAGGGGGGGGGGCAGCGAAGGAACTTTTATTTTTAATTAGGTGAAAACCACGGGAACCTTTAGAATCAGTTTTCACCAGTCTGTGCCAATACAATATATTCAATAAAAGTGTTCTTTGAGGAATCTACCTGGCTCAGCTTGCTGTGGATGTATTACTTGGGACCCTGAGATTAGGGCTTATTTTTGGGGAAATACGGCACTAAAATGTGTCTGTCTGGCTGACAATCTTAACTGGGGCTTATTTTTTGGGGGGGTTAGGGCTTATATTTTGAGCACCCTGAAAAAACCAGGCAAGGACTTATTTCCCAGTTGGGTCTTATTTTGGGGGAATGGGTATTCCCAACACAGCTGATTGGTTCGCACAAACGCTGAGGAGTTACGTAAAACCATCTTCCAAGTACAGGGTGGAGGTGGGGAGATCACCACCCTTCGGTTCTGATTAGAACGTTAGGTATCGCCTTTGTGGGCCCCAATGGATCCATTCAAATGTGGACCAGTGGCCGCATCGCCACTGGTCCTGCGATCAAAAGATGGGTGCTTGCCAACCATCGTGTATTTTTGACGACTGCAGCATCTTTGGGGTTACATAATTGCTACTTGTGATCTTCCCAGCTGGCCTCTGACCAGCAAAGTCAATGAGGAAGCTGAATTTGCTTAATGACTGCATTTTCCACTTAACAACGGCTGAGATTTACTTAACAACCAGGGCAAAAAAAAAATTGGGTGCATTTCATTTAAGAATCAGCTTGTTTAACAACGGAAATTCTGGTCCCAATTGTGAGGGCTATTTGTAGATATTTGTAGGCCACCCATTTCGGGGACTCTGTGATGCTTAAAATGTATTCAAACGCCCATATTCAACAATGCCCCCAAGAAGAAGTTATTGTTGCAAAGCTATTTCCTTTTACCTGACAAAAACTGACTTTCTAACAGAGTAATGCGTGCAATGAAACATGACTATTTCTCCAAGCGAGGACTGATTTAATCCCCGTCTCAGGGTCCTCTACTCCCACTAGGGATCTAGGCTCTGCTAATCATTTTTTTTTTTAAGTTTAAATGTCAATATTGTTGTCTTTCTTTGCCAAATGGACTTGATGCATTAAGTAAACGGCATTACAAGAAAATAAAAAGTTTGCATAACCTTCGTCTAGCTCAGGGGTCCCTAAAATTTGGCAACTTTAAGATTTGTGGACTTCAAATGCCAGAATTCTCCAGCCAGCCATGCTGGCTAGAGAATTCTGGGAGTTGAAATCCACAAGTCTTAAAGTTGGTTGGAGAATTCTGGGAGCTGAAGTCCACAAGTCTTAAAATTGGCTGGAGAATTCTGGGAGCTGAAGTCCACAAGTCTTAAAGATGTCAAGTTTGGAGACCTTTGAGATAGTTGCTAAAACTGTTCCATGGGGCTGGAGAACACAAGACAGGAAATAGGTATCTGTATGAAATTCCCAAAATGCTAAAGAGAACTTCCAAGTTATTTTCCTAATAAAACTTCCATCAGTCAAGCTATTTTATGACTTTGGGCCAGTCTCTCAGTCCACCTACTTCACAGGGTTGTTGTTGTGGGGAAAACAAAACAGAAGGAGGAAATCATATTAGGTGTGTTTTGCTGCCTTGGCTTAACTTACAAAGTAATGAAGATGGGATTTATAAAAACAAATCAAATAAGTAACACAAAACTAGGCGAGATTGAACGTTTCTGTCTCTCCACAGAATACAGAACATATGGCACAGAAGCCGATATATGTGGCCTCTCTGGAGTAAAATGAGGCAGTTAATTTTAGCTATGGAAGGGACTGAGTAATCCTTGGGTGTGGCTCGAGAAACAACAAAGCAAAGGGAATAAGCAGGAGGAAAGGAATGCAGCCAGTAGGCTTCTCATAAACAAGAGGACATTTTTGTTTATTTCCCTCCTTATATTTTAGCTTACAAGCATTGAACTTTCCCCAAGTTTTAAGTCAAGATGACTTTTGAAAGAAAGAAAAAGAAAGCTTTTATAAAGAAAAAAAAAAAAGCTCTTAAAAAGAGGTTATTTTCTAGGATACAGTATCTTGGATACAGTAAACAAGACACAACATATATGCACACCTGAGTTTACTTTTCAAGTCAAATTTTCCCCTTGAATCTCATCTATTCCTTGAGAATGGGCAGAAAGTTTGCTTCAAAAGTCTACCTCTTTAACGAATGAATGTGATTAATGCCTTTATCCTCCGTGGGGCTGCAAAAACATAACTTTTTTTTTTTTTAAAGCCAGCATTTAGCAATGGGATGGGAGCTACACTGGCTAATTCATCAGGGATGATTTTGTTGAAAGTTTAGTCACTTGGAATTTACAGTGAATGTAAACAAGGTAGAGATATTTCAATTCTAGAAGGAAAATAAAAGGCCTCGTAGCTCTCATCCTTTGATGCCTGGACTTTAAAATCTCGTTAGCAGGAAGTTGCATTCTTCCCACAGCCAGGCAGATTGTGCGGCTGTGAGGTCACGATAGCAGCTTGGGTTAACCACGGACACTGAATGTTTGTCAAGCATCCAGAAAGTGTTTCCGAAGACTTAGCCATTCCTTCAAGGTTAGCGTTTTGCAAATCTGGGAATCTCCAAATGTATTATTAAAAGGACAATTTTTTTTTTCAGAAGGCTGAGCCAGGATGGTCTTTGAGTCAGCCTGCCTGGAGATTTCCAGAGAAGTAAAACCAGTGGTGGGAATTCAATTTTTTTTTTTTAATACCAGTTCTGTGGGTGTGGCTTGGTGGGCGTGGCAGGGGAAGGATATTGCAAAATCTCCATTCCCTCTCCACCCCACTAACCTGCTTTCCAGCTCCGTTCTCTTGTGCAAGGCAACTGTCAACTCATAAAATATTCCTATGCCTGTTTTAGCAGTTGCCATAAAAAAAGAGGAGGAAAATGAAAATACACTTCAATTCTTATCTTTAAAAGAGTGTAATTAAAATAGCAGAGCTTTTGCCCGCTGATATATTTAATTGAAGAATGTGAATGATGACACCCAGCCTGTGAACATCCTCAACTGGAGAATCTGATTGATGACATACCCGGGGAGAGGGGGGAAACAGGATCACAGGAGACTGTAAATGACCTATGCCAGAGTTGGCCTCATACAGGGCAGTTCCCAGTTAATTCGGCACTTTAGTTGTTGGCAGCAATTCTAAGAAGAGAAAGGTGGGTGCTTATCTTGAGGGACTGTTTGGGACTCATTAGGGGATGGGAATGCACATAATTCCCAGCGTTGAAATAAAACAAGTGCTGTTTGGGCTAAGCCTGTGCTTAATTACGGTCTCAGGAACCCTTTGATCAGGACAATGGAGAAGCCAGATGTGCTGGATAGAAGAGAGTTGCCGAATTTATTGTAATTTGCTTAAGTTTTAAGAAAAGACTGTCACCTCTCCTCTTTTGGGGCTTGCCTTTGTTGATCAATCGATCAACCCATTTGTGTTTCAGTGAAGGTGTGCCGGTTTCCAGTTTAAAGGAACTCAAAATTTCTCCTATGTCGAACTGCTGCCAGTATGTCGCCTCTAACGAATCCTTGGAAGTTTTTTGAAGTTTGGCTCGAGAATCATGATTTAATTAGGTTGATTGCTGGAATCTTGACAGCAACCAAAGAAGACCCAGCCGATCAGCTGGGACTCGATGGGAGGCAGAGAAGAGACGGGGTTGGCGGGGCCAGTCTGAGGTGGGATTTCTTGGTCCTCCGGACTACTCAAAATTTCCGCTACTGGTTCTCCAGAACTGGTCAGAACCTGCTGAGTACAACCTCTGAGTAAAACCTCACTTAAGCAGCGTCTCTGGGAAAGGGGCATTGCTCTGGGCAGGCAGATGGAAGAGGGAGGTTGTGGGTACCTTGTTAGCCACCGCGTTGACGCTGGGCCTGGCGTCAAAGATGGTCAGTTTGGAGAGCTGGCCATTGGTTTCCCGTATGATTTCCAGGTACCTCTCATCATCTTTGTTTCTTTTGCCACCCATGCCCACAAGGGGCTGGCTGGAGCGTGTGATAACAGCCTGAGTCTCCGGATGGATCCAGGACAATACCTAAGGGAGAAATAAGAAGATATTCCATCAGAGCCTGGCAGGTTTCCACAATGCACAGTTAGTCCTCGCTTTACAACAGTGGTGTGGCCTGTCGGCCGCCGGAGAGGAGGAGGCGTGGGAGTCAGGATCAGCATCAGGGCAACCGGAGAGCTCCGAGAGACAGAGGCAGAGGTGGAGCTGGGGCCATCTGTCAGTCCTCAGATGAGAGTCAACAGCCTCTAGATCTGGAGGTGGCTGATAAAGAGGAGGAGAAACAGCTGGGTGCAATGCCTGACACGCGGATGCGCAGAAGGCAGAGGAGAGGAGAGAAGTGGTAATCTATGGGCCGGTTCCTGGGACAGAAGAGCCACTGCTGTTAGCGAAGCCCCACCCTGGCTCTGGGGATAAAAGGCAGGGGGCAAAGATGAATAGATGTGGCAACAACTATTAATCTTCCGGCCAGCCGGACTTATTAGCCTGCAAGGGAAACTTTGCCGGGGCTGCTGGCATCCATAATAAAGGAATCTTTTGAGTTCACGTCAGAGGTCATGTTTGGGGAGCTGAGTCAGAACAAACAATTCATTTAATGACCAAAGTTACAAGGGCACTGAAAAAAGGGACTTAGGACCATTTTTCACCCTTAGCACCGTTGTAAGCTCCCCATGGTGACATGATTTTACGTCTGCCTGCTTGACAACCGACTCACTTTTATGACAATTTTGCAGTACCCTGGGGTCATATGATCCCCTTTCGCGAGCTTCCAATAAAGCCAAGCCAACGGGGAAGCCAGATTCACTTAACAACCGTGTGACTAACTTCACAACGGTGGCGATTCACTTAACGAATGCAGCAAGAAAAGTCATAAAATGGGGTGGGGGGTTGGGGGGGCAAAATTTGCTTAAACAAATTTCCTCACAGCAAACTTATATTTTTGGGCTCAACTGTGGCCGGTTTTTAAGTCGAAACTAAATTTTTGAGAACCGAAGTCACTTACCGGGATTCGACACCGCGATCGGAAAGTAGAAACCTTCTTCAGGTCTTCGTCCGTGGCGTTATATGGCACCACCAGGAGGGACGGGTAGGTGTCGCAGAGGGCATAGTGTTCGTTGAGGAAGGTTACCCTCCACTGAAGGTTAGGCAAAGCCTTTGGAGAGAACCAAAAACAGTCTTTGCAGGCCATCTTGACGCGGGAACAAGGTGGCAATAAGCAAAGAGGAACGATTTGTGCATGATTATGGCCACAGGGTAGCAACAGGCCACCAATTTATCCTTGAGTATCTGTCTGGTTTGGGAGTAACAGACGGGAGGTTTAAGGCAAAAGTTTTTCCTTGGTCTTTTTTGGGGGGGAGAGAGTAAACACATTTTTTTTATTTTGTGTTTCAATAATCATATCATGGTGTGAACAGTGTGGTTCCAGAGTGTTTTACATTTTAAAACAAACAGGACAATAACTGCATGTTTTATACTGTTGAGATTCTTATCTAATATGGTATTAGGGCATTTATGCCAGGGGTCCCCAAACTTGGCAACTTTAAGACTTGTGGACTTCAACTCCCAGAATTCCTCAGCCAGCTGTATGTTGAAGTCCACAAATATTAAAGTTGCCAAGTTTGGAGACCTCTGATTTATGCTATTAAATTATCAATCGTATTACCTATTCAATATTGCCATATGTTGTTTTTATGTCAATCTCTATATTCTTAACACCATTTCTTATGTTGTAGGTACTATATTAATAGTCATATCTGCAATGTTTAACAATTATATAATTCTAATATTCATTCATAAATTCCTATTGATGTATATTTTTCCATTATTTAATCCCTTTTTAATTCTTGGCTGTGCCACTGTTATACTTAAAGCAAAATTCTTTTTAGAGTCACATTTTAATACAAACAACATGATATTCACTCTTTTTATTAATGTTATTATGAGCCTACTTAGCAACACACAAGAAAGTTTTGCTTATTGGAAATATTGGAATATACACAGGAGTGTCTGACATTCATTGTTGGAAAAAAAAGAAAAAAAAGAATGCCATTCTTCTACAGGAAAAAATGTAATTTTTTTTAAAGACTTTTTCAAAAGAGTACTAAAAATAGCAATGGGACGTAACTAAGGGGAAGCATCTCACTCTATAACATGTGTGAGAATGTTGTGATTTGCCAGCAGCCTATGGAGATGGCAGTGGAATCGGACAGTGGGAAAGAACGGGGACCACTCTGAGAGTCGAGTGAGGACTCGAATGAGGGTCCTGCATCCAATGCAGAGATAGGGCCAGGACCATCTGGGAGTGGGATGTTGACTCTGGAGCCTCCAGAGTCTGGCAGCAGTAAGGCAGAGGAACGAAGGGAGCCTGTTCCCAGTGCGTGTGTGCACAGAGCTGCTAGAAAGCAAGAGCAACTAAGACAAAAGGGGCGACTCAGGAGTAAAGCTGATAGGTGATTGCTCCTCCCCTAAGACATAAAGGACAGGCAAAGGTAGAGAAACCTTTGCAGGAAGCAAAGTTGTTTGCTCTATTCAGATTCAACCTTGAAGCTCTGTGTGGACTTTGTACATCAGTTAGGTTTTTTTTTCCTTCCAGTTAATTTGGCACTTTAATTGTTGGCAGCAATTCTAAGGAGAGAAAGGTGGGTGCTTATCTCGAGGGACTGTTTGGGACTCATTAGGGGCTGGGAATGCACATAATTCCCAGCATTGAAATAAAACAAGTGCTGTTTGGGCTAAGCCTGTGCTTAATTACGGTCTCAGGAACCCTTTGATCAGGACAATAGGGAAACCAGATGTTCTGGATAGAAGAGAGTTGCCGAATTTATTGTAATTTGCTTAAGTTTTAAGAAAAGACTGTCACCTCTCCTCTTTTGGGGCTTGCCTTTGTTGATCAATCGATCAACCCATTTGTGTTTCAGTGAAAGTATGCCAGTTTCCAGGCTCCCTGACCATCCATTATGCTGGCGGGGGCTGGCGGGAATTAACAGCTCGGCAACATCTGGCAGGCTAGTGTCCTCCTTTTTGCGATTAAAGTATTTATTACACATTTAAGAATAAATGGTATGGAAGCTGCCGTGCTCAGACAATAAAGCTAAATTGTTCAAAACAAGATGACCTTACAGCGCTCTAGACAAAAGTTCTATTCTTAAATTTCTCCTTCGTACCAAATGGGATGAATAAAATGAGGGACTCCACAGTCTCTTTGCATCTAAGAACGGCTTGGCAGACTGAGATGGACAGTATATAAATGCAATGAATAAATAAAACAGCATATCCGCTGATCTGAATTCTTGGCTTTTCTTTAAGCCTGAACCAAATTATTTATTCTCTACTAGCTCGATACCTGTGCTTCACTATGAAAAAATGTGGTTGGGCTTAGTTTTTGGGGAAGAAAATAAGGGGGGGGGGGGAAATTCTGCCTGTGCCTACCAGCATCCATCAGTATTCATCTGGCTAGTGTCCTGTCAGTGTGTCAGAGAGTTGAGGACTGTTTGTAAACTGAAACCGCATTTGCTGTGTGAGCAAGGAACCTGGGCGTGGCTTAGCTCAACTATTCTGTATTAAAGCAGCTTGGTGCTCTGAAACTGAAAATCTCCTCTGCTTGTGTTTTGCATTTGGAACAGATTTCTTTTTAGGTGAGGAGGGGGAGTAGAACTCCTGAGCATAAGACCGTGTTAATAATAATAATATAGGAAATATTAATAGCTCTGATGGTCATTTTGAAAAATCCTTTCTTACTGAGTCCCTAAAAGCCAAGAGGAACATACATGCCAAATTTCAAGTTTGTAGGCTTTACGGTTCTGGAGATTTTGTGATGATGTGTGAGTGGTATTTCACTTTCATATATATAGATAACACAATACAAGGTTAAAAACAATGAACAATGTAATACAGAATACCAATATTTTATTTTATAAAAATCTGTTCCATGTGATGTACCTTCCTGGTCATTTATCCATCCCACTTCACTAGCCTGGCTCAATCTTAAAAATAAAACAATTATTGTGCTTCCCGTTTTCTGTTCATCCGGTTCAATTTGGCCACAGAACAGAAAGAAATGGATATATACAGCAACCTGAAAAACAAGGGCAGAGGAATGCAAAGGAGAAGAGAAAAAACGAACTTACTTGTCTTCTGTACTCAACCATAGGATTATAAACCAGCCAGCCATTTTCCGCAAACTTCTCTTCATTCAGAAAAGCAAAGAAAGGCTGAGAGGACAAGAAAAATTAGGAAGTGAAATGCCAAAAGAAGAAAAGAGATTGAAGGTGCCAAATTCTTTGCCTGTTTTGGCAAACAAGCTGCTTGGCTTTTGCTCATTACCCCAAAGGGTTAAAACCTTCTCAATCAAGATCTGCTTTTATTTTATTCAAGAGAAACATAAAAGCCAAAGAGAGTTTATTTCTCTCTTTAAAGGAGAGAGGCTGAAGGAGTTTATGAGGATAGAGAATGCCCCAAAACATTGTCAGATGCCAGAACACAAAGCAGGTTACGTCCTTTTAGAAGAGAATTTATTTTTTCCTGGAGTAATAGCCCTGAATTCAACCATTAACTTTGAACTAGTAGGCGCCCTAATGAATCTAGGAAAAATACCGTATTCCCATTATCTGTCAAGATGACCGTTGCCATTTCTAAATGTTTTTAGTTGTACACACAATATTAAAGCAGGAAGAAAGTTAAAGTGTGAAACAACCAGTTCCCAAATTTGCTTTTTAGTTTAATTTACTTTAGTAACTGCACCCCGCAGAAGGAAGTTAAATACCATCTTCAGTGTACATTATGACTATGAAAATGAACACAAACACACATCTTCACATTCTATGCATTGAATTGAAAACCCCTGATATTGCATTCATATTGCACTATATACAGTAGAATTCAACAGAGCTACTGCCCTGGAATAGAAGCTGTTTTTCAACTTATTTGTCATGTGTGTGTGTATGTGTGTGTATACACACACACACATATACATATATATATGGAAAAACACACACACACACATATATATGTATGTGTATGTGTGTGTATTTATTGTAGGCAAAAAAGAAACCCACAACTACTACAAAATAAATTCAGAAGAGCTTACCAAGTTATGCGAGTGTGGAAAAGCGTATTTTGTCAGGAGCTCAAATATATCTCTTCTGCTGTGACCTTCTTGTTTCAAAGCGAAGCGTAAATTCCTCATATCCTAAAAATTTAAAACAAACCATGCTTTTGGGACGAAACGCCTGCAATCAAGGGTTAATGTTAGATAATTGGTCTAGTGGCGTCGTGAACTGAAAGGTAAGGTTTTAAGTCAGAAGTGGGCAAAGTAGCCCGTTTTTTTCCACGAGATCTACTTGTCTAATTGCAGACTTTGGTGTGGTGGCCTAGAGGTGGAGTTCTCGCCTCACAGTCAGGGAGTTCGATCCTAGGTAGAGGCAGATATTTCTCTCAGGGCACAATGTGAATTTATCTGCTGAACAAAACTCCACACTGGGAACAGGAAGGGCATCCGGCCAGTAAACACTTTGCTCCATTCATTTGCCCAGACTCCATGCCACAAGGGATTATGAGGTCATTAAAAGGAGATGATTTATTTCTTTTAAGAACTCTGTTCAAATACACCTGTTTACAACTAACACCGGTCCCTCTCTCTCAGCCCAACTGATCTCACAGGATTGTTGTTGTTGTTGTTGAGAAAATCCTTATTTCCCCCCAATTCTCTTGGATACCTGATCTCATATAAGAAAATATCAACACGGTTTTGAAGTCTTACCTTACAAGTAATATCCAAGCCGTACGAATTCTCTCCTCGGCTCGAAGCGCCCCCCATTTTCTCAATCCTTGTAATAACCCCCAAAGGCACGTCTAATACCACAGTTGGATCCTGAGCAGACCAAAAAAAAAAAAAGGCAAAGTCCACATTAAAGCAAAGTTAACAAAGGTTATCAATTTAACAGGATGGATGCTGTCGGATTAAAAAATAAATAAAAAAGAACAGCCTTAATGGGCCAATGAGGCAAGAAGCATTAAGTATAAAATAACCATCAACATAAAGCGCTTAATAAATATCTACTAAATTGCTACCCACTGCAACGATAAAAATCCCAGGATATTTCAAGAGGCCTGACCTTTAGAAAAATTAAAATTCTGCCCTGTATATCTTGGCCCACTGCTCTTCTCATCAAAACAGGATATTAAAAAAGGGAAACGCAAGTATTCCTTGACTTAGGACTAGTTGGTGGCTGTTTGAAGTTACCACAGATCTTCCCTGGGCTACTTACAACCCCGATTCAAAATTCTGACAACTGACGTGATTTTGGGTGCTCGGAAACGATGCGTGTGATTTAGGATTTTGGCTGGACATTGGCACTTCCTGGCTTCTGCCTTCCCACCTCCCCCAAAAAAACCCCAAAAATGAATTGGTTCATTTAACAACTTACGATGTTCACTTAATGAATGTGGGGTTTCCTTTACCATCAAAAAAGCACCTTAAATTTGAGCTAACATTAGCCATTAGAGAGCAAGAAAAAAAGGGGGGTTATAAGATTTGGGATTTATTTTATCAATGGCTAGAAATGGAAGTATACTTTCAATAGTAATGATATATTACAATTGATTATTTTTGAATAGGTTATACTATGAATATCATTTAGTAAGAAGTGAGATTTGCTTTTAAAGATAGCCTGGAATTGAAATTAAAACTTGAATGATAGTATAATAATGATATGATACGGAATGTCGATTAGAATATAATTCGAATGTAAACTTAAGAGGAAAGGATTGCAGATATTGTGCAAACTGACATACTGTACAACTGTTTTGTTTGTTATAAAAATAAAAAAACTTTTTAAAAAATTGGGCAGGGTCATGTGATGACCTGCTTAATGACCAGAACGACTGACCTCAATTATGGTTGCTAAGTTGAGGAATATCTGTAGAGTTTTCAGAATTCAAGGAAAAAAAAAAAGAGAGAGAGGAGGAATGTGGGCCAGGCAATACACTGGAACTATCCCATCTTTTATTTTGGTCGGAGATCTCACGGCCACATATGACTCAGAGCTTCGGAGATAGCATCAGGCTTAAAAGGTTTCTCTCTAGAACCCTTAATCTCTTCTGGAATCCCGATGCACTTGTGGGCAAGTCGAAACGCAGAGCCTAAAGCCCTGGACTGAAAGGAAGAATTTAGCTTAAAAGCACCTCTGAGAGAGTCTTGTTTTCCATTCGGTTACTATGCTGAACTAGCTCCCTTCCAGGGAAGGAAGAAAACAAGGCATTGGTTCCTACTCCGTTCAGGTCACTGGAGGGGGACAGAGTAACAAAATAATGGAGTCGGAAGGGACGTTGGAGGTCTTCTAGTCCAACCCTCTGCTTAAGCAGGAGACACTATTCCATTTCAGACAATTGGCTGTCCAGTCTTAAAGTGATGAGGCACCCACAACTTGTAGTGGCAAACTGTCATGACCCTGGTGGAGACTGAGGGAGAGGAAGAACAGCCGACAAGGAGTGGAGGTGTGGCTCTGGAGGTTGTGGAGGAGGCTGGGGAAGGGCAGAGGCCGGCTGGGCAGTCAGAGGAGGACCCAGGCCCGGCCCGTCTCCATCCTAGGGCACGCAGGGAGGAGAGGATAAGGGAGAGATGTGGTCTACTGGGGAGGAGAGGGCCTTCATCCTCTTCATGGGCTGCAGGTGTGACAACTGAATAAGAGTTTGGACCTGCGTCCTGGCAAATGCTGGAAACGAAGCATGTTTTGTGTTGGTCTGAAGTTATCTTGGTTGGCGTCCTTCCAACAGACAGTGCCTTGTTATCTCCTTGAATTTGGTAAAGACTTCTCCTGTTCCGTTGTGGAAATTTCATCATTGGAGTTGGTTTGATTTTTTTTATTTCATCTCTATCTGCTCATTACGTTCGGACTGTATTGCTTTCTATGGAAGACTACTTTGGAGTACGTTTTATCTCCAACCGAGAATTATTGAACAGGTGGAGCCAAGTTGGAGGCATTAAAGGACATTTATTTACATTTTGGATTTTGTTACGTTTGTGTTACACTCTGGGTCATCACACAAGCTGTTCCACTGGTTAATTGTTCCCACTTTCAGGGAATTTCTCCTTAGTTCTTAGTTGCTTCTCTCCTTGGTGAGTTTCCATCCGTTGCTTTTTGCCTTGCCTTCAGGTACTTTGGAAAATAGCTTGACTCCCTCTTCTTTGGAGCAGCCCCTGAGATATTGGAACACTGCTGTCGTGTCACCCCTAGTCCTTCTTTTCATCAAACTAGACATACCCAATTCCAGCAACTGTTCTTTATATGTTTTAGTCTCCAGTCCCCTAATCATCTTTGTTGCTCTTCTCTGCACTTTTTGAGTTTCAACATCTTTTTTTTATATCGTGGCAACCAAAACTGGAGGCAGGTTTCCAAATGTGGCCTTAACCAGGCATTCTAAAGCGGTATTAACACTTCCCAGGTCCTCGAGTCTGTCCCTCTGTTAATGCAGCCTAGGACTGCACTGTGGAGAAACCTGTAATAATTCGGAATCTGACAAGAGCAGGTGCCAGCTATCTCAGCCAACTGGAAATGCCACTCAGCAGAGGTCAACCCAGTAGAGAGGTTATCAGAGCAGCTGACTCCAACACACAAACAGACCACAGAGTTTGCTTACCGATTCCATGCTTCTCAAGTAGATCCTGTAGTTTGTGATGTAGACCCTCCCTTTAATAGGACCATTGAAAGGACACATGAAAATGACTTCCTTGTCTGTGGGAGAAAGAGAAACTCCGCCTTTAAAATATAGCGAGGTTATCAAGGCCAGAACTCAAGGATAAAGAAACTCACAGGGCAAAGATTAGTGGGGAACCCGGAAGTGATATGAAGTATTATGAAAGGAGGACGTTGTGCTGTGCAATGGTGTGTAGCTCAGATAATCTTTTTACAGTTGGAAAAGTAGACATGCAAACATTTTTTAGAAAAATACCATCACATTTTTCATCCTTATTCAAGTATGGTAGAATATTCCGAATTGACCTGTCAAATTCTAAAAATTTCCAGATCTCTAGAGTGAGTGAGTGAATGAATGAATGAATGAATGAGCTGGAAGGAACCTTGGAGGTCTTCTAGTCCAGCCCCCTGCTCAAGAAGGAGACCCTATGCTATTCATTAGCAGACAAGGGATGGTTGTATAATCATATCTGATTTGTATGGAGAAGACATACACTTAGTTATTTCTGCATCCCTGGTCAAACGAATGGGATTTTGATGATAACTTCCTTTTGATTACACAGCGAAGAATCAACAAGGTAATTTCAATTCAATTGTAGAGAATGCGAAGGAGGTGTGTCTGTGTTTTATTTTTATAGTTATAATGTACATGGCAACTCTAAAAAGACCATAGAAATATCTTATGAGTTGACTTTACACTGAATCTTGATAGTAGAATTAGAATTAAAATTCTGTTATTGACCAAATGTGATTGGACACACAAGGAATTTGTCTTGGTGCAAATGCTCCCAGTGTACATAAAAGAAAAGATACATTCGTCAAGAGTCAAGAATTATAAGGTACAACACTTAATGATAGTCATAGGGTACAAATAAGCAATCACATCATACTAGGAAACAGTCCATATAAATTGTAAGGATATAAGCAACAAAGTTACAGTCATACAGTCACAAGTGGGAGGGAGTGGGCGATAAGGAGCAATGAGAAGGTTAATAGTAATAGTAGTGCAGACTTTGTAAATAGCTGGACAGTGTTGAGGGAATTATTTGTTTAGCAGAGGGATGGCATTTGGGAAAAAACTGTTCTTGTGTCTAGTACACTGAAGATGGCATTTAATTTCGTTGTATGAGGTACAATAAACTAAACTAGTTTTGAAATGGGCCACTTTCAACCCAGACTGACTCTGCGTATGCTCCAAAAACACAACAAAGGCAGAACAATCTAACTGAATGTTTATTTCTGGGACAGGCCAGAGTGCTATAATATTCAAATATGTTATCTTTAGGCAGCCCACAGCTTTATTCTTTTTGAACAAGTGACTTGGGTTTGGGAGCAACTGATTACAAGCAACCATCAACTTACAACCAGAATTTCCGTTGCTAATCAAGGTAGATGTTAAAGTCAGTTGAGCTGAGTTTTATGACCTTATTGTTGAGGTTGTTAATCAAAATGGCCCAGTTGTTAAGCAATGCACAAGGTTGTTAAGTGAATCCTCACAGCTTCTCCCGTGGATGGGGGCTTCTCAGAAGATGTCTGGGAAAGTCACGAATAACGACCACGTGATCTTATAACGCTGGGTTATAAATACGTTGCTTGATAAGCACCTAAATTTTGATCAGCTGACTGGAGATGCTGAGACAGTTAAGTGCAAGGACCAGTCATCTCATTGCGGTGATAAGAACAGGTGTTCAAGGAATGGCTGAGGTCAAGAATTACCTGTATGCACTAGGGAATCTGCATTTACCTGTGACTCTCGTTTCCCCTGGCAGGCGAGGAATTTCTTCGTTGTGTTCCCAGTTAGTCCCATCTTTCACGGGCTAAGGGGGAGAAATGACAAGGTCAACTTTTTATCCTGTGGATCCTGTAGGCATAAACTGCACACAGCAGTTAATGATTAAACATCTAGCTTAAAGGAAGACCTGGGGAAGGTGCTCACTTTTTTAATGGAGGCTTTTTCCAAGGAGTTCGAGTTGCATCGAGGCGTTGAGGAAGAGGAGGCCATGCTGGAGAACGGCGGGGAAGACCTGCTGAGAGAGAGAGAGACCAGAGAAGATGAATATTTGATCAGATCAAATATGATGGATGCAGAGCAGCAAGGAGGCGGCACTGATTTTTGTTGGACTTCAACATACCAGCAATTTTATATAGGGGTTCCCTTAAATGCCACTTTATTTCCTAAACATATTACACATCTTTCTCCTGCTAAAAGTTACTCAGAAAACTAAATGTTTTGTTTGTGCTACACTTAACAACTGTGGCAAGAAAGATCACAAAATGGGGCAAAACTCGCTTCACCACAGAAATCTTGGACTCCGTTGTGGTGGTTAAGTCGAAGGCTACCTGTTTTCCTAATTTTTAGATGCAAAGCAAAGTCCCCTTCTAAGACTTTGTTTCTGGCTCTGAGGAACAAATGCTGGGTTGGAAGATTGGTCTATAACAGAGCCTATATTAAGCGTATGTGGACAGCGAGATCAGTGATGCAGAGCAGCTCTCCAAGTTAATTATAGTAAGGAAGCTAACGGCTGCAGGCCGGCTTGTCTGGAAATGAGAAGGGTACTACAACAGTGTCAAATTAAATAAATGAAGTCGCAAGATGGGTGCTGTTACTGGATGCTTTTTCCAAGACAGATTTTGCAGAAGCTTCTACTTCAGTGATTACAAAGCAAGGCTCAAGCCCACGGGCTTTTTTTCCGGAAATTTGCGCATTTATACTGGAAGCGAAATAGCATTGATTAAAGATTGTCCAATAAAAAGGGGAAGGAAAACCTTTGCATGTCCAGAAAATGTTCCCTTTCGAAGAGAAAAGAAGTGTGTGTGTGGTGTGTGTATTTTCGACTGTGATCCACTATTTAAAACAAAACAGGATTTTTCTGCCCATGCAGCCCTAAAAAAAAAACAAAAAACACTAGCACTCAAAATCATTCCCACAGAAGCAGAATGTAAATAACAAGTTAGCAAATCCTTTTGGAGAATTGCAGCTAAAAGCTGCCTGAAGGCCCAATGGAAAAAAAAGTTTGAGCCAGCCTTTTTTGCCTCCTCAAAATAGCATTTTAGCAACTCCGAGGGAGTGCTCGTCCCTTCCTGCGGTTTCTCTGCCACTTGTTTAAAACACAGCTATGTTTGTCACCCTGCCTTTTTGTTTTTGTGGATATCAAGTTACCTCCCCCAAGAAACAAAACATTGTGGAGTAAAAACAGAAAAAAACCCTGAAGTTACGATACCAGCCTGCGTACAGTCATTATGTCTTAGTAAACTTTACTATGGAAAGTCTAAGAAATCCTACTTGCTTTGGCTTGGCTTGAACTTGTGCAGACTATAGTGTAGTTGTAACTACTACTTGAAAAGATGGTCCTGCATGAGGATACACACAAACACACACATAGACACACACAAATACCCACTTGGAATCTAGACAGATATATACACCCTTCATGCTATCCGGCTATCTCCTTGGTTGCAGAATTTCCGAGATAATATCAATGCTACAGGAATATAATAGGATGACACTGTGCGTCATTCTGACACCACGGCATCCGTAAGATCAGGAGTTCACTCCCTCCACACAGCTTAATTTCTCGTGTGCTGAATCATTCAGGAACACAATCTCACAACAGTGCTTGCTTTGCTCTCCATCGTTTCCCCAAGGGAGCCCAAATGTGCAAAATGATCCAACACACCCACAACTGTGGACTCGAGGCCATTCAAGTTTTCTGGTCATCTTCTCCCCTCCTTTTTTTCTTTTGGAAGGGGAAAGCTGCACCAATTCCCAAGCCATGGAAAAACATACCTAGTATTCAGGCTTAAAATTTCTTGCCTCCTTCATCTTTAGGGAAGGAGTGAGAAAGGAGAACCCCATGCATATGGATGAAATCGATACCCCCTCCAAGACTAATGAAAATAGGCAAGGAAAAACGACTGTGCAAAATTCAAAACTCTCTTATTGCAGGGAGGCAAAACCAACCAAACCAGAGAGCAGAGAAGAAAGTCTACCTAATGGGTGGATCCCAACGAGAGTCAGCCGGAGGAGATCCATTCATGTCAAAGAAACGCCGCCTGGATCCAGCCCAACAGCTACAAGTTCACGGTGGCAATTTACCAATTAGATTGCCATCTAGAACAAGGCTCTTCAAACTTGGCAAGTTTAAGGCTTGTGGACTTTCAACTCCCAGAATTCCTGAGCTAACATGATGGGAGGAGGAATTCTGGGAGTTGGTCCACAAGTCTTAAAAGTTGTTTGAAGTTTGAAGACCCCTGCCCTAGAAGTTGTGGTGCTCCAACCCTGGGGGATTTTGAGAAGATATTGGACTATTATTTGTCTAAAATGGTATAGAGGGCAGAGGGGTGGACTAGAAGATCTTCAAGGTCCCTTCCAACTCTCCACTGAGCACCTTTAGAGAAAAAAGGAACATGTAAAGCAGCTCTTCATGCACTAAGAGATGGAGAAATGCAGATTAAGGTTGCCCACAAGGGGAGAAGTGAGAGTCAAGGAGAGCTGTAAGGAGGAAGCATAGCCTGCTGGCTGGCTGGCTGGGTGGGGCATTGCATCACAGGGAGCCCAGAAGCCACAGGTGCAAGCGGGAGGGGTGGTCCTGAGTGAGGCAGCCCAGGCCTTTTACTGGTCAGGGACCCTCAGGGGAGGAGGATCTGCAAAGCACAAAATGGCTTTATGGTACTTATGGTAAGGGACTCTGCCACGGGATTAGCTATGTTTATGTTTCCATGGTTTTCTCAAGTTTTATTTTTAGTTCTGTTTTCTTGTACCCTGCCCAGACTCACCCTTGGAAGACGGCTGGCTGTGTAAATGGGATAGAAAATAAATGGATCAGAGAGATAAGTAAGGGGGAGGAAGGATAGATGATAGGTGGATAGATCGGTGATAGATAATTATATACATGCAGATAGATATAGATAAGTGATAGATTGGTGATAAATGAAAGATGATAGATAGGTGATAGATTGGTGATAGATTGGTGATAGATTGGTGATAGATGATAGCTAGATACTAGGTAATGATATGGACAGATAGATATATGGATGATGAGACAGATAGACAGATAGATAGATAGATAGATAGATAGATAGATAGATAGATAGATAGATAGATAGATAGATGATAGACAGATGATAATGATATAGACATAGATAGATAAGTGATAGATTGGTGATAGACAGATGATAGATAATGGTATAGATAGATAAGTAATAGATTGGTGATAGATGATAGACAATGATAGATGACATTGGTGATAGATGATAGATACTAGGTGATGATATAAAGATAGATAAATAGATAGGTGATAGACAGATGATAGATACTAGATAATGATATAGATGACAGACAGATAATTATAGAGATAGATGCAGATAGATAGATAGATAGATAGATAGATAGATAGATAGATAGATAGATAGATAGATGATAGAGGGAGGGAGGGAGAGAGAGATGGATGATGAATGAATATAGATAGTAAAGATGTAGATAGCTAGATAGATCTAGATAAGTGATAGACTGGTGATAGATGATAGATAATAGATGATAGCTGGCCAGATACTAGGTAATATAGACAGATTAGATAGATAGAGGATAGATAGATAATTATAGAGATAGATATATGCAGATAGATAAGTAGATAGATATTACATATATAGATAAATACAGTATGTTTTTCCAGCACAGGTGCAAAATCATTTTCTCCCCCCATATATAAACGTGTGTGTGTGTGTGTGTACATGTGTATATATACAATTATAAAACAGTTTGCAAAGCAAAAGACTCCCCCCCCGTTTCTTGCGAGCCCCCCATTCCTCCCCCTCCGCCTTTGGAGAGCCAGCGACCGCCCCCCCCCCATAACCCCACCACCACCACCCTGAGAGGCTGCCTTTCTCCTTGCGGGGAGCCACCGTCGCCTCCTTGGGCCTCCTGGCGAGGACTACCCCACCCCACCCCACCCCACCATCCCCTCACCCCCGGCGCCCTCCGCCTCCTCTCCGGGACCCCCGCCGAGGCGCCCCCTCCTCACCCAGCTGTTCCGCCGGCGGCCGCCTCAGCCTCGCCGAAACCCCCCCCTTTCCCCGCTGTCACGTGACGGCGGGCTGGACAGGAAGTCGCCGCACAACCCAGCCAGCCAACGGGAAAGCCGAGCTTGTGCGCGGGGCACGCCGGGAGATGGAGTCCTCCTCCACCTCCGCCTCCTCCACTTCCCCCGGCTCGGGGCGCCCTCGCGCGGGGAGCGCCGGGAAGTGTAGTTTGGCCTGGCCTGAGAGAGAGAGAGAGAGAGAGGAGGCCAGACTCTCCCGCGGGCTAGTTTTGGTTGGGTGGTGGCCCTCCTCGATCCCCCGAGTCGGTGGATTTGCCTGCAAAAGGGTGCATTCCACCTGCAGAGAATCCTGTTCAGTCCCCGTTTGGGGGCCTCCAGGCCCAGAAGCCCACCATCACCTTACCTACATACACCTGTGGACACATCCGACTGCAATTCTTGCATTGCAAGCAACCAAAGCTGGATGGTTTTAAATCACAGCTCAGAATAGGATTCTGTTTATTGGCCAAGTGTGGTTTTTAAATCACAGCTTGCCATGCAGGATGAGCAAGGGTCGGCCTGATCTTCCCCTTAGCTGTTCACCTCACCCCAATTCCTAAGAGGTCTGTAAGGGGGGAGCATAAGTGCACCAACGTGCCTACCGTCCCTTGTCCTAATGTTCCCTTTTATTCTTACCCATTTCATGCATTAATCATGTTTATACTTATATCTGTTATTTAATACATGCTCAACAAAATAAAATAATTAATAAAAAATTAAATAATGAATGAATGAATGAAATAGTTGAGAGGCCAGTCAAAACTTAAAAGAAATAGAATGTCCCAGAGGTGTTAAAAGCTTAAATGTTTGCAACTTTGCAAAGAAAACATTCAGAAACTATCTCACTCCATAACTGTCTGCTTTGATTCTGCAACCCAACAGGACAGACACAGACTTCATAGGATAATTAGGACTGCAGAAAAAAACAATTGCTACCAACCTCTCTCTCAAGGAAGACCTGTATCCTGCACAAATAGCTACAGATCCATCACATCCTGGACATAAACCATTTTAACTCCTCTCAAAACGACGCTATAGAGCCCTGCACAATAGAACAACTAGACACAAGAACAGTTTTTTCCCAAACGCCATCACTCTGCTAAACAAATAATTCCCTCAACACTGTCCAACTATTTACAAAGTCTGCATTACTCTTACTATTAATCTTCCCATCACTCCTTATCGCCCTTCCCCCTCCTACTTGTGACTGTATGAGTGTAACTTTGTCACTTAAATCCTTACAATCTATATTAACTGTTTCCTGGAATGATTTGATGGCTTATTGCACTCTGACTATCATTAAGTGTTGGACCTGATGATTCTTGATTCTTGACGACTCTTTTATGTACCCTGAGAGCATTTGCACCAAGACAAATTCCTTGTGTGTCCAATCATACTTGGCCAAAAAAGAATTTCATTCTATTCTATTCTATTCTATTCTATTCTATTCTATTCTATTCTATAAAGTCCATGGAAAAAATAATTTTAAAACAACAACAACCCACTTTGCAGGCAACCGTAACCAGGATGTCCCAAATGTCCCTATTTTTTCAGGAAGCAACTGGATTTCCTTGTTTTTTTATTTTGAAGACGTTTCGCTTCTCCTCCGACAAGCTTCTTCAGCTCTTGACAGGATAGTGAGGAATGAAAAGATTGATATTGCTGGCAGACAGCTAGAAGTTTGCGTCCTTTTGGAGGGTCGTTGAAGATAAATCTTCAAGTGTTTCAATGACCCTCTAAAATCTATTTATATAAAAGCGAAATGCCCCTCGCGCATCATCACAAAATCTCCAGAACTGTAAAGCTACAAACTTGAAATTTGGCACTTATGTTCCTCTTGGCTTCTAGGGGCTCACTAAGAAAGGATTTTTCAAAATGGCCACCAGAGCATTTAGAGTATTTCATATATTATGATTATTAACATGCTCTGATGGTGAGGAGTTCTACTCCCCCTCAACAACTGGAAGGAAATCTCTTCCAAATGCAAAACACAAGCAGAGGAGAGGAGGTTCAGCTTCAGTTTCACAGCAGCAACCAGCTTTATTACAGGACAGTTGAGCTAAGCCATGCCCAGGCTCCTTACTGTCTCCTTGCTCACACAGCAAATACTGTTTCAATTTCCAAACAGCCCTCAACTCTCTGACACACTGACAGGATGCTAGCTAGACAAATACCAATGGAGGCTGGTAGGCAGAGGCGCAATTCACCCAGCCCCTCATTTTCCTCCAAAAAACTTAAGCCCGACCACATAGTTTCATAGCAAAGCATGGATATTGAGCTAGTTTAGAATATAAATCCTTCCATTCCTCACTATCTGGTCAGAGCTGAAGAAGCTTCTTGGAGGAGAAGTGAAACATCTTCAGTGAAAAACAAAATCCAGTTGCCTCCTGAAAAAAGCATCTTTGGGACAACTACGACCTGGATGACTGAGAATCTTTGCAGACTTTTAGCTGTACAATTTGGACCCTTGGAATGGTGTGGGAGTAGGAATGGATTTCCAGAGAGAGAAAAAAATGCAGAATGCAGGAACCAGGGCACTACTCAGATGACCCTGAGGACACAGATAAACCTCCAAGTGGCCTCAATGGCCCTTCAAAAGGATGCAAATGACCAGCTGTCTGCAAGGAATATAAATCCTTCCATTTTCCACCGTTCAATCAGAACTGAAGAAGCTTCTTGGATGAGAAGCGAAACGTCTTCAAAGAAAAAACCAGAAAGTCCAGTTGCCTCCTAGAAAAGCACATTTGGGATAACCAGGACCTGGTTGATTGAAAATCTTGGTGGACACTAAGAAAAGCAACTTTAGTGGTTAAGCTTGGGGATTCTTCCATGGATCAATGCATCTTTGCAATTCTGGATGGGGTTGCATTAAGAAACATTTCTGAGCCAGATACTGGGCCTCTTTCATGCCAATTGCATGGAACGAAGAGGCAATCTGCAGAAATATGATTTAGGAGCGAAGCTCATGTCATCAGCCATGTTAATCCCAGCACTGTTGGTTATTTTTAAAGAGCATTTTTTTAAAAAAATCACATTATGACCTGGTCTGGGCCAAGTAATTCATAATAGGGCTGATTGCGTTAGAGCTTACTTAAGTTATAATTAAGTTATAATGCATTACCGGAAGTGTGAATCCAGCTGGTATATGCAAATCAGGTCTCTAGTTAAACAATGTCTGAGCATATAACATGCTTGGGTGAATGGCCACGATCTATAGGTGATAAATGCCTGGACCTCTTAATTTTATTTGCTACTCGCTTCTCTCTTTATCTACGGCCTGCTTTCCCTTGGAGATGGGTCATGAAATAAAATTCACTGCATCTAATCGAAAGCCATGATAATTCGTGTTGTAATTATGTTGGTCTTTAGGATGCCAAAGCATGAGTGATGCTGGGAGAATTATGGACACTTTGCAAAGCTGATTAGCAGCTCTATTAGTGCTTCCTAAACATGTGACTAATATGGTAGAATATCTCATGGGTTTTACAATCTTCCATTGCAGACTTGACCATCTTCTTGTTCAGATAGAGTAAATGGTCAACATTCATCCAAGTTGAGTTTCATATAATCTATCCATCTCTCTCTCTCCCTCTCTCACCTAATTCTATCTCTATTGTATCTATCACCCATCTCTCCATCCATCTCTTTATCTCTCTATCCTTACAACATCAATCATCTCATTCTATCTCTATTCTATCTATCATGTATCTATATCTATCTTTATCTACCATATCTCAATAATCTCATTCTATATTGTATCTATCATGTATCTATATATCTCTGTCGGTCTGTCTGTCTAATTCTATCTCTATTGTATCTATCATGTATATCTATCTATCATCTATTTAGTATCTGTCAGTCTATCTATCTATCTTGTATCTGTTTTGTGCCTGTCATCTATCATCCATCCATCACCTATCCATCTATCCATCTGTCTGCTTATATTATATTGCTTATATCTGAAATCTATCATCCATCCATTCACCCATCTATTTATCTATCACCTATCCTTCCATTATCTATCTATCTATCTATCTATCTATCTATCTATCTATCTATCTATCTATCTATCTATCTTTCATCTGTCTTTGAAAAACAGTTCTTACAAAACAAATAACCGAAAACATTCAGTGAGTGCAATTTTTCCCCTGGCAGTTTATTATGGTATGAAGGAAAGAACAGTTTGGTGTGTCTGACATTAATGTTAATTTTACAAATGAAGGAGGTGGTTGTGGCTATTAAAATATGGTTACACAAAGTAGGAACATTTTTTTTTTTGAAGAAGTGTACAGTACAATGGATTTCATTGATAAACAGACTCTTTAAATATACATGACAGAAAAAACATCCAAAGTTATGTTGTGTTTTTAATCAACATCTTTATCCCAGGGAATTGGGGCGGGAGAGAGGGAAATCCGTATATTTAAAACAGAATACAAAATAATAAGAATAATTTGGAGCCAAGAATGAAGCATTTGTCTGCTACAAATATACACGACTGAGGTGAGCGAATCAGAAAGACAATTGTTTTTAAGAGCTGGGCATCCTGGCATGGATCATTTTGCAAAACTAGCCTCTAATATGTTATCAAGACCAAACATTTGATTTCTCCAGGGGCAGCTTTGCGTAGCCACATCGCCATGTCTTGGTTGTCGGGAATCATTGACTTATGACCATTCACTTAATAACCATTCAAAGTTACGACTGATCAAAAAATAGGGCGTAGACCCTGGATTCAAAGGCCTGATGATCGCGGCTCCTATGTTATTTGGTGCTCAGCGACATGGCCACAATTATGGCTTACAGTTGCATTTGATGATGGTTTCCCTGAAAACTGGCACTTGCTTCTGGTTTTCAGCCAAACCACCCTAAATCACGAAACGTTGGTTTGCTTAATGGCCGTTCCTTTAAAGGCCGTGGGGGCAACTTTATGATGTTTTTCTTAATGACTGCCACAAAATAAAAGCTTGCGAAGATGGGTTTTAGGAACGTCATACAAGGATCACGGACAGATTATGGTCATGTGTTGAGGACGGCCTGCACTCTCATTGGAGGTGGTCTGGCCAAGGAAGGTTTGGGAAGGTAGCAGCTACTCTCAGCTGTGCACCTTTCCTTGATATTATCCGTGGGGTTCGTTCACCCTTATGGCCACATAGCTTGGAAGGGTTGTGCAGAACCCGGAAGTTCATGGGGACATCTAATATTTCAATAGCTTCTTTTCTTTTAAATAAAAAAATTAAAAATTAAAGTAATTAAAGGAGAAACTACAAAGCATGGGAGTCTTTAGTTAGAGGTAGCACAACCCAGGAATCATTAGAAAATTAAAACAGAAAAGAAAAAAAAACTAAACTTCTGCCTATGTTCAGGAGGTGTACAAATAACATAAAGAGAAACAAGAGAGAGCTAGAAGAAAGCAAGGAATAGGACAACCTCAGAAGATTGTTTTTGGGATTCTTCCCCCCCCTCCCCAATTTCCAGGAATAGTTTGGAGCAATTAGGTTTTTAAGGAGAATGTTCACACTGGTTTATTTATTTATTTATTTTTACACATACATCGGATTCAACGGATTGGCTTTCCAATGGACATAACACCCCAGCCCAAATTTTGCCTCTCCCCGTTTAAGATTGTGCCGTGAGAAGATACTCACTGCGTGAAGAAACCCCCAGATGGGAAAACTAAACCTCCAAACCCCAAAATTTTTCCATTTTGTGTAGGAGCTTGTCTCACAGAGCTGTTTTTGTGAAGCTGATCCAAAATGGGGATTTCTCCAATTTGCACTAGAAGGAGGAAGGAAGGAAGGAATCACTGTGAATTTTTCTTTCGGTTTATTCTGTTTTCCAGGGCACCCCCTCTCATTCATATGTTATGTCAAAAACATAAAATATTTGATGCTGTAATACACAGTATTACTGGAACTAACAATAATATTTGCATATTTAGAACAAAGTGTAATTCCTATAATATAAGAAAGGAAAAAAAAGTAGTCCATAAGGTATTTACAGTGTCCAGCAAAGAAGTATAAATACTTCCATATTTTAATGTTTTAGGAAAACATAATTTACAAAATATTCAAATATGTACACAGCTGCTTGGAAAAAAACACACACCCTCAAGGGCAGTTAAGCAAAGTTGGACATCCTTTTTTTCCTTTCGATTTGGGGGGAAAAAAAGATGATTTAAAATAACGTTTTTGTCACTGCTTGGGTTCCATTCCTGCAAAATTATTTACACTTCCTTCCCTTCCTCTCGAGAGTCACACATGTCCGGCATTCTGAACGTGTTGTCCCAAAATGTCATCTATCAGTGTCAAGTTATTTAGCCAGTCTTCATCTGTGCCACCGCTGTTCTTCATCAACGAATCAATCAAGTCAGCTTCGCTGCACGTCCCAGGCAACATAGCGTTGTTCTGTTGTGGTACGAAGTCGTATTGTGGCGACAACTCCAAAGCGGCATTCATCCTGTTGAATGTTGTGACGGAGGACTGCCCAGCCGAGCCTGGATAACTTGGTGGCCCAATGGCTGGGCCGGTGTTGAGCTGGTTGAACCCCGAGACCGCTTGGGGCATGGGTTTCATAACATTCATGGCAGCTGGCAAAGGTCCTCTCACCAAGCCATGTCTCAGGTTCTGATTATTTGGAGGGATCAAGCTTTGGTTAGAAGGTCCAAGGTTCATTTTTTGCATCTGCCTGGCCTGCATCCCAGGAACAATCTGGTTGGGTGGCGGCCCGGCTTGGTGAGAAAACGGTTGGCTGGGGAGGCTTGACCTGACACTCTGTTTGGAGAAGACAGGGTTGTTTGGGAACTGGTGCATGGTGGCCTCCATTGGATTTTGGCTCGGCATCCTGGGGACGACAGTGGGCGTCCACATCGGCGGCGAAGAATTGGCATAGATAGCAGGCATCCTGGCCATGGCGGGTTGCCTCAAGTGCTGCTGGGCGGAAGAATGGGTGACCAAAGCTCCGGCAGGGAAGTTGGGCGTGGCCATCCCTGGCCGGGCTGCGGGATGGCTGTGGACGGTCTGGCATCCCGAAGTCATGACCAATGAGTTTTGGCTTCCTCGGAGCGGGAGGTTGAAATCGGTGTTGGGGGGGAAGATGGCGGCTTGCTTGTTGGGGTTATGGGGGATCATCACCAAGGCTCCGCTGTTCTGGTTCACGGTGGCAGCAGTGGGCCCAAGGCCGGGGGCCAAGGTGCTCTGGAGCATCCCTTGGGTAGGGGGCATCATGCGATGGGTGGAGCCAGGGGATTGCATGGTCTGGCTGCAGTCAGTTGGCAGGGACTGCGAAACTGCTGGGGAGAAATGAGCGAAAGTTTGAATTAGTAAGGTAGCAGAAGCTCAGCAGTCATGCCTTCAAATCCATCATGATCATCATCATCTCTTTTATTCATTAAACATGAAACTCATTCAACTGAACATTTAAATGTGTATCACAAATATAATTGACTAATGGTTGATATGGGTTGGCCAATAAAGAATTCCACTCTTTACTTTCTATTCTGTTCTGTTGTATTCCCTTCTACTCCATTCTATATCTTCTCTTCTCATTTCTCTTCTATATTTCTGTTCTATTGTATCTCTATCTCTATTCCATTCCATTCTATTCATTCCCAATTCTAATTCTAATCTATTCTATATCTATATTTCTACTCTACTCTACCAGACTCTACTCTACTCACATAGCATATTAAACTTATCCAACAATTTTCTTAAAAAAAAAAAAAAGAACACGTTGTGGTTGAATATCCCTTCTTACCGGGAAACTGGTTCATCTGCTGTCCCACAAAGGGGCTCCTCTGCTCAGCTGCCACACCCATCATGCTGTGCCTCTGCTTTTCCTAGGAAAAACAACAACGACAAAAAAGTTGAGTCCACACCCAGGGTGCATTTTCTTTGCAATGCAAATGGCAGGTAAAAAGCATTGATTCCCTTTGCCAGCTACAGGTTCACCAACTTTCCCTGGAGATAGATAGATATATATATATATATATATATATGTCTGCCTTTTGTCTCTTTCGACACAGGTGTTTCTCAACCTCCCCCCACTTTATGATAGGGGGACTTCAACTGACAGAATTCCCCAGCCAGCAAGCTAAAAGACCAACCTGGAGCTGTTGCTGTTGCTGCTGCTGCTGCTGCTGCTGCTGTTGCTGTTGTTGTTGTTGCTGCTGCTGCTGTTGTCGCCGTCTCATAATTTGCTGCTTTAGGAGTTGGTTCCTCATGGTGTAGTCATTCACTAAGGGTGGAGCCTGGGCAGGCACTGACCCTGAGTTGGCGGACACTCCTGGCTCCTGCATCCGAGCACCAATGCCAGATGCCTGGTCCTGGAAGAGAAGAAAGACAAAGACGGCCATTAGGCACAAAGAATCAGGATCATCTAGCAGACTGGAAGAATCGGGACCTGTTCTGACCAAGGCTTCCCGTAATTAAGCACATGCTTAGTCCAAACAACTCTTGTTTTATTTCAACACTGGGAATTACGTGCATTCCCAGCCGGTAATGATTCCCAAACAGTTCCTTGAGATAAGCACCCACCTTTCTCTCCTTTGAATTGCTGCCAACAACTAGAGTGCCAAATAAATTATAAAAAAAAACACACACAAATGAAGTACAAAGTCCACAGAGCTTCAAGGTTTAATCTGAACAGAGCAAACGACTTTGGTTCCTGCAAAGGTTTCTCTACCTTTGACTGTCCTTTATACCTTATGGCAGGGACAGTCACCTCCAAGCCTTACTCCCAAGTTGCCCCTTTTGTCTCAGCTGCTCTCGCCTTCTAGCAGCTCTGCACATATGTTCACTGGGAACAGGCTCCCCTTGTTCTTCTGCCTCGCTGCTGCCAGACTCCAGAAGCTCCGGAGTCAGCACCCCACTCCCAGATATCCTGGCCCCATCTCTGCATCGGATGCAGGACTCTCGTCCAAGTCCTCCCCAGACTCCCAGACCGGTCCCCATTATTCCCCACTGTCCCATTCCGCTGCCATCTGCACAGGCTGCCAGCGAACCACAACAGGACCCTCCAGGATCCTGCAGGATAGAAAACTTATTTGGCACAAGACTTTAGGTCAATGGAAATGCAACCCTTGAGCCTGATAAGGGTCAGTGGAATTCAGGAAGGGCTGGACTGAAGACTATTTGTGAAAATGGCATCCTTGTCGGAAGATGCTTCTGGGTTGATGAGCAATCACACTTCAGACGTATATGCCGCTTCACAGTGCTTTACGGCCCTCCCTAAGCTGTTTACAGAGTCAGCCTCTTGCCCCTCCAACAATCTGGGTTCTCATTTTACAGACTTTAGTAGGATGGAAGGCTGAGTCAATCTTGAGCCAGTCAGGATCGATCTATTGACAGTGAGCAAAGTCAGCCTGTAATACTGCATTGTAACTACTGTGCCACTATGATTTATTTCCTTCCTTCCTTCCTTCCTTTCCTCCCTCCCTCCCTCCCTTTGCAAGTACTAGCACTTAGACTTATATACCGCTTCATGGTGCTTTTACAGCCCTCTCTAAGCAGTTTACAGAGTCAGCCTATTGCCCCCAACAATCTGGGTCCTCGTTATATTCACCTCGGAAGGAGGGAAGGCTGAGTCAACCTTGGGCCTGTGGGATGCCCAGCTGGGGCTCCTTTCATGTCCCCGGCAGGAGCGGGAGCAAAGGACAGGAGCTCAACCCTGCCCCGTGGCAGCTCTCGGGTCTCGAACGCAGGCTTGCTAACCTTCAACCCTAACCATGTAGGCCACCGTGCTCCTTGTTTATGGGAATGTAAGGGACTCCAGACTGGGTCACACTTAACTCCACCTCCAAATCGGCTTGCTCTTCTCCTACAATGCCCTGCTGAATCGAAAGAGGAAGATGATGATCAAGGCTTCTAGAGACCCTGGTACACTGCCCTGAAAATACAACCGACCCTGAAAGTAGGTCCTAGCTTGATTTTTACATGTGTGCCCAATATAAGTCCTACCCCCAAAATAAACTCTAGAGTGGACTGGTAGAAATTAGGCTAGGGTGGGGATGAGTGGGTGGAGCTGCCCTACTCCTTACCTTTGGACAGTTGTAGCCAGACCTCACACACCCTGACCCCATTTCTTTCTGGTCCATTTCTTCTGCAGCCGTCAAGACTTTCCCGAAGGCCTCTGTAGCGGATTACAAAGCTCTGGATCGATCCAGAGCTCTGTTATTGGCTGCAGAGGCCTTGGGGAAAGTCTTGCCAGCTGCAGAAGAAGTAGTTCCTGAAGGCCTCTGACCATGAAAAGGAGGCCAGGCAGCGACGCACCCAAGTGAGATTAGTCAGTGGATGACATCCCCTGAAAATAAGACCTGGTGCCTTTTTTTGATGGCAAAAAATATATATAAGACAGGGTCCTATTTTGGGGGAAACACGGTATCTCAGAACAGACCCAGTAGCTCTACAATAGTTCTCGACTTACAGTCACAATTGGATATTTCTGCTGCTCATTAAATTATATCGAATAGAGATAGGCTCCTATTTTGTGAACACAGCCATTTTTCTCAGTTGTGTTAACAATTGAAATCTGATGGCCAGGTTAGCCTCTTTGAGTCAAGGCATTTGTTGAAGGCCCTACTTGTGCCACCCTTGAAGGAATCTACCCTTGAGTTCCTTGAACATTCTATTTTCCCAGAAAAGAACCTTCTGTTTTTCTAATTGACATTCAGGCTTCCTTAGAAGACGTTTCGGAGTTTATTTTTAGAAGAGACAAGGATGTGTAACTGCAAAGGTTGGGTTTTGATATGACTAATCCTTCCTTCATTTTGCAGCCTCTTTTGGCTGCCTTGATGGTCCTTGGAAACCTGCTCTCATCGTAGGAAGTTCAGAAAGGCAGAGAGCTTGAGAAAGGATAGCAGAATAAAGAAGGAGATATTTGTCCACAACCTTTGGCCATCCCGTCTTTCAAAAGCCAGGTTAGCAGATACCACTCAGGTCAGGAGAACTTGACTTCTTGTGGAAGAAAGCAAACCAAAAGCATTTTTTCCCTCAATCGGAGGAAGAAGATGACTGAACACCAATGTACTTTCAGTTCCTAAATCTCAACAACAATAACCAAAAACAGGTCCTCTCTGAACATTAATGAGGATGCAAGAGCTAAGACAGAAAGCAACAGAGTAGGCGCTACCAGCAAGTTCCTCCTATTCACGCAGCAGTTCAAAATCATGTAAATGCAAGTAGATAAATAGGTACCACTTTGGTCAGAAGGTAACTGGGTTCCATGCACTTTTGGCATACACCTGTGCTGGCCACGTGAGCACAGAAGCGTCTTCAGACAACGTTGGCTCCCTCACCTAAGTGACGGAGATGAGCCTTCAGCATCTCCTCACAATGCCTTCCTCCAACAGGGACAAGTTACCGTCTCTTTAATCCCATGATCCTCCATGGAGAAAAGAGGAAGAAATATTATCTAGAGCTGCTCTACTTATTACGCTTCCAAGGAACAAACAACTGTCCTCAATTTCTTTGGCAGAGACTTTTAAATAAACAGATCTAATGGATTAACAGAGTGGGAAGGGTCTCTGTAGGTCATCTAGTCCAACCCCCCACCCAAGCAGGAGACCCTGCATCATTTCTGACCAATGGCAGTCCAATCTGTCTTTGAAAGCTTCCAGTGATGAAGCTCCCACCACCTCTGAAGGCAACTTCTCTTCCATAATTAAGAGTTAAGAATGAAGACACCAGGCTGGCCTGCCTCTGGACCATCTGCCATTGACCCCTAACTGGCAAAAGTTCCTGTCCAACAAGATAATTGTATTTATTGTCTCATTTTACAAGTCTACCTAGAACCAGAGGAGAAAAAGTCTCCACGATTCCTCCAGCTTAAGCAAAAACGGCTGATATTTCTGCTCTTAGAGTAGAAATGAGATCTATGTAACGTATGGATGCACAACTAAGATATAAAACAGCCCAGCATGGGAGCCAACTACCCCATCCACCCCTTTGTAGCAATCTACATTATGGGTGACCCGTTGTTATTACTGGCATACATGCTGCATAGCCAGACGGTTTGAGACTGGACCACACTTCCTTTGTTTGGCCCATGGAAGCTGGACCTTTTGTTCTGAGTGGTGGTGTTATCAGGAGATAACCCACGGAGAGAGAAGCGGGGGGGGGAGATGCCGTTGGACATCTCACCACTAGGGCCATGCCAAAATGAAGAAAACAGGAAGTTAGCCCGGAAACTTCAGGCTGTGTTTTTTCCAGGAGAGCAAAGTAGGACGGGAGAAGAGTAGAGACCGAGTAACATCTGCAGCCCCGTTGGAGAATTCCCTCCCTCCTGGCCTTTGCTTAATGGAAGTTTTTTTAAAAATCAAAGACGTTCAGTGATATTGGTTCGGTTTGGACATGCCACACAACTTCTGAAAAATACCTCTTGCATCAACTCACTGGAAGAATCTAAAAGGGGTAGTAGAAGGGGATTCATTGCGTTTGCCCATCCCACAAAAGCAGCCAAGAGTTTTGTGGTACTGAAAAGAGTAAACATTTCATTGTTACAACACCTCCCTCGGCCCAAAAAAACCTCGTTAACCTGGTGACCATCTCAATGGCCAGTACGGTTCCTGGGTCCTAACCAAAGTTATGATGAGTGCAACGGGGTGTATTCCACTACGGTTTGTGCAAAGTTGCAAGATGCTTCCTTCACTTCCTAGATGTTGATCAGCCTTTCTGTATCAGGAGGTCCGTGTTAGAGGAGCCAGCAAGCCAGGTTTTCCAGCCCTGTTTGCAAAGCCAACAGCTGCAAAGTCCTGGAGTCCTTCTTCTCAGAGTCAGCTGCTGAAGGCAACCAAGTTGGATGCCCGATGGATGCCAAAAATCCCTGTGGCTCTCACCAGCACTGAGATTCTCATTCCCGAAATGAAATCCTTCAGAAAGTTGGCAGCAGGTCGCAGAATTTCCATGTGGGTTGATGCCTGGACAGTGCCTTGCCTGTCCCCAAGCCAATACTGAAGACATGGCTCATATTTTATTTCCACGGTCAACACTGAGGAATCTCCACTCGGCACTCAACGGGCACCTGCAATTTGGAAACTTGGCACCGTCCTTGGGTAGGAGCTTGTGCTCTGTAAACGGTGGTGGCCTTCTAGTTTTCACCCCTCTTCAGATCCTTCAAGAGCCCTCTTTTCTGCTCTACTTTCTGTAGCTAAACCCACCACTTCACTGCCTCTTCTCTCCTCCTGACATCTGAGCCTCCCATGGGTATTTGTCAAAGAGACAGCTCAGAATAAATAAGGCTGCCAGCAGAGCCACCTGAAAGACGCAGGTTTTCAATTTGCTCCGCATGTGTTTTGAAAGGTGCGCACAACAATTCACCTCCTGGGTGTGCTGAAGCCCACCGACAGGCTTACCGTAACCTGATCTTACTTTCATGGTGTGGAGACAAGAACTTGGTCCTCAACACCAATAAGACCAAGGAGGTTATGGTGGACTATAGAAAAAACAGATCAAACATCCAGCCCTTGCTTATCAATGGAGACCGAGTGGAGCAAGTGCCCAGTTTTAAGTTTCTAGGTGTTATCATAAAAGAGCACCTGACTTGGGGTGCTCACATTGCAATCCTAGTCAAAAGGGCCCAGCAGAGATTATACTACCTGAGACTTCTCAAGAAACAATAAATGAATGAAAAACTGCTGGGGACCTTCTACCGCTGCACCACAGAGAGCATTTTAACTTACTGCACCTGTGTGTGGTTTGCCAATTGCACAGGGGCAGATAGGAAAGCACTCCAGAGGGTTAACGTCATTGCCCAGAGGATCACAGGTTGCCTTCTCCCCTCTTTGGAAGAGCTTTAGAGCTTCCGCTGCCTTAAGAAAGTTCAAACCATTCTCAAAGATCCATCTCATCCTGGGAACTCCCCCCTTTTTTTGAATTATTACCATCTGGCAAGTGGTACAGGATCATAATAAAAACAAGGACAAATAGGCTAAAAAACAGCTCCTATCCCAGGGCAGTAAAAGTCTATTGAATTCTGCTGTATAGTGCAATATTAATGCAATATCAGGGACTTTCAATTCAATGCACAGAATGTGAAGGAGGTATGTTTGTGTTTATTTTCATAGTCAGGATGTACACTGAAAATGGCATTTCATTTCGTCATGCAAGGTACAATGACAATCAAGTGACCTAAAACTAAATCTCCAAGGTTTCTCCTAAGGCCAGGACTTTGAGGTAGCCTATTACAAAGAGACTATTGTGCTGACCAAGCATTCATCTGAATTTCATTCAAAAGAACGCTTTTCGTGTCCTTGGTTCAGGTCAGAGTTGGTCTTCAGCTGGTTCGAACCAATTCTGGAGAATTGGTAGCGGAAATGTTGAGTAGTTCGGAGAACCAGCAAATCCCACCTCTGACTGGCCCCGCCCCATCCATTCTCCGCCTCCTGAGTCCCAGCTGATTGGCTGGGTCTTCTTTGGTTGCCCCGCACAGGAGAAAGGAACTGGAAAGCAGGTTAGTGGGGTGGAGAGGGAATGGAGATTTTGCAGTATCCTTCCCCTGCCATGCCTACCAAGCTACTCCCACCAAGCCACGCCCACAGAACCAGGAGGAGAAAATTTTTTTGAATCCCATCACTGGTTCAGGTGTTCGCTTTTTAAGACTTTCCAACGAGCAAAGATAATAAGGAAGCCAGATTCACTGGACAGCCGTGTCACTAACTACAGAAAGTTCGTAAAATGGGACAAAGCTCGCTTAGCAACATAAATGTTGGGCTCCATTGCAGTTGTAAGCCGAGAACCACCCTGATGGGAAATTGTAAGGAGAGAAAGCCCAGCACTCTTGTGCAGGAATCAAAGTCAAATTTCACTCGATCAAAGCATCGTGTCTGTAACCCCTTTCCCCACCACTGTGGAGTAAGGCAAAAATTTGGGGGGTTTTCTTGGTTTTCGGGAAGGTCCCCGGGCCAAAGAATTTGGGAAGATTTGGGAAGGAAATTTCGAAAAAGAAAATGGAATGGACTGCCCACCCATTCCCCTTCTCCCAAAAGGCCAGGTTTTGGTGCAACAAAAGACAATCCTATTGTCCAAGAAGGACAGTAAGAAAGTTTTCTGGAGTTTTCAAATATTGTGTTTTCGGAGAAGACGACAACAACGTAAGTTCATCATTTTTGCCGCTAGTGGGAAGTGTTAGCATCCCCTTTTGACTGAAACCAGAGACAAACAAGTGGAACAGCTGTGAGTTAACTCCCACGTGACCAATACAGCATCAAAAAACTCACGAACCCTGTGTGTGTGTGTATGTGTGTGTGTGTGTTTTGTTATGTGCACACAAAAAACCCCGCTTCGCTTGCACTGCTTCTAAGGAAACTCACTTGCTTTTGCATTTAAAAGGCCCAGCCAGATTGCATGAAGTATGTATATAAAGGCTATTGACCAATTTAAAAGAAAAAAGAAAAGAAAAAGAAAAGAAAATACTTTGGTCATTTTTCTCCCTTTTTAAGAGATTTACTAGCTGAAATGAAGCAACCAGGATCCTTCGCAACTCTGATTCCTTTGGGGAAAATAAAGCCAACCCATGGAACATTTTTTTCCCCATTCTCTAATAGAGGGAAGAATGAACCTCCCTACCCAAAAATAGGCAGAATTGCAAGCTTTAACTTGCAAAGCTGATTGTATCGTGAGTGATATATAAATGAGTGGTCGCTGCTAGTTGAGTTGTAACTTCAATCAGATTGCTTCCCCATCTGTCTTCAAGATCTTTCTTTCTTTCTTTCTTTCTTTCTTTCTTTCTTTCTTTCTTTCTTTCTTTCCTTCCTTCCTTCTTTCTTTTTCTTTCCTTCTTTCTCTCTCTCTCCTTCCTCCTTTCCCTCTACCTCCCTCCCTCTCCTTGCTTCCTTTCTTCTCTCCTTTCTCCCCTCCCTCCCTCTTTCCTTCCTTCACCACCTTCATCTCCCTCGCTCTCCTTCCTACCTTCTTTTTCTCTTTCTTTCTTTTTCTCCTTCCTTCCTCTCCCCTCCTCCCTCTCTCCTTCCTTCCTTTCTCTCTCTCCTTCCTTCTTTCACCTCCCTCCTTTTCCTTCTTTCCTTCACCTCCCTCCTTCTCATTCCTTCTTTCCCTCCCTCCCCTCCCTCTTTCCTTTCTTTCTTCACCTCCTTCCCTCTTCTTCCTTCCTTCCCGTCCTTTCTCTTCTTTCTTTTTCTCCTTCCTTCCCTCCCCCCTTCCTTCCTTCCTTCATCTCTTTGCCTTCCTTCCTTCCTTCCTTCCTTCCTTCCTTCCTTCCTTCCTTCCTTCCTTCCTTCCTTCCTTCCTTCCTTCCTTCCTTCCTTCCTGTCTCCTTGCTTCTGATTTCCCAGTAGTTTGTTTCCTTTTTGGCTTGAAGGCGGGTTTATGACCTTGGTTCTCCTGGGTACAATCCTGGTTAATGAACTTTTACTACCAAGGTTATTGCAAGACACTTGAATGCTCAACCCTCTTGCCTCTTATTTCTTTGGCAGTGAGCTGATCAGAAAAGCAGAATGCCTCTGCTCCTTCTAGCTAGACGTTGGGATGAGAGAGACGTTGGGTCTATGCGTTGATTGCAAGCAAGCCAGGGGGGGATTCTGGGAGTTGAAGTCCGTATATCTCAAAGATGCTGAGGAACTCAGATTGGGCTTTTTCGGTTGTTATTCCAGGAAGTTGGATTGATGCAGTCAGGAAGCCCTCCCAAGTGAGGGGCAACCACCCCAAAAATCCCATGCGATGCAAAGGTTATGAAAAAGAGCTCAGATTATCCGTTCCGAATTATCTTTTCTTCCGGAAATGTCCTCCTTCATCCCCCTACCCCAAGTTGCAAAAATAGGACCTTAATTTGTGCACATAAGAAGCGCAGGTTGGTTTGCTAATGGTAATTGGGTCTTAAGGACTAGCCTCCCTGGATTTTCTGATCAAATAGAGTGGTCCCAAGTGGTGAGAACACCTATTTCTCCAAAACACCAGAAGGCAAGGATTTATTGGGAGTTAAACATGTCCGGCACTGCCTGGGCGCAGCCGACTCTGAGACACATCATTCATTGTCACCCTTCACCCTGGTTTTCCCTCCGCCCCCTGGGTGTATTGTAATTCATATTCTCCAATGGGACATGGCCATAGCCCAGAGTCATCAATCAGGCTCTCCAGTTAGAATTTTGCATGGCAGAAACTTCAGTCACCTAGTTACTATCTTTGAAAACATTTATGGAATGCGCTTTCGGTTTGCAAGCTGCTGCACTGCTCTTTTAAACCACTTCCCCCCTCCCCTTTCTGTTGGCAACTCTAAAAAGACCATAGAAATATTTCGTGAGTTGACATCCCCCTCCCCAGAATCTAAGCTAGAAACGTCTTCAACTATTCCTAAATGAATGCATAAGGCGAGTGTTTCTCAACTGAGTTTGTCCACTTGAAGATGCCTGGGCTTCCAGAATTCCCCGGGATTATATTTCATTGTACTTAAGTGGAGAGGGGCTGGCTAAGGAATTCTGGGAGTTTGAAGTCCAGACATCTTCAAGTGGACAACACGGCCTTAGCTTAGGCATCACTGACCTCTATGAGGATGGGAATGGCAGGCTGCTTGGCAGGGCAACAAAACGGACAGGTCCATGAAGTCTCTAGAAGTCCAGTTCAATCTGGGGGAATCTTGACTTTCCAGGAAAAGAAACGTGGTCAATGCTGAGCATTTTTGAACCCAAGATATCAAAGGCAGAGAAGATCTCCACTGTCGCAGGCGAGAGAGGAATCCCAATGAAGCTTCCTGCTAAAACCAGAGGTGGCCTCTAAAGCAGGGGTTGCCAACCTTTTGGATTTCAGGGACCACCAAACCCATAATTTTAAAGCCCGCGGATCAGAGAACTTGGGAAAATCCCCCCAAAAAGTCTGCAGGAAAATCCTCCACCCCGTTTTCCGACCAACTGATCATTCTTTATTTGGGATCGCAGGATACCGTCTCCAGCTCCGTTCCCAGGGGGAGAGAGAGAGAGAGACTTTTGGCTTCATGCAAGGAAAGCAGCAGAAGCAGCAGAAGTCTCTCTTTCTCTCTCCCCAAACTCTGACAGAAAGGAGCCTTTGCCGGCACAGCCTCTGGGAGCAGGAGGCCTTGCAGGGTCCGAAAGTCTCCTTTCTGGCGGAGTTTGGGGAAGAGAAAGAAAGACTTTGGCTGCTTTCCTTGCGTGCAACCAAAAACAGAAGCAGAAAGAAGCAGCCCGGTGGACAGGACAGGTGCGTGGGGAGGGCAAGTTCTCCCCTTTCTCCCTTTCCCTCACTACTCGTGTTGTTTGCAATGCAAGAGAAGCAAGCCTTGTCTTCCCACGCAGCCTGGATTAATTGCTTTGGGTGGGGGGTGCTTTGGGGGTGACATTTCTCTGCGGGCCACCAAATTTTTCTTGTGGACCACCAGTGGTCCTTGGCCCACTGGTTGGCGGCCACTGTTCTAAAGGGCGACTCCTTACAGGCCAACCTATTCTGGGGGTGTTCTAAGGGTTCCAACGTTAGAGCCAACCCAGCGTTCCTTGTCTCCTTGGATGTTTACCCTGGCTTTATGAATTATGGAAGGGGTTCCCTCGAATCCAAGCTTTCTTCTTGCAAGCTTTGGTGACACATAGGGCAAAGAGGACGGAAGCTTCTATGAAGCAAGGTTAACTTCTCTGGCAAACGTGTGCCGTCTGCAGTGTTCTTCCCTTAAATCATACCAGGCACCGCCGCCAACAAATCATGACATCCATTCCAATTTTTTGATGGCCAACAACCACAAGGAGAGAGAAAGAGAGGAGAGCATGTGTATGTGAGAAAGAAACATAATCCAATCTCTCTCTCTATAAAAGCGAAATACCACTCACGCATCATCACAAAATCTCCAGAACCGTGAAGCCTACAAACTTTAAATTTAGCATGTATGTTCCTCTTGGCTTCTAGGGGCTCACTAAGAAAGGATTTTTCGAAATGACCTTCAGAGCATTCTTAGTATTTTGTGTATTATTATGAACACGCTCTGATGCCAAAGAGTTCTCCTCCTCCTCCTCAACTGAAAAGAAATCTCTTCCAAATGCAAAACACAAGCAGAGGAGAGGAGGTTCAGTTTCACAGCAGCAAGCACCTTTAGTGCAGAACAGTTGAGCTAAGCCACGCCCAGGCTCCTTGCTGTCTCCTTCTTGCTCACACAGCAAATATTGCTTCAGTTTCCAAACAGCCCTCAACTCTCTCACACACTGACAGGACGCCAGCCAGATGAATACCAATGGATGCTGCTAGGCAGAGGCAGAATTTGTTTCCCTTATTTTCCTCCCCAAGAACTAAGCCCAACTACATAGTTTTGTAGCGAAGCATGGGTATCGAGTTAGTATTAAATCAATGGAATAAGGAAGAATAGAGGCAGTAGAACTGAAAGAACTATGCAGGGAGAACACTCTCCCCCAAAACGCAGTCTTTCCCTCAAAAGATTCTTCCAAAAAGAAGTCAACTGCGATTGACTTTCCAGACGTTGGTAGATTGCAACACCCATCATCCTTGGCCTCTGTATTGATCCTACTGGCTAAGGCTGATGATGCGAGCTAGGCACCGCCCAGTTAGGTTGCTTAAAGACATTCAACAGATTATAATTTGAAGAAACTCCAGAAGAAGAGTTGATATTTGTGACCAAGGCAACACATATTAATATGTTGTTATTTGTGAACCAGGCTTCATTCGTGGTCCAGAAAGAAAGTCACTACCAATGGGAGAAGATCGCTGAGTTTGGAAGTAAAAACTGCATTTGTCTCTGCTAGCTTGGAATCCAGATGGTTGAAACTGGAAGGAGAGTAGCTACAAAAAGTGGGTACACACAAGTTTTGGGGATTTCCACCACTCTCGTCCACTAAAGGACGGGAGTCTCGCTACATATGGACTTTCTCCTCGAGATACTGTTGGGTAGGTCATCCCAAACTGGCTCAGAAGCCTCCCTGATCAGGGAGATGCAGTCACACAGCTCTATCATGATGGTATAATGATTGAATTATGACAGGACAATGAGGAAAGCTGTGGTAGCTCCTGGAATCAATTTGGGCTGGTCCCTCTTGCTCAGACTCACAAACTTCACTGGAGCATTGTCGGCAGGAAAAAGGAAGCCAGAGGACAACATCGTGTGAAGCACAATTCAATATGAACTCTGTCGGTATTTTCTAATACTTCAGAAATAAAAGGAAGTAGCAATCTACTCCTTTGGTGCTTCTACCCCTCACCAAAACTGTAGAGTTCTTTGCTGGCATTGGATTTCATGGGAATTCTTAGAAGCTTCTTCAGTGTTATATGGTGGTACCAGATGAGTGGCATGTTCAATGTCTTCATATTTTAACTACTGTAGAAGATTGGCCAACGGTCACAAAATATGTTGAGTGTAGTTTTTGGGGAGCACATTTTGAAGCTTAATTGCTATGGTCCCCAAGAGCCCACAGACATCAGAAGGGGGTTCTCCGATAATCCACAAGGGCACCCGACAAACTTGGGTGTAGCTTTTGGAGGGCATGTTCTGAAGCTTAATTGATATGGTCCTCAGAGTCTGTGGGCATCAGAGAAAGATTCTCCTATAATCTTTGCCAAACTTTATTTGCAACATGAGGGTAGCAGTTCTTGGAAGCTGTGCCAAGGACCGGAATGGTTTATGCAATCCTCCTTCATTTGTTGTAACTATTGGAAATTCTTCCCCCTGTGACAATTAAGCTAAGATCGAAAAACAACCAAGGCCAATGATGCAATAGAAGGCATTATTCATCTCAGCTTGATTGCCATACTGGGGAAAGAAAAGGAATACAAATAAGGATTATCCCATTCTCTTGGTTGTCCCTGAAGATCAAACGGCAATTCACTTTAAAATGTTTCTTTCCGTCCATGCCAAGAGAAGTTTTGCCTCCCATGTTATTTTGACATGCCGAGTTGTAGCTGAGAAGCCAAGGGACAAACTTGAAGTTAAAAAAAAAAAAAGTAAAAAAAAATCAGTGGCATTCAAACTAGGAAGATTGTCTGGCACTGGAAAATATTTTGTCCCTCTGCTTCACGACACAATGTCCAAATTCCACTTCTCCTTTTAAAACTGCTTCCTGTCAGAAGTTCTGAAGATGTGCGTGTTCTGCTTCAGGGGGAGAAACAGAAACTGTATATACAATGCTGGACTTGCCAAGAATCTTTTAGAACAAAAGAAAAGAAAAAGAGGCAATACATGTACACACGCACACAGAGTTGGCAGACAGTCTGGCCATTTGGGAGAGGAGGAGGAGGAGGAGGAGGAGGATGGGGAAAGGAGAAGAGGAGGAGGAGGAGGAGAAAAGGAGGCGGAGGAAGAGAACAGGAGAAAGAAAGAGAAGGACAAGAAGAGATGGAGGAAAATAAAATAAGAAGAGGAGAAAGGAGGAGGATGGGGAAAGGAGAAAAGGAGGAGGAAGAAAGGAGAAGGTGGAGGAGGAAAGGAAAAAAGGAGGAGGAGAAGAGAAAAGGAGAAAGAGGAGCAGAAGAACAAGAAGAGAAGGAGGAAAAGAAACTAAGAAGCAAAGGAGAAAGGAGGAGGAGGAAGAGAAAAGGAGAACGAAGGAGGAGGAAAAGAAAAGGAGAAAAAGGAAGAGGAGGAGGAGGAAGGAAAGAAGGTTCTTTCAGAACGCTGGAACGAAATTAAACCTGGTCTCTGGAGTCCTGGGACATCTCACAGCCTAATGGACACATTTATTGTCCCTTAAGCCAGCTCTTGTTTCAGATTCATTGATCTATGTGGGAATCCCCAACACAACGCTAAGTTGTCCTTAGTATGTACACAGTCACACATTTCTGAAGGGGAAGGGTTCAAATCCCAGCCCACAGGCTCCGCAAGTTCTCCCCTGAGCCAAATTTGAAGCTCCTTGTGTTGGGAGGTCAGAAGTAGACCAGGCACACAAATCTTCTAAGGCGTTTTTCGTGTTTACTTGGCTCCATCCTGCCTCTCGTGTAGAGTTGACAACATCCACCTGCTCCTTTGGTGACATCAATATGTTTCTACCACGCTTCCAGTCGTCCCTGGAGGCCAACGATGACGGTGAGGATGATGATGTAATGCTTACTCCAATCCTGCATGTAGTTACATTCACTCTGGGAATGTAACCTCATAAACGAGATGGAGGAACTCAACTCTTGAAACCACCAGCCGTTTGGTCCCCATGAAAAATAGGCACGACTTTCAAGCCATAAAGTAGGTTTCTCTAGGGGTGGAGTGGAACTTTTCAGCTGTCCACAGCATAAAAAAAAAAAGGTTATGAGATCAGAAGGCAAGATCAACACAATAGCGTAGATGGAACTTAGATAACAGATAACCAGAGTTGGAAGGGGCCTTGAAGCTCATCTAGTCCAAGCCCTCTGCCCAAGCGGGAGACCCTACACCATTTCTGACCACTGGCAGTCCAATCTCTTCTTGAAAGCCTCCAGGGATGAAGCTCCCACAACTTCTGAAGGCAACTTCGGTTCCATGGGTTGATTGTTCTCACTGTCAGAAAATTTCTCCTTATTTCCAGATTGAATCTCTCCTTGTTCAGTTTCCATCCATTGTTCCTTGTCTGGCCTTCGGGGGCTTCGGAGAATAACTTGACCCCCTTCCTCCTCTCTTTGGCAGCCCCTCAAATATTGGAAGGCTGTTCTCCTGTCTCCCCTGGTCCTTCTCTTCCCTAGACTAGCCAGGCCCAGTTCCTGCAACTGTCCATCGTATCTTTTAGCCTCCAGTCCCCTAATCATCCTGGTTGCTCTTCTCCGCACTTTTTTTTGAGTTTCAACCTCTTTTTTATGATATGGTGACCAAAACTAGATGCAATACTCTAGGTGTGGTCTTACTAAGGCTTTGTAAAGGTAGTACCTCTCTTGATCTTGATTGTATCCCTCTGTTAATGCAACTTAGGATTGCATTGGCTTTTTTTGGCGGCTGCTGCACACGGCTGGCTCCTATTTAGCTCAGTAGTGTAGGCACGACAACAAGTTGAGATGAAAACCTACCCTAAATAATAATTATCGAAAAAATGAGAGTATTTGTCCCACCTCAAATAATCTCACAATCAACCCAAGATATAAGCTGGGAAAAAACGACAGATGGATGTCGATCGATGGTGAACATGCTAAGAAAGGCAAAATAAATTGCAGAAGAGTCAAGATGGGGAGCCATTTCTTGGTCGAAGTGGAGGTTGTCACACAAGAGAGAAAGTGTCACCCCTGAAATGAGAAACAGTGTTGTGGTTCACCGGCAGCCTGCGGAGATGGCAGCAGAACCAGACAGTGGGGAGGAACATGGGCCGGTCCGGGAGTCTGGGGAGGACTCGGACAAGGGTCCTGCATCCGATGCAGAGATGGGGCCAGGAACATCTGGGAGTTAAGTGCTGACTCCGGAGCCTCCAGAATCTGGCAGTAGCAAGGCAGAGGAACAAGGGGAGCCTGTTCCCAGTGTGTGCTTGCACAGAGCTGCTAGAAGGCAAGAGCAGCTGAGACAAAAGGGGTGACTTGGGAGTAAGGCTTGGGGGTGATTGCCCCTCCCCTGAGGTATAAAGGAGGTGCAAAGGGAGGGGAGCCTTTGCAGGAAGCAGCTCTGTTTGTTCTGGTTGGTTTAAACTCTGAAGCTCCATGATGACTTTGTACTTTGTTTGGTTGTTTTTTTTTTCCCAGTTACTTTGGCAATTTAGTTGTTGGCAGCCATTCAAAGGAGAGAAAGGTGGGTGCTTATCTCAAGGGACTGTTTGGGACTCATTACGGGCTGGGAATGCACATAATTCCCAGCGCTGAAATAAAACAAGAGTTGTTTGAACTAAGCATGTGCGTAATTATGGTCTCAGGAAGCTTTGGTCAGAACAAACAGCACAACTTTTTGGCTGTGGACATGAGTGAAAGGAACTTCTGTCCCTTAGCAATTTTATGGATCTAAAAAATCCCAGGGATCTGTCCCACCCCTACTGAATTTTTGAGGAAATACAAAATATACCCTGCCACCCAAGTTTACGTAGATTATTTCATATCAACATGGAATTCTGCACTTGCCTTCTTCACCTTTTCTTCTTTCTCTGCCATGCTCAGGGACACACAGATGTCCAACTAACTCCAATAATGTCCCCAACAGGAGGTAGCCATCTGGTGTCATCGAAGTGTGTTGGATCTCAGCCAGACAAAATATTTTTTCATTGTCCATGCTGGCTGAAAGGAGTTGGAAGTCCAAAATAAAGGATGCCAGGTTGTCCATTCCAGATCGAGGAGTTTTCTGGAATTTCAAACGGAACTTTTCCAAAAACTACTACTGGCACTGGCAATGAATCATTGGATTTCCTGTATATAAAAAAAATTAACCACCCCCCCGCCCCATTTTTTAAAATTCCATTACTATATCTGGGATTGTCTTTGTGGCCTGAAAAGGTCTTCCTTCTCCATCCTCTGGCTCTTTCTTAACATCTAGATCTTCAGCAGTCAAACTCAAACCAACCATTTTATTTAAAAAGTGGACTTCTTTGCACAGCGGTTTGGCTGTTGATGATTCAAAGCTATTTAATGCTCAATCAAGTTTAATTTAAAACAACAACAACAACAAGACTTAACTGCTCAGAGTCCAGGCTGTGGAACATGGCCAGGTTGAGGAGAGATGATAAGGAACAACAACTAGAGGGAAAACATTTTGCAACTATAGAAGAAAATATCTGTAACACGGGGTTGAACTGTGGGGTCCTTAGTGCTCTCTGAGCTTGGTGGTTTTCTTGCAGGAGTTTCACTACCCAACTAGGTAACATCATCAGTGCTAGAAGAGAGTGGGGTAGGTGTATTTCTACATACTAATAGCTTGCCCTGTCAGAGTTTGTGGGAGTCAGCTTGCTAACATGAGAATAACCGAACTCAGAGAGCACCAGGGACCCCACAATGTGCAACGATTTCTGCAGCCCTGAAAAGATCCGAAACCTAGCAGAGAAGCAACACAAACTTCAGGAGCTTGGAAAAGTGTGACTATTTCCTTTAGAGGTTGGAGTTGTTAAAGCTTTGGCAGTGTGTTGTTGTTTTGGTGGGGAAACTGGACAGGAGGACAGCGCAGCTGGTCTTGGAAAGTGCAAGCCAACGACACCCAAATTGGCTTCTTGGCCCGGAGCCCTCCGTCGCCATAACGCCGCCTGCTGTCCCTTCCTTTCGCCGTCTGGTGCCCAACTGGGGTTTCAGGAAGACCGTCGTCTGCCAGCTCACTTTTGTCTCCCTAGACAGAACTCTTCCCAGTTGTGATTGTTGGTCAGGGAAACACACACAGAGCTGATTGTATTCTGGCCTGTCTCAGAGATTTTTTTTTTTTACAGCTGAGCAGAGGTCGCTGGAAACGGCTGCCTTTTTTTTTGTCTTGCTGGCCCAAGAATGGACCTAAAAGGCCTTCCTGATTTCTCTTCCGGGCTGCGTGGAAACCAACCAGGGCTGATCTCTCTCTCTCTCTCTCTCCCTCTCTTTCTCTCTCTCTTTCTGGAGGCAGCGGTCTGTTTCCACAAATAAATGCTGGACAAAGATAAAGTCACTCGCTTCTCCTGACGTCTTCAGTGGCCCAGCCTCTTGGGCTGAAAATAAGAGGAAACAACATCTCCACCCTGCCTGAACTCCGATCATCTCCTTCTCTGTTTTGTTTTCAAAGCTCAGCTCACCAGGCTGGCGGAGAGAGAGAGAGAGAGAAAAAAAAAGACGAGAAAGGAGGAAGTAGCTATGGAGTCGAGAAACAACCTATGTCTGAACATGGAAGAAAATGGGCAGAAGGTCTCGAGATTCTCCCACATGTTTTCCTAGGAGGAGACCGTTGTTCAGTGCGTGCAAAGAGTCTTTTTATGATCCCCCACAGCTTTTGAGGAAACTCTTCTAGACGAGAACTTCAGAACAGCCGAATTGGAAGGGAGGTCATCTAGTCCAACCCCGTGCTCAAGCAGGAGACCCTATACCAGGGCTCTCCAACCGTGGCAACTTTAAGACTTGTGGACTTCAACACCCAGAATTCCTCAAGTCTTAAAGTTGCCACGGTTGGAGAACCCTGCCCTATACCATTTCAGGCAAATCCTTGTTCAATCTTTTCTTAAAAAATCACCAGTGTTGGAACACCTCCATTCCTAGAGACTAGCCATTCCACTGGTTAGTTGTTCTCACTGTAAGGAAATGTCTCCTTAGTCCTAGATTGCTTCTCTCCTTGATTAATTTCCATCCATTGCTTCTTGTCCAGCCTTCAGGGGGCTTTGGGGAATAAGTTGAACTTCTCTTCTTTAGGGCAGATATTGGAAGGCTGCTATCATGTCAGCCGTGGTCCTTCTTTTCATTAAACAAGATGTACCCAATTCCTGCAACCGTTCTTGATATGTTTCAGCCTCCAGTCCCCTGATTATCTTGGTGGCTCTTCTCTGTACTCTTTCTAAAATCTCAACATTTCTTCTCTAACACGAGAACCAAAACTGGATACAATATTGTTAAGTGTGGTCTTACCAAGGCATCATTTCCTGACCTAGCCCCAAACTAGGTTAGAGAGAGATGAACAAACCACTGGAGAGATAGACAAGAATCCTATGCTGTCCCAGGAACAAGGAGATGCTCCTTCCTTGTTGAACCTGACACCTGGTAAGCTGCAAACCTGACCACATGCCATTCTCTCCTTTTTTTTATTCTAACCGTGTTGAGCAGAGAGACGAAGAATGCTAATCGAATATATATTTTTGTTCAACCCCCACAATTCAAATATATATATTTCTGTTTGACTCCCCTGTTCATTCAGTTTAAGGAACAGGGGAAGAAAAAGAGCTAAGAAACTCAGAGCAGAGAGAACTGTCCTTGCACAACAGTGGGAAAATGAAGAGATCCCTACAGATGAAAATGTAATAATAATACTAAAAAATATTAGAATGCGCAGAGATGGATAGATCAACACTCAAAATAAAGGAGAAGGAAGAAACAGGACACTTTTTAACATGGGACTTATTTTACCAATGGTTAGTTAACCGAAACAGAAGTTAGAAACTTAAGAGTTTAAGAGAATGATTAATTCATATAATGAAGGTGTACTAGTATGGATAAGCTAATATTGCTATTACTATGTGATTATTATCAACGATAAAGTATATTAAAGTCAAGGCCTTGGGAATGTTGAAGGTCCCTTATCAGCTCTCCACTGCCCACACAAATCATTGACAGCCACAGCTGGCCAGAACAGATGAGGCTGGCTTAGGTCAACTAAGATACAGGTTTTTACCTGCTTGTAGGTTGGGAGTAGAGATTGAAGTCAGAAGTTCAGTTCCTCTTTTTAAAATCATCATTATCATCTCTTTAGCACCACTAAAAGTGCCCAGGAAACAGGAGGAGGAGCCCTGCTTTTCAGTGGTGAGTGTTTAATGAACAGAAGTTGTGTGTTTATGTGTGTGTGTCTGTTTTGCAAGTATTTTGGTTGTGTGGATATCTACATGTGTGCTTTAGCTTCTTTTGCCAATTTATCGTATGCACGTGTTTTTTTGTTTTTGTTGTGTGCATCTAAATCTATGTATGAGCTTTCGCTTGTTTTGCAATATTTCTGTGTCTCTGTGATGGTGTGTGTGTGTGTTGTGTTTCTTTGTTTTGCAGCATTTCTGATCTGCCCCCATCCAAGCAGTGTTTGGGCAGGGCAGGAACACGAAGATCAAAAACACAAAATAAGCAATAACGCGCAAGGCAAAATTAACACATCACCCGTAGACAAGGGCCACGCTTAGCTAAAATAGGTAGCCATGATTTAGTTTGACTGGGGAGGCAGAAACCCTAAATTTGATTTAAAAAAACACAACCTATCCACCCGAAATCAATTAAAGACAGAGGTAATATTTCCCCTCCGTGTAATTTAAGCGTTTCCCCCCTTAAAATTGGGATTTATTGGTGGCTTCTCGATGGGAGCCCGTCTCAGAGTTTTTTGAGGCTTAGAGATCAGTCTGAGGATATACAGAATATATCCCAGTCGACGCAGTCCATAAAAAAAGGGTATAAAATCCGACATACTTTAGCTGTCCAGTCCTGCTCACTTCAATGAAAATCAATAATCCTTGGCACGCACGAATACTGCACAAAACAGGGCAGTAAATCCCTAACTAAAACAGACATTAAAACCCACTGAATGGACCAACGGGGGCCATTGTTTTCTGAACAAAGGACTTTGCAGACTTTCTAAGATTTCGCCTCCCCCTCTCTTTCATTCAGAAGGTAAAAATGAGTTTTCTACTTTAGCACTCTCATATATTTCAACTCAGGGCAATTTCTCTGCCCCCAAAGATTGCAATATATTCAGGGGTAGAAAAGAAGTTATCGAGAAAGAGAGGAAGGTAGATGAAAAGCTCAAATGAAGCTACAACCCTCAAATGCAAATGCCTTGTAAGAAGACCCATGGCTAAACTCTTTTCCCCTCTGTTGGGCTTTGGATTCCTGAGACACAACCCTCTTCTATTTCCCAGCTGCAGGAATAAATCTGATTTTCAAGGCGATTGCTAGTTTGGGAGTGGGGGACAAAAATAAATCCCAATAGATATACCTGTTCATCCTTGACTTTGGAAGTAATACATCTTGTATAAACTCTCTGTGCATTATACTTATATTCAATATGTTCATAAACACTCTGTATAGTCGTATATATTCCTTCCTTAGACATATATTCCATATATTCATAGATATTCTGTATATCCATATATAGCTATATATTTTGTATATCTGTATATATATATTTATACTTCATGGCTGTTTTGCACTTCTGGTTAGATGCTAACTGCATTTCGTTGCCTGTGTTCATGAGCAATGACAATAAAGTTGAATCTAATCTAATCTAAAAATCTGTAGAAATTTACCCTTTAAGTAGCTTTCTGTCTGATAGCTCCAAGTTTGCCAAAATGCAGAAAAATAAGCAGAAACTGTTGAATTGGTGCTCTAAATGAGCTTGCCGGGAACTCTTAAAAGAATTGAATCAATGGGCAAATTAGGTATCTCTTCTGCTTTGATCATAGCTATTTCTGAAAGTAGTGTAAGTAACAAAACATGGGGAGATAGATCCCACTTGGGGGAAACGAGCTCTCCATTAATATGCAATTATCCCATGAATGTTTTCAATATCTGAACAACAGCATTTGCAGACTGGAAAGAATACCGAAAAGGCATTTATTTATTTTCTGGGAAGGGGAAGAGGAGAAAATAAAAAAAATCAACGCTGCTTGGAAGGACATCCAAAAGAGGAAGAAGTAGTGTTTTGCTACTTTGGAAAATACCGTATTTGGCATCTAAGTTTAATGCTCAACAACTGGCTAATTGATCTTCCTCCTGATTGGACATTATTTAAGAAAAATGCTGGAGGTGCAACACCAAGAGAGGTGGTGTTTTTATTTCGTGCTCTCAATTTTAGCATCGGCTAAAACTGCAGAGTGAGCTACATACACTTAGGCAGAGTGCTTGTCTTTTTTTTTTTCTTTTTCTTTTTAACCCAGAGACTGAACAGGGCTGTTTATTCATGGGGGCTCTGCTGCCCCCCTTGTATTAGCAGTCAAACTGTGAATCATCTGTTTCCAGAGCTGCAGATGTAGAAGGAACTCAGTGAAGGGAATTCAGTCTTCGCTCCCCATTCAGAGAAACAATGCCAGTTCCTGCTAACAAATGTGGCTTTGTTTTCCCCCCACCCACACACAAAAATTTCTCCCAAACGCCCAGACAAAGAGAGAGAGACAGAGACAGAGACAGAAAGAGAGAGACAGAGAGAAAAAGAGACACAGAGAGATAGACAGAGAGAGAGAGAAAGACAGAGAGACAAAAAGAGCAAAAGAAAAGAGAGAGAAACATAGAGAGAGCGAAACAGAGACAGACAGACAGAGACAGAGAGAAGGAGAAAGAGAGAGAGAGAGAGAGGCAGAGAGAAACAGAGAGAGAAAAACATTTTCCTTAGAAAGTTTTTTCAAGAAGCTACCCTAGAAAATAGAACATCTTAGCATGTTATTTGTATGTACATACATACGCACACATACGCCCAAGTAAGGTTGCAAGAAACAACCCCCCCTCTCTCACTCACACACTCACTCACACACACACACACACACACAAATGCCTTCTCCCAATTTTGATTGTTTTTGTTTTTCCGCTCCATCGTTACACAACTCGGAAATGGGAGCCCTGATCTTAAGCTCCAGCTAACACTTCCCAGGATTTGATTCCTGATTTTAAAGGCTGCTGCAACCCAATTTGTGCACCGTTTGGTCAATAAAAGCCGTAATCAGGGCAGTTGTAAACTTTTGGTTGCTGTTGTTGTTGTTGTTGTGGTGGTGGAGGGACTCTGGCCAGGGCAGTTGGATTATAACCAAAAGCAGTGTGGCAGGACGTGTGAAAGAGAGCACCCTGTTCAGCAAAGCACACAAGCAGGGATGTGTGTGTGGGGGGGGGGGAGAAAAACCTCTCCCGGCCCTGATGAATTTATGATGGAAGGGGGGGAAAAAAGGAGGACATCTGGTTAATCAGCATTAGAAAAGGAGGCACATTTATCTCTTGGGCTAAGATGCTTCTCCTGGGGAGGAAAGCTATGGCCAATCTAGACAGCACACTCAAAAGCAGAGACATCCCCCTGCCAACCAAAGTACGTAGAGTCAAGGCTGTGCTTTCCCCAGTTGCAATGTATGGCTATGAAAGTTGGACCGTAAGAAAGGCTGAGCGCCAAAGAATGGAGGCCTTTGAACTCTGGGGCTGGAGGAGGAGACTCCTGCGAGTCCCTTGGACCGCAAGGCCATCCAACCGGTCTATCTAGTCCAACCCCTTGCCCAAGCAGGAGACCTTGCACCATTTCTGACCGATGGCAGTCCAGTCTTTTCTTGAAAGTCTCAAGTGATGAAGCTCCCACAATTTCCGAGGGCAACTTCTGTTCCATGGATTGATTGTTCTCACTGTCGAGAAATTTCTCTTTATTTCCAGGTTGATTCTCTCTTTGATCAGTTTCCATCCATTATTCCTCGTCTGGCCTTCGGGTGCTTTGGAAAATATCTTGACCCTTTCCTCCTCTCTGTGGCAGAAATGACCCTCCTGATGCAAAATCTTTGCATCTGCAACCAGGTCAAGCTGCCTCAAACTTTCTTCCCTCCTTCCTTGACAACTTCCTCACCCAACATCTTCCACTCCTGGGTCTCCCTTATCTAAAGAGCGTCCAGTCTTTGTTTCAATCCGCCAAAGCAAGGCTCTTCAAACTTGACCGCTTGAAGACTGGTGGACTTCAATTCCCAGAATTCCTTCTCCAGTCATGTTAACTCAGGAATTCTGGGAGTTGAAGCCCACCAGTCTTAAACTTTCCAGGCTTGAAGACCCTTGAGCCCAAGGCTAAACTTCAGCAACAGTCCTATTGCTACCAAGAAGCTTTGAGATCTTCCAAAGGTTGGGTTTCCCTCCCTTGCTTGCTGCTAGCTTTGGACAAAGAGGAATTTTTCAAAACCCACAGACTCACAACTCCAGAGGAGGACCCACAAGATGTGCCCAGGGTCACAGCCCTGTGGAGTTTTCCCCCTGGTTGCTTAGTGCTCCCCTCCACCCACCCAGGTTTAGCAGGAGGAGGCATGACTTGTTATTCGATGACACGGTGGCTCAGTGGCTAAGATGCTGAGCTTGTCGATCAGAAAGGTCGGCAGTTTGGGGGTTCGAATCCCTAGCACTGCGGAATGGAGTGAGCTCCCGTTCCTTGCTCCAGCTTCTGCCAACCTAGGAGTTCGAAAGCTTGTAAAAAATGCAAGTAGAAAAATAGGGACCCCTTTGGTGGGAAGGGAACAGCGTTCCATGCACCTTCAGATATTTAGTCATGCCAACCACATGACCACAGAGACATCTTCAGACAGTGCTGGCTCTTCGACTTTTTAACGGAGAGGAGCACTGCCCCCTAGAGCCGGAAACATCTAGCACATATGTGTGAGGGGAACCTTTAAGACTCGTGGACTTCAACTTCCCATGGCTGGCTGGGGAATTCTGGGAGTTGAAGTCCACGAGAAAGTTGCAAAGTTTGGAGAGAGCCCTCTTCTGAAATCTACCTTTTACCTTTATGACTTGTTAACCTGCTTTGAAATAGGCAGCATTCCTTACCGTGTAATTACCGACTTTCTTCTTGTCTAAGTTGAACCTCACCTTGATAAGCCCACATCAGCCCCATTAGTGCCTCCAGGCCAGAGCAAAGTTGGGATGTTCCTCGCCAGAACTTGCCTGGCATTAAGGTGGATAAGACAGCTGCTGCAGACAGCAGGGACCTTAGGGTGGAGGTGGAGGGAAAGAAGGGAGGTGGCTGGGTGCGTTGTTGAGAGGGAGAAGAGTGTCAGGGCAATGTGTGTGTGTGTGTGTGTGTGTGTATGTGTGCATTGAGAGTTGTTCCTGTTGTCAGCTGCTCCGGATGCAGGAGGAGAAATTTTTCTCTCCTTTGTATTCTGGAGAAGGAACTTAAAGGGCGTCATCTTGTTGGAGCAAAGTATCTTCTTGGACTCGGTAAGAGTCACGTCCCCCTTTGGGACACGGTCAAGAAAAAGTGAGAGCTTTGATCACATTTTGCTAAAATAAAACCACCCTGCAGAAGTGACATCAATATAATGCCTTGTCCCATGGAAGGGGGCAAGGAGAGACAACCTCAAAGAAACCCTATAGCAGGGGTCTCCAACCTTGGCTCCTGGAAGCCTGGCGGACTTCAACTCCCAGAGTTCCACAGCCAGCAAAGCTGGCTGTGGAATTCTGGGAGTTGAAGTCCGCCAGGCTTCCAGGAGCCAAGGTTGGAGACCCCTGCCCTATAGCAACCTCAACTAAGAAGGGTTGAGGTCACCAGAAGAGCAAGATCCAGAATTGTGTATCTCCCTGGACTCCTGAAGTGGTAAAAGAGGAAATAAAACAGAAGACTCCTCCCATGGAAGGAGTTATTTAAGCTACCAGATCCTGTGATCCAAAGGACCATCCATCTTCCACTGGGAACATCTAGAGAAGAATGGTGTGTCTGGTTCCATGGTTGACTTGCTCTTACACTCAGGAAGGCTTCAATCAGAACTTGCTTTCTTGGAATGTTTCCCTGCATGTGTGGGGTGAAAAGGAAATTGGTCTCACCTTTTGGGGGGCATTTGAAGAGCTGGTCCCATATCTTCCCCTATAGTTGTCTTTTTTCAAGACAAAATACACCCAGTTCCTTCAATCTTTCTACCTAGATTTCAGAAGAGGGCTCTCTCCAAACTTTGCAACTTTCTCGTGGATTTCAACTCCCAGAATTCCCCAGCCAGCTGTGGAAAGTTGAAGTCCACAAGTCTTAAAGTCCACAAGTCATAGTTTGGAGACTCATGGTTTAGAATAGCCCGCAAAGGTTAAGAAAACAAACTTAAGATGTGTCGAATCTCATTGACCAGTGAAGGTACGAGCAACAGTTTAACCCCTTCAACACAACTTCTACTTGTTCTTTACACAATGAAATCAGTCTAGTGGAATGTGGACAAAAAAAAGAACTTGCAGCCAGCATTCTAGACTCCAGAGGGACTTGTGTTAACAGCCTGCATTCAAGAAGGATTCTTGAAGTCATCTACACACTATTTCACTGCTTCTTCTGAAATTTTGAGGGCATGTTAGGGACATCCTTACATTACAAGCTTGGCCTGCCTCTAAATACCCATAGCGGTGAGCCTGCTCCTCACTACTTGCTCTGGGCCTCCAAGAAGCTGTCTTTCATCTCTGCTTCTCTTTCTTTCCCTCTTCCTCCTTCTCTCTCTCCTCTGGGGGTGAAGGCAGAGGTATTCTTGGAAACAGAGACTTTGTTTGAAGATAGTACTTTCCTAACTTCCCTTTCTTTCTTTTCTTTTTTTTAAAATGGAAAGAATGCAAATGAATTCAAAGAGAAAGAGGCATGGAGCACAGCAGGTCCTAGAAGAGAAGTTGTTGGTTGGCCCTTATTAACATTCCAGGCAAATCTAGACAGCATAACTAAAAAGCAGAGACATTCCCCTGCCAACCAAAGTGTGTAGAGTCGAGGCTGTGGTTTTCCAAGTTGCAGTGCATGGCTGTGAAAGTTGGACCATAAGGAAGGCTGAGCACCAAAGAATGGAGGCCTTTGAACTCTGGTGCTGGAGAAGACTCCTGTGAGCCCCTTGGACTGCAAGGCCATCCAACCGGTCGGTCCTAGAGGAGACCAACCCTGACTGCTCTTTAGAAGGCCAGATCCTGAAGATGGAACTCAAAGACTTTGGCCACCTCATGAGAAGGAAGGACTCCCTGGAGAAGAGCCGAATGCTGGGAAAAATTGAAGACAAACGAAGAAGGGGACGGCAGAGGAGGAAGTGGCTGGATGGAGTCACTGAATCAGTCACCATGAGCTTAAATGGACTCCAGAAGATGGCAGAGGACAGGAAGGCCTGGAGGAATGTTGTTCATGGGATCACGATGGGTTGGACATGACTTCACAACTAACAACAACGACATTCCAGGGATCATAGTAGTTGTCTAGCAGGTCCTCTACTCATTACAGAATACCTTATGCCACCAGACTCGAAATTCTAGACCTAGAAAACTAGAACTATGCTGCTTCGGTCCGATCTAAGTATAGCATATAAAATCATACATTGCAATGTCCTACCTGTCAATGAATACTTCAGCTTCAACCATAACAATACAAGAGCACACAATAGATACAAACTCAAGGTTAACCACACCAAACTTGATTGCAGGAAATACGACTTCAGCAACAGAGTGGTCAATGTCTGGAATACTCTACCTGCCTCTGTGGTTTCTTCCCCAAACCCCAAAAACTTTAACCTTAGACTGTCTACTATTGACCTCACCCCTTTCCTAAGAGGTCTGTAGGGGGCGTGCATAAGCGCACCAACGTCCCTACTGTCCCTGTCCTATTGTTTCTTTTTATTTTTCTTACATGCACCCATCTGATGTATTCATAACTATGTTTATACTTATACCTGTTATCTTATAATCGCTTGACAAAATAAAATAAATAAAACATAAATAAAAAGTACTGCTTCCCCTGGTAGGTTCTTTGCAAACCATTTTCTCTTCTTTGATCAATCACCGTAGGCCTTTTGAATACCTTCCTGCCCCAGGTATATCCTTCAGAGCCCCAGTTTCCTACAACATGAAACACCCCCCCACCCTGTATCGATACTTGTCAATGTTTAACAATCAAGGCTTTGAGCTTCAGATGAAGAGAGACTAGATCCGATCCGATCTCCTCATTCTCCCAGGGAAGAGGCATTTTTGACAAACTGTCTGGTTGAGCTACAGACAAGATCTAAGATAGGAGTGGCTGGAATGAAAACACAGGCTGGTCCAAGAAGGTTTAGTTTTTGGAATGCAACCTCGAGATCTCTAAAATAAAAGACACGTAAAGCACGCAGCAGCCCAGCGCAACCCACATCTCTCCACTAACCCCCCCCCCCCCCCCGCCCATGGTCTACCCTCCAGCGCCTGCTCCCCCCTAGGCTGTTCCTGGACCTCGGTCAAAAAATCCCACTCTCTGCCTGATTGTTCTTTCCTCTTCCTGGCTATTGTCCACATTCTTTTTCCCCTCTGGAAATACTTGCCACGCTCCAGGATGAAGAAGACTTCAGTGGGAAACAAACAAGGCTGACCTGAATCACATTTGCAAAAATAACATCTGCATAAAAGAGAAGGGGCCAGTTGGAAAGATGCGGAGACTCTGGAAAGCATGCGGCAGAGGTGATATTCAGCAGACTCTGACCACTTGTGGAGAACCAGTAGCGGAAATTTGGAATAGTTTGGAGCACCTGCAAATATCGCCTCTGACTGGCCCTGCCCCCCCCCCCATCTATTCTCCGCTTCCCATTGAGTCTCAGCTGATCGTCTGGGTCTTCTTTGGTTGCCCTGCACAGGAGAACAGAGCTGGAAAGCAGGTGAGTGGGGTGGGGAAGGAAGGGGGATTTTGCAGTATATCCTTCCCCTGCCACGCCCACCGAGCCATGCCATGGCAACCAAGCCACGCCCACAGAACCAGTAGTAAAAAAAATTTGAATCCCACCACTGGCGTGCAGAGAAGAGCAATGAAGATGATTAGGAGACTGAAGACTAATATAAAGAACGGTTGCTGGAATTGGGTTTGTCCAGTCTAATGAAAAGAAGGACCAGGGGAGACATGAGAGCAGCCTTCCAATATCTCAGGGGCTGCCCCAAAGAAGAGGCAGTCAAGCTCTTCTCCAAAGCACCTGAGGGCAAGACAAGAAGCAATGGATGGAAGCCCATCAAGGAGAGAAGCAACCTAGAACGAAGGAGACATTTCCTCATCAGTGGAACAATTTGTCCCCAGAAGTTGTGGGCGCCCCATCACTGGAGGCTTTTGAGAAGAGACTGGAAGCCATTTGGTATTGGGTCTCGTGCCAGAGCAAAGAGTTGGACTAGAACAGGGAGTCTCCAACCTTAGCAACTTGAAGACTTATGGACTTCAACTCCTAGAATTCTGGGACTTCAAGTCCACAAGTCTTAAAGTTGCTAAGGCTGGAGACTCCTGAACTAGAAGACCTCCAAGGTCCATTCCAACTCTGTTAAACTGTTATTCTAAAACTCACTGAAGATAACCCTCCACTGCTCTTTCAGAAAAGACCACAAAGAAATCACATCCCGAGTTATTCTGATCATGGGTCATAAGAAGGTCTGGATAATGAATCCTTTCTCCTCATTCAACACTCATTCGAGCTCCATTCAGGCTGAACTCCTTCATCTTGATCTGATCCTTTCTGGTTCTGACAGACTACAACTCCCATCTCCTCCAAGCCGTATGGAGGCCCTGTAGAGAGCTTCATCCTTGGGAAGTTGGATGGAGAATCTAATATTTTCACATTACGTTCAGCATTACAGCCCAGAACGTAGGAAAGTTGTCTAGGGAGCTAGAATCTAGAGCTGGAGTCTCAATTCTAAGAAGAGTCTAGAATGTTGGAAGGTCAATTTCACAAACCTACAACCAGTATGAAAAGACCTAGAAAGACCAAGTCCACACAACTGAGGACTTTGTCCTGTATACAGCCGTACAAAATTGGGGAAATCTAGGTTGGAACGTTGGTGGAGAACCAAGGAAACGTAGCAACCAATGCCTCAAAATTACCTACTGCCTCGCAATTTATCCCGCCTTGAAGGATGGTTTTGAGAATTTATATATATAAAAGCAAAATACCACTCATGCACCATCACAAAATTTCCAGAACCATAAAGCCTACAAACTTGAAATTTGGCACGTAGGTTCTTCTTGGCTTCTAGGGGCTCACTAAGAAAGGATTTTTCAAAATGATTATCAGAGCATTATTATTATTATTATTATTGTTGTTGTTGTTGTTGTTGTTATTGTTATTACTACTCTCTGATGCTAAGGAGTTCTATTCCCCCTCCCCACCTGGAAAGAAATCTCTTCCAAATGCAAAACACAAATAGAGGAGAGGGGTTTCAGTTTCAGAGCAGCAACCATCTTTAGTACAGAACAGTTGAGCTAAGCCACGCCCAGGCTCCTTGCTGTCTCCTTCCTGCCCACACAGCAAATATTGTTTCAGTTTCCAAACAGCCCTCAACTCTCTCACACACTGACAGGATACTAGCCAGATGAATACTGATGGATGCTGGTAGGCAGAGGCAGAATGTTTTCCCCTTATTTTCTTCCCCAAAAACTAAGCCTGACCACATAGTTTTGCAGCGAAGCACAAGTATCCAGCTAGTAAGGAGATAAGGAAGACAGTTTATTGCCATTAAAAAAAGGAAGAAGGAGACAGACACACATATAACGCAGCCGGTGAGAACAAAAGGGGAAGATAGACCTATGCAATAATGTGCTTCTGATTTATTTAATACGGGGAAAGTGCATGGCGATAGTAGGAGCATGATAACCATAACTGCTACCTTTGGCTGAGAACGAATGCTAGAAATTGACGGAGGAATATTCATTTTATGTTTCAATGGGGAAACTTTCCCTGGAAAGCAACAGATTGAGTAAGAAGCTGAATCCTCCCATTGCTCTTTCTATCTTCTCCAAATTTAAATTTCGGTTTGCACCTTTTCCTGCTGGCTTGTGGGGACCTCCCTTGGCGAAGGATGGCCAGGGGTTAAAAGGTACAGAACCTCTCGAGTCATCCAGAGAACTGAAATTCCTTTTTTTTTTCAAAAGGGCCTGATTCATTGTTGGGGATGAATTCCTTGCTCCTAATTAGAGAGGCCAAACCTGTAACGTGGAAATTATTAAACCACATTCTTGCTTTGAGTGACTCCACTAATCCAGAATGTACACCTGTGAGCCTCAGCATGCTAAGTCTAACACGTGGAATGGGCCCAACCTAGAGAGCTTGTAGGAGACAACTAATCGAGGAGAGAAGCAAACCTAGAACTTAAAGGAGAAATTTCCTGACCAGGAGGACGATGAATCATCATGACGTCTTACCTTCAGAAATTGTGGGTGCTTCATCCCTGGAGGTTTTAAGAAGAAATTGGGACAACCGTTTGTTTCGAGTGGTATAGGATCTCCTATTTGAACAAGGGGTTGGACTAGAAGACTTCCAAGGACCTTTCCAACTCTTGTTATTCTGAGCTTCTGCAAACTCACAGACTTGGGTTGACCTGGCGAAGGGATTTGGGGACTCTAAGAAGGACGTTCTTCCTTACTTTTCTGCTCCTCATATCCTGTATCGTGCCACTGTTTCCCCTCTCTTGAGTTTTCGATCCACTGAAGTGACCCAGTCAATGGGAACTGAAAGCATTCTCAGGATTGTTATTGTTTTTAAACCACGACGAGATTTACTGTCTGGAATGAAAGAGGCCTCTTCATCCAAGCGCCTCACAATCACCTTTGATGCTTTCGATCAGTCCCTCTTCATGCTAGCAGCCACATACCCAACATCCTCAAGACCTTGTGAGAGATTGTTTCAATGGGTACAATCAACCTTGTAACTTGTACCTTGAATTGTATCTTTCAATGGGTACAATCAACCTTGTACCTTGAATTGTACCTTTCAATGGGTACAATCAACCTTGTACCTTGAATTGTACCTTTCAATGGGTACAATCAACCTTGTATCTTGTACCTTGAATTGTATCTTTCAATGGGTACAATCAACCTTGTACCTTGAATTGTACCTTTCAATGGGTACAATCAACCTTGTACCTTGAATTGTACCTTTCAATGGGTACAATCAACCTTGTAACTTGTACCTTGAATTGTATCTTTCAATGGGTACAATCAACCTTGTACCTTGAATTGTACCTTTCAATGGGTACAATCAACCTTGTATCTTGTACCTTGAATTGTACCTTTCAATGGGTACAATCAACCTTGTACCTTGAATTGTACCTTTCAATGGGTACAATCAACCTTGTACCTTGAATTGTACCTTTCAATGGGTACAATCAACCTTGTACCTTGAATTGTACCTTTCAATGGGTACAATCAACCTTGTAACTTGTACCTTGAATTGTATCTTTCAATGGGTACAATCAACCTTGTACCTTGAATTGTACCTTTCAATGGGTACAATCAACCTTGTATCTTGTACCTTGAATTGTACCTTTCAATGGGTACAATCAACCTTGTACCTTGAATTGTACCTTTCAATGGGTACAATCAACCTTGTACCTTGAATTGTACCTTTCAATGGGTACAATCAACCTTGTACCTTGAATTGTACCTTTCAATGGGTACAATCAACCTTGTACCACAAGCTGGGGTGACCTTTTGGCATCAAAGTAGATCAGAGGGCTCTGCAAAACAGGGTCAAGAAAACCAGGACGAGGATTACAAAGTTGTGATTGAAACTCTTTCTGTTGTTATTGTTGTTTCTAATGCATGTTGCGTATACCAGGCTAAGCTTCAACTGTAGCATTGTGGCTCTCATCCCAATCTTTTTGAGACTTATGGACATCCCTGAAGATCAAGCAGTCCAGTCCAGCATCCATGTAAGAAACCTGCAAGCTGTTGTGGCCTGCCAACGGCGCAGACTCGGACAGCGAGAAGGTTGGGGAGGTACCTGGGCCAGCCCTGGAGTCTGGGGAAGGCTTTGATGAGGGCTCTGCGTTGGAGGCAGAGATGGGGCCAGGGCCGTCTGACAGTTATCAGCAGCCTTCAAAGTTGGAGATCAGTGGGGAAGAAGAACAGCTGGAGCCTGTTCCCAGTGTGCGCATGCACAGAGTTGCCAGAAGAAGGGAACAGCTAAGGAACAAGGGTTGACTTGGGAGTAAAGGCTCAGGTAGACGGTGAATGGCCCCTCCCATAGGGAATAAAGAAGAGCAAAAGGGGAGTGGGGTTTGCAGGAGACAATTAGTTCAATTCATTAGGGTGAAGGTCTGTTCCTGACTTCTTGCCAAGTATTGTCTTCTACAGAGTGGTGTTTGGAAGATATCGGCCTGGCAACTCTGCCAGCCTGATAAAGGTCTGCAGTTGTGCAATCTCTTGAAAGACTGTTCGCCGGGACTTTGCTGGAGAGGAATTCACTTTAAACTAAATAAAAGCGTTTTTGTGTGGACGAGGAGTCGGCTTTGTGCTTTTGGGAAGCCTAGGTCAGAACACAAACTTTTCCTGGTATTTAATATCCACAGCCTACAATTCGGGGTCTATGACCATTCACTGCAGCCAACTCACCACAGCCAACTAGTAGTAGAGGAAGAGTTACCCTAACATCAAAGAAATGGTGGAATAGAATAATTAAAGAAAGGATCTACGATTGCGCTGAAATGGACCAACTTACTCTAAAATTAAAAGAAAAGGAAGATTCAATGTATTTTACAGTTTGGGAATACTCGTACAAATGGATAAATGACAGAAATAAGCGAGGAAATAAGGAATGAATAGTACAAGAAAGATAATGAGAACAACCAGGAATATGAAATATGCGTGGGAACAATAACTGATATGTAAGCACCGTCAAAATGGTTTGTAACGTTTATAGTGTTTTTTGTCTTAATGAGTTGTATTGTATTTTGCATTTGATGTTTTTCAATGTTTAATAAAGGTTTTTCTATTTTTTTAAAAAAAGAAAGGATACAAATGGAGGGACAGAATGAAAGGTGCATGACAAACATTAAAAAAAATGATGTTTATTTATTTCCAATTGTTAAAATTGAACTGCTAAATTGCCCCATGGCAAGTTGGCCCTGGTTCTGTGTAAATTTGATGGTAGTCTCCGATCACTTTTGAACTTCTCAGGTTGTGCAAAGTTACAGATCCTATTTCTATCCTCTGCCTTCCTGTCCACATCTCGACTTCAATGCATTTCATAAAGTACCACATTGGAGAAATGTCTTTGATCGGTTTCAAAGACTTGTAAAATGACAGCAGTTTAAGATAAAACCCAGCCGGGAAGACATTTGATACAACATCTGAAGAAATTCCTTGCTAGTTAACCAAATGAATTCATATCACAGGTATTTTCAAGGGTGTTTAAGCTACAGGTAAAGGCCCGTTTCATCCCAAGCTTGAGTCTTAATCATTTTGTGGACACGAACCTACAGGTTTCTTGCCAATAATAAGAGAAATGGTCGAGCTTTCTTGCTCATTGCCAAACCAGGTAAAAAGAAGATTTCAAACCTGCTTAACTTTATGAAAATGAAGCAAAATCAGATAGTTTGGATGGACTCTTTTGATTAAATTAGGAAGTTCCCTTAAGGAAAAAGCCTCTCCTTTTTCTTAAAAATTAATAAAAACTTGTATGGACATATGAATAATTGGATAATTTCCCCATTCTGCAATTAATCAACAGATGTTTCCAATCTTCCCTTGCAAAAAAAGAGAATTGTTGGAAGAAAAACTTGTTAGCACCACCAAGAATGGCGATAACCTACTTATCTCTCTATAGTTTGCTTTAGGGATCCTCCTTGGAATGCCCAGTTATAAATGCCCAGTAATAAATTCATTAAAGCTCTTTAAAAGAATTGCCCTGACCCTTTACTGGCTTGTTATTCAGAAATGGCTTAAGCAGCGATATAAAGGCAGGCTTGTCATTAGTGACATAATTAATGTTATAAGTCCTCCCTAGTTGCACAAAAAAATAAAAATAACACCAGCCAGGCATCTACAAGTTTACTGAACTGATTTGAAAAATGTGAATATTCTCAGTGCTCGTATTTATCATCATAATAGACTGGAGCTTTTATTGTTCTAAGAAAAGATCCCCACACCTGTCCCCTTGGCACCAGGATAAAGAGAGGAAATTGAGAAAAGGAAATAAATGGAATCTTTATTGCCCAACAGAGAAGGCGTCATCAATCCTCCAGCCTTCAGCCCCCTTGAATTTCCTCCTTTTTTCTTCTACAGCAAGGATGACCATCCTTGACAATTTTAATATCTGCGGACTTCAACTCCCAGAATTCCCCACCTGGGCAAATGCATTCAGAGGGATAGGTCTATGGGGATTCTCAAATCATCCAGGTCATGGTTGTCCCAAATATCCTTTTTTTTTTTTCAAGAGATAAGTGGACTTTGTGTTTTTGCTCTGAAGAGGTTTTACTTCTCATCCCAGAAGCTTCCTCAGCTTCTCTCAAAAGCTTCTTCTGCTCTCAGAGTTGAAGAAGCTTCTTGGGTGAGAAGCGAAATGTCTTCAGAGAAAAAATCCAGAAAATCCAGTTGCCTCTTGGGAAAAAAAAAAAAAAAAGCACTTTTGGGTTCAGAGAGATGGTTAAATAAATCATTAATCCCTGATGTTTCATTCTCTCAATGCAGGCAGTCCTTGACTTACAATCGTAATGGAGCCTGCCCATTATGGTCAGTAAGTTAAGTCAGTACTCGGTTGTTCATGATGGGATATTTTTTGCTGACAACCAGGAATAAACACTTGTTTTTGGTGAAAACATCATAAAATGTACAAAATGTCTGTGGTCCCGTGATCACAGATGCTGCAAAAATGGCCGTAAATGTGAGTGGTTGTGGAGTCTTCATAATGCAGTCACATGACTATGGAGGGAATATTGGAACATTGGAACTGGGTTCTAAGTCCCTTTTGTCCATCGTACCTTCTGTTGTCAAGTGATTGGACTTAAGTCAAGGAAGAGAATGGACAGCCATTTGTCTCAAATTGTATAGGGTTTCCTGCTTAAGCAGTGGGTTGGACTAGAAGACCTCCAAGGTCCCTTCCAGCTCACTAGTTTATATCTTTAACAGATTAACAGAGTTGGAAGGGACCTTGTAGGTCATCTAGTTCAACCTCCTGCCCAAGCAGGAGACCCTACACCATTTCTGACCCATGGCAGTCCAGTCTCTTCTTGAAAGCTTCCAGCAATGAAGCTCCCACAATTTCTGAAGGCAACTTCTGTTCCATGGGTTGACTGTTCTCCCTGTCAGAAAATCCCTCCTTATTTCCAAGATGAATCTCTCCTTGTTCAGTTTCCATCCATTGTTCCTTGTCTGGCCTTCAGGTGCCTTGGAAAATAGCTTGACCCCCTTCCTCCTCTCTGGGGCAGCCCCTCCAATATTGGAAGGCTGCTATCCTGTTTCCCCTGGTCCTTCTCTTCACTCGCTCAATTCTGATTAATGGGCAATGCAGGCATTTGCCCTACACCCAACACCCAAGCCGTTCTCACAATCTTTTCCCCAGCAGTTGGCTCTCTGCTCAAATCCTTTGCTTGCCAGCAAGATTCCAGGAGTGAATTCTCCTCCAGAGATCCTTTGCTTTATTATGGAGGGTGTAACCAGATCCCTACAGAAAGGAGGATCACGGCATAAGGCAGAAACAGCTCAGCAGCTGTTCGTTCCTACATCAGTTGGGGCTTTTGCAGCTACAGCTGGCAGGTCAGTGAATGCCCACACTGTTATGGGGCCCCAAAAGTCAGGTTTTAATCTCAGGATACACAATAATCCCTGTAGGTTGGCACCCTATACCCTTCATGGAAAGCCAGGTTGAATATTTTCCTAGGATCTCGCCCCCAACGGCAACTGGATTCACATAGCACTAAACTGCCACGTGGTTGCTTTCATTTAGTTCTCTTTTAGTTTAGTATAGTTTAGTTTATTGTCCTTGCACCTCGTACAATGAAATCAAACACCATCTTCAGTGCACATCATGACCATGAAATAAACACAAACACACATCCTTCACACTGCACACATTGAACCGAAACCCCCACATACCGCACCAACACTGCACTATATAGCAGAATTCAAAAGAGCTACTGCCCTTTTGATATATATGAAGTTTTTTATTTTATTTTCCGTACATAATCAATATGTGAACAATGTGGCACCTGGGTGTTTTACATTTTAATGCAATTAGAATAGTATTTAGTATATATTAACTTTAATAAACTTATATACTTCTAATATTCCTACCAAAATTTATTATTTCCAAAATTCTCATTATTTAGTTTTCAATATTTCAGTATCTTATTTGCATATCAATCCCTATATTCAATTATCTTCCTTTTACATCCAATAACATGTTATTAAACCTTAGCTATTTCTTTTTCACATATACTTAATCAACCTCATTCAAATTCTAGTTTCCTTTCTTTATCTTACATCAACTTATTGTTTAAAAAATGTATTCCATTATTTTCCCCTTCCCAATTCCATCTCAGTTCTGACTTTCAGTTATGCCACTACAATTTCCAAAAATATTCCCTCAGTTTTTTTTTAAATATAACATTTCATTTATCAAATATATCCTTCCTTTTACCACAAATAAAACATTATCATATTTAATGCATTTAACAAGTCCTTGATTTAGCCCTCTATATGGACCCAGCCTTCAGTAAACCCTAGTTAAACAGACCATAACTTGGTGATGACATGAATCAGGAAACTCTCTTAAATCAACATTCCCAGTTCTGAGGTCCAACTTCTATTTATATTTCCATTTATGTAACTAGCTGCAATTCTGGGTGGAGAGCATCAACTCCAAAGCCAACAGAAACATCCTTCCACAAAAAATGACCAGATAATGATGATGCCTTTAAATTAAGCTTTTAATTCAGAGGATTGAAACCGCCTTTCTTTCTTCAGCCTGGCTGCACCTGGGAAATGGGTCTCACACAAAAGCAATGAACAAACTGATCCCAGGACTGAGTTCTCCCTTGAGGGAAAAAAATCGATCAGGTTAAAATTATCCTATTTTGGACCCCTTATAGAGGGAGATCCAACTCTATGGAGGAGGCTATAATGCTGGGGAAAGAGGAAGGGAGGAAAGAAGAAAAGGAAGTTGTACTGGTGATGATTGTGTTACTCAAAGATTTGAAGGATCAGTTGAGGACAGATAATCCATCTATGTGGCTGTTAAGAGCCAACATTGACCATGGTGTAGCATCCATCCATCCATCCTTCTGTCTATTCACTCATTCACCCTTCCATCCACCCACCCAACCTATCCCATCCATCCATCCATCCAATCCCATCCATCCATTCACTCATCCATCCATCCATTCACCCATTCATCCATCCATTCATCCTTCTGTCCATTCACTCACCCACCCACCCACCCATCTTATCCCATCCATCCATCCTATCCCATCCATCCATCTTATCCCATCCATCCATCCATCCATCCATTCACTCATCCATCCATCCATCCACTCATCCACCCATCCATCCATCCTTCTGTCCATTCACTCACCCACCCACCCATCCATCCATCTTATCCCATCCATCCATCCATCCATCTTATCCCATCTGTCCATCCTATTTCATCCATCCAACCATCTCAAGCCCACCAAGCTAAGCTACTATGTAGTTTTGGGATCGACGGAGTCATTTGTAACCAAGAGGATTTGCTTGCTGACTTCAGATTTTTGTCTTGAGCGACGTTAACAGGTGATATTGGCCAGGTGCCTTTCCTGTCTCCCCCAGAGCAAACCTTTTAACTATAAAAAGAAATCGTCTCTGATTTGGACAAAGCTGGGAAAAGAAAGTTTGCTCAAAACCTTTTTTTTTTAAAAAAAAAAAATGCTAACTGCTTTCCCCAAATGAAGATGAGACAGTAACTTAAGTCTTCCTTCTAGGTAAATACAACCTACGCAAGTTTACTGAGGAAGCCGAGGCAAACAGAGAAAGAATTATGTTTTTCTCCACACTCAAAAGAGTTTTCACAGAGACACAGACAGGGAGCCCAAACAATTTATAAGACCGACCTCAAAATTAAAATCCAAAAATGGCCACAGAGAAATTCAAACAAGGCTTTAAAGCAGGGGTGTCCAACCTTGGCAACTTTAAGACTTGTGGACTTCAATTCCCAGAATTCCTCAGCCAGCTGGCTGAGGAATTCTGGCAGTTGAAGTCCACAAGTCTTAAAGTTGCCAAGGTTGGACACCCCTGCTTTAAAGCGAACAACCCAGCCACGATTTGCTCTTTGTAAACTCTTCAATCTGTTGCAATGACGACCCCAAGAAGATTGAAATCCCTACCCTTATAGCAAATGTTGCCCTGGCCCCCCAAAAGAACTCAGCCAAGCAGGATGGTTGGCAGGAAGGAGGGTGAAAAAAGTCGAACCTACAACGCACACATGCAGAGTTTGCCAGAAGCCTTGGAGCTTCAGCTTATGCCCTCTTCATGAAAGAGACTGGTGGCCTCGTGTGTGGTGGCCTCGAGGTGGAAATCTCACCTCACAATCAGGAGGCTGTGAGTTCAATAGCAATAGCCCTTAGACTTACATACTGCTTTATAGTGCTTTTACAGCCCTCTCAGAGCGGTTTATAGTGTCGGCTTCTTGCTCCCAACAATCTGGGTCCTCATTTTACCCACCTCGGAAGGACGGAAGGCTGAATCAACCTTGAGCCTGGTGGGATTTGAACTGCCAAATTGCAGTAGGAGTAACTTGCAGTGCTACACTCTTAACCACTGCGTCGCCGAGGCTCAATCCAAGGTAGAGGCAGATATTTCTCTCTCTGCGCACGACGAGAATATATCTGCTGAACAAAACCCCACTCTGGTGACAGGAAGGACATCTGGCCAATAAACACTCTGCTAGCTCCATTCAGTTGCCCAGACTTACCCTGCAAGGGATTCTGGGGTCGTTAAATGATGGTGATGGAAGAGATCAGGGAAGACAGTGACAGTTAAGGACCATGGTACGTGGACAAAGGACAAAAGCCACCTCTGTGGGCTTACCTGCCGCACCTGGGATGACAACGGGGATGGCTGGACGTGCCGCTGTTGAATCCGAGATGGCTGCATCAACTGGCGGAGCTGCTGCTGCAGGAACTGGTTGTTGTTAACTTGTTGGGTTTGCGGCGAGGTTGCAGCTTGTTGCTGAAGGTAGTGCATGAGTGACTGCTGCCCCGTGGTGGAAGCCATCGGTGACATCTTCTGGGGAGGGGCGGTCTCTGAACTGAAATGGGAAAGGGGCTTGGTATTGCTGAAAGAGAACTGGTCTTGGGCAACAGGACCTTCGCTCCCCAACCCCGGTTGGATACTGTTGGAAGACTGCGTCATGATGACATTCATGTTCTTGGACTGGATGGATGACATGGGTTTGTAGAGGGAACTTGGCATGTTGGTTGGGTTGCTGGTTGGCGTTGGGTTGGCGATCAAGGTGCTTTGAGGGCTGAAAGGTTGTTGATGCAAAGCCGGGCTAGAAAGCTTTTCCGGCCTATACGGCGAAGGTCCAGCATTGGGAGAACTTTTAATGCTGTTGGCTGAAATGTTGGGCATGATGGAGTTGGGCGGGCTAAAGGATTGCTGATTGAGGACTGGACTGGAGAGCTTCTCTGGCCCAAAAGGTGGAGACAGACCTCCGGGCGGGTTACTGTTGGACGTGATGCTGGAGAGCAGGGGGTTTTGGGGGCTCTGAATGTTGCTTCCTGGAAGGCCATTGGGAGCCATGCTGGAGATCATGACATTTTGAGGACTGAAGGGCTGGTGGTGGGGAGAAGACCCTTGGCGGTAAGGAGGGGAAAGCCCTTGAGATGAGATGGTGGGCCAGTTTGGCGGTTTGGAAGTTGGGGTTTGCTTGCTGGCTAAGTGCTTCAACTGTTGGGCGTGCCAATTTGTCCCGGACATATGGATGGCCTGGTTTTGGCCCTTGTTGGGCGCAGTTGAAGAAATGGGCGAAGCGACAGCCTTGTTCTGAGACGGAACCGAGTAGCTGGCTCCAGAAGAAGGCGTCATCTGCGGGGACTCACCACTTGGGTTGCATCCAGGAGAAAAATCTTTGTTGGGCAGGTGGTTGTCCAAGGGAGTGCCCTGCGGAGAAGATTTGGAAGAGCTGTTCATGGCAGTGGGTGGATGGGCCAGGTTCCCCATGGGCTCGTCAGGTTTGCTCCCTAAGATCTTCTCAAGGTCCAATTCGTTGGGAGAAGGGTCCGGCATCTTGGTCAACTCTTCCAACAAATCTTGAAGTTCCTGGTCCACCGCATGAATGTTGCTCCCTTTTTCGCCGTAATGGCCCCCAAGAGGCCCTTTCTGTCCAACGTCCGTGTTCGGTGGGATGGAAAATGGAGATCCAATCCTGCTCCCATTCGTGTGGTTATTTTCAAGGAGCATCCCATGTCCGGGCATGGAGGAAGTCCCGTGATTGGTGGAAAAGGGAGAACTTTGCATATCGGGGCACAAAACAGAATTGGTCCCAGGACCCATGGAAAGCGTGACGTCATCAAGGCAAAGCCGCTTACTCTCGCTTGGGAAGAGGACGTCGGGCATGGCGCCAGAGGCTGGAGATGCGTCATCGGCCACTTTCCTCTTAACGGATCCCTGTAATCACAAGACAAAAAGGGTTTCGTTAAGCAGGCAGGAAACTCTGAATTTCATCCCACAAATCTTTGTTTAATGATGAGAGCTTGGTTTGGTCTTAGTAGTTAAAGTGCCAGGTTAGAAGCCAGGAGATCGTGAATTCTAATCCTGGGACATGAAAGCCAGCTGGGTGACTTTGGACTAATCACCAAAAGACAGTGAATTACAGTTCCAGCTTAGGCATGAAAGCCAGCTGGGTGACTTTGGCCCAGTCCCTCCCTCTCACAACCTTCCTCACAGGGCTGTTGTGGAGAAAATAGGAGGAGGAAGGAGTATTGTGTGTGTTTGCTGCCTTAACTTATTTATACAAATAATAAAGGTAGAATGTAAACAAACCAACTTCCAAAGGCAAATCAAGCGGAAACAGCAACCTTTGGTGACAGATGGTTAGATCTACACCAAAGCTAAGAAGTTTGGTTAAACTTTGGTTAACCGGGTTCCAACCTCTTCTCAAATGCTCCCAAAGCAGATCTTCTCAACTACAGCTAACCTTGATTTCAACCCCAATGCCCCCAAAATCAAAGCTTGCCTTCTTCACCCATTGGCCAAGCCACAATGTGGCTGTGTGTGCTTTACATGTCAGTGTGTCACACTTTCCCAATCCCCAAACATGGTTTGGCATCCTGTGGAAACCAAGTTTCCAAATTTGTGAGAGTGTTTTCCTCACATCTACCGCAGGTTTGATATTTCTTCTGTTCCAAACTGCTACAATCCCTGTGGTCAGAGAGACCTTCACCTCCTCTATAAAGCCTTAGTAAGACCACACTAGAGTACTGCATCCAGTTTTGGTCACCACACTATAAAAAGATGTTGAGACTCTAGAAAAAGTACAAAGAGCAACCAGGATAATGAAGGGACTAGAGACTAAAATATACAACAAACAGTTGCAGGAACTGGGTCTGGCTAGTCTAGGGAAGAGAAGGACCAAGGGAGACATGATAGCAGTCTTCTAATATTTGAGGGGCTGCCATAGAGAGGAGGGGCGCAAGCTATTTTCTAAAGCCCCTGAAGGCCACACAAGGAAGAATGGATGGAAACTGAACAAGGAGAGATTCAACCAGGAAATAAGGAGAAACTTTCTGACAGTGAGAACAATCAACCCACGGAACAGAAGTTGCCCTCAGAAGTTGTGGGAGCTTCATCATTGGAGGCTTTTAAGAAGAGACTGGACTTCCATGGGTCAGAAATGGTATAGGGTCTCCTGCTTGGCCGGGGGTTGGACTAGATGACTGACAAGGTCCCTTCCAACTCTGATTATCTGTATCTATTGATCACAATTTGTAGGAAAAATTGGGATCCTTTCCTTCTTGGTGAACACCTTTTTAGGAAAAGAACTTTACCACCAGGGAGGAACGCTGTCAGCTCTTAAGAGGACATACCACCTCTCTTTTTTTTTTTCCTGCAGAAATTAACATTTTTCCTCCAAACAATTGAATGCTTGTACAGAAACGTGACCCAAAGCTGGCAGGGCATAACTAACAAAGGGTATGGAGTTCATAGGGAGACAGATCAACAATCCGGCATTCCTTATAGGCAGAGCTTTTGAAATAATCCACATACTTTCTAATCCAAGCACAACAATGCAGCCCTAAGTGATCTAAACAGACTCTGGCCAACTACAGATACTTTCTGTAGAAGGGCCTCCAACCCAAAACAGTTTCGAAAAGGAGAGAAACTTAAGAGGCACGACAGCACGAATGTGTGTGAAGACATCTTCACACACACAAATTCTAGTTTAGCATTTAAATCGATGTGACCCTCAGAGACACAGTTGTTTGGGGATCTCGGAATTGGAAGACAACCAAACGTTACATTTTTCGCTGCGTCCAAAGATGACTTTAAAATAAATAAATAGAAGAATGGGTCTCCAAGGGTTGGCTTGAGATAGCCTGCCTGTTTTATTCCCCCCCACAAAAAAAAATAATTATTGTGGGTTCCTCCCTTTCAAAAACTATGAGCTGGAAAGCCAACGGGATTAGATCAGATTTGAGCATGAAGCACTGTATCTTGATTTAGCTTTTGGAAATAATCTAAAGTAATTTCCCCCCTTATATGGAGTTATGTGATAGTTTGAGATTGCAGCCTGTGTTCTTGACAGCATGGGAGGAGGAGGAGGAGGAAGAATTAGAAGAATCAGAATAAGAACCAGAATAAGAATCGGAAGGGAGAAGGGGGGGAAGGGGGAAAGAAGAAGAAGAAGAAGAAGAAGAAGAAGAAGAAGAAGAAGAAGAAGAAGAAGAAGAAGAAGAAGAAGAAGAAGAAGAAGAAATGGTAGAGGAAGAAGGAGGAGGAGGAGGAAGAAGAAGAGGAGGAGGAGGAGGAGGAGGAGGAGGAGGAGGAGGAGGAGGAGGAGGAGGAGGAGGAAGAAGAAGAAGAAGAAGAAGAAGAAGAAGAAGAAGAAGAAGAAGAAGAAGAAGAAGAAGAAGAAGAAGAAGAGGAAGAAGAAATAATTCACTGAATATTCTTCAGATGATTGGAGAGGGCACTAAAGAGATACTTAAGAAGACTCTGGCTATTCATATAATTTATGTAGCACTTTAAAACAGTTACAGCATTTTCCTTGTCATACTTAGCTTCAGATAGACCCAGCTGTTTTAAAAAAAGGGTTGATATACATTAATTATGGGAAACATAAAAGTACTCCCTTACAGTAGCCCAAGATATAATTAACCTTGCTTTACAAACCTTCCATGTTCATTTTCTCCTACCTTCCTTCAGTTTTTAGGTAGCTGGGGAAAATTGATGCCCCAAAATGAAATTAGGTAAGCTTTGTAAAGCTTTGCATTCTGCCAATCACTAAAAAATCTTGCTTTGACTTGCCAAAGTGTGCCCGGAGCTCTCTGAATCCACAGCCAAGAGATTAAAAAACAAAGTTTGAGCAAAAATAAGTGAGTTATGAGCGCAGTCCTCATGCTTACAAGGTATACTGTGGATCTGGGCTGTAAGCTCTGGAGGAGAAACCTCACATGTGGGACCTCTGCAGCAGCTGCCAAAACTACCAGCCCTTGGCCTTTCATTGACGTTGTAAGTCATATGGAACATGGCAGCGTTTAGAGTTAAGAACAGCTTTCGGGACTGTTAATGATAGATGCCTTCACAAAGTTATGACTGTAGACCTTGTCACTTCCTCCAGTCTACTTCATATCCTGCCTTGCATAACTTCTACCCAAAAATGGGGAGGGCAAAAACTGAATCTGGTTTTGGTCACCACGTTATAAAAAAGAAGCTGAGACAAAGTAGAGAGAAGAGCAACCAGGATGATTAGGGGGCTGGAGGCTAAAATATGTGATGAACGGTTGCAGGAACTGGGCCTGGCTAGTCTAGGGAAGAGAAGGACCAGGGGAGACAGGAGAGCAGTCTTCCAGTATTTGAGGGGCTGCCTCAGGGAGGAGAAAGGAGTCAAGCTATTTTCAAATGAAGGCCAGACAAGGAACAATGGATGGAAAGTGAACAAGGAGAGATTTAACCTGGAAATAAGGAGAAACTTTCTAACTTTATGACAGTGAGAACAATCGACCAATGGAACAGAAGTTGCCCTCAGAAGTTGTGGGAGCTTCATCCCTGGAGGCTTTTAGGAAGAGATTGGACTTCTATCTGTCAGAAAAGGTGTAAGGTCTCCTGCTTGGGCAAGGGGGGGGGTTGGACTAGATGACCTACAAGGTCCCTTTCTAACTCTGATTATCTGTATCTGTTAAAAAAAGAGAATCACTCAGCAGGCAGTTATAGCTACAGGAATCTCCAAGCTACGTTACACCCGGGAGGAACGAGAAATCTTTCTTCAATTTTCAATATGCTTCCATCAGGAGATTCTCCCCCCTTTTATGTCTAGATCAGGAATGTCCAACTTTGGCCACTTTTAAGACTTATGGACTTCAACTCCCAGGGGTATCCAACCTTGGTGTTTTGACCGAGGCTTCCTGAGACAGTAACAATCACACGCAAGTCCAACAAAGGCAGGCCCTTCTATCCCCATCGGTAGGATCCTCTTGCAAAATGTTTCCCCTTTTCCTCTTAACTGCAAATTTTGAAATGTCCCACTCCATTTATCTCTGCATTTCTACTAAATTGGGCCAGCTTGAGGAACACATCAACACCGGTTGGAATTTCATCAAGATGAAATTTATTTCAATGGCTGTGAATTATATGCATTCACAGTCCGTAATGAGTCCCAAATACGTTATGAATAGTCCAACAGAAGTCTGCCAAGGTCCTTTGGGATAAGGCTGATAAGCACCCACCTTTACCTCCCTTGAAATGCTGCCAATGACTAAATTGCCAATTAATTGTACAAGGCCAAATAGAGAACAAAGTCAACATGGAGCTTTGGAGTTTAAACCGACCAGAATGAACAAAGTTGCTTTCTGCAAAGGCTCCTGTCGCTTCGTGTCTTATGGGAGGGGCCAATCATCTCCAAGATTACTTAGTCCTGAGTTGCCCCTTTTGTCTTAACTATTCTTGCCTTCTGGCAGCTAACAGTCTCCCCCTGTTCCTCTGCCTCACTGCTGTCAGATTCTGGGGGCTCCGGAGTCAGCACCTAACTCTCAGATGGCCCTGGCCCCATTTCTGTGTCGGACACAGGACCTCATCTGAGTCTTTCCCAGACTCCCAGACTGGCCCGTGTTCCTCCTGTCCAACTCTGCTGCCAGCTCCGCAGGCCTCCGGCAAGCCACGACAACTTGGCCACTTTAAGACTTCTGTCCATGGAAATTCTCAATCATCCAGGTCATGATTTCCCCCAAAGTGCTTTTCAAATTCACCTGGAATTCTAGACTTTCAGAAGAACTGAAGAAGCTTCTTGGGTGAGAAGAGAGATGTTTTCAAGGAAAAAAACCTAAGGAAGTCCACTTGCTTTTTGAAAAGTACCTTTGGGTTTAAGACTTATGGATTTCAACTCCAAGCAGTGTCCAAACTTGGCAACTTTTAAGACTTGTGCATTTCCTGGCTGGCTGGGGAATGCTGGGAGTTGAAGTCCACAGGTCTTAAAAGCTGTCAAGATTGGACACCCCTCATCTTGATGAAATTCCAACCGGTGTTGATGTGTTCCTCAAGCTGGCCCAATTTAGTAGAAATGCAGAGATAAATGGAGTGGGACATTTCAAAATTTGCAGTTAAGAGGAAAAGGGGAAACATTTTGCAAGAGGATCCTACCGATGGGGATAGAACGGCCTGCCTTTGTTGGACTTGCTTTGCATTTAAATTTTCCATCTAAAATGTAAGCCCACCTTTTCACGTTCTCGCATTTTTTAAAAAAACGTTTCCTGCTTTTGGTTTCCAAAAGAGCTTTGCCCAAAGAAGCAAAAATCTTACAATTTTTCTCCTTTCGATTAAGAATCAAACAACCCTCGCATTTCTCTTTCAGTCTCATTTCCTAAGGGATGGCTTGTTTTCAATCATCTAACACTTTCCTAAATGTTGTCTTTGTCAATAAATTTTCTGGTTTTTCTATCTCGGTTTCAGGTGCTCTCGGTTTTATTTCAAATTCCAGCACTGGTGTTTTTAAACTTCTTTTGTTGGGGGGTGAATGTTGCTTTTCTCTCACTGGCTCACAAATCTCACAAATCAAGATGACCCCCCATCTTTCATCCATCTATTTCGTTTAAATCTTTTTTCTTTTTTCATATTATAAAACACTTTACGGCTCTTTATCAAGTTCTTATTTAGCGTTAACTGCAAAACTTAAGCAGCCCGGTGGTGCGTTAATATCTCAGAAACCACATTTAACATTGATGTAATTTTTTCCCCTCATCTTTAAAGGTTTAATTGATCCTAATCATCACAGTGCTAACAGTTTGTCTTGTATAAATATCACATCATTCTGTTATTAGATCTGTATTCTGTCATGTATTATTTGCACTTTTTAATGCAATTAAATAATTAACTTAGAGAAAGACAAAAGACAAAAGACCCGTTTTTTTTTTTTAAGCATCACACATTTAAAAAAAAAAAGAGTGGAATTTTTAATTGCACTGGTACAGCTGCCATCTTGACTCTTTTGGCCAGATAACAGATAATCAGAGTTGAAAGGAAAGTTGTAGGTCATCTAGTCCAGGGGTCGACAACTTTTTGGACCTCAGAAACTACCAAACTTGTAATTTTAAAGCCCGTAGATCAGAGACCTTGGGAAAATCCCCCAAAAATGTCTGCAGGAAAACTTCCCACCCCATTTTCCTACCAATCGATTGTTCTTTATTTGGGATTGCAGGATACCATCTCCAGCTCCGTTCTCGGAGTGGGGAGAGAGAGAGAGAGAGAGAGAGAGAGAGAGAGAGAGAGAGAGAGAGAGAGAGAGAGAGAGAGAGAGAGAGAGAGACTTTTGGCTTCATGCAAGGAAAGCAGCAGAAGCAGCAGAAGTCAGTCTTTCTCTCCCCCAAACTCCTCCAGAAATGAGTCTTGTCATGCCAGCGCAGCCTCTTGGCGCAGGAGGCCTTGCAGGGTCCCAAAGGCTCATTTCTGGAAGAGTTTAGGGGAGAGAAAGAAAGACTTTTGCTGCTTTCCTTGTGTGCAACCAAAAGCAGAGGAAGAAAGGAGTGGAAAGAAGCAGTCCAGTGGCCAGGCCAGGCGCGTGGGGCAAGTGGGGCAAGTTCCCCTCCTTGGCCCTTTCTCCTCCTCCCTTCACTACCTCATGTTGTTCACAATGCAAGCAACGTAAGCCTTGTGTTCCCGCAGGCCATGTGGGCAGCGCAGCCTTGTGTTCCCACGCAGCCTGAATTAATTGCTTTGGAGGTGACATTTCTCTGTGGACCACCAAAATTTTCTCGCGGACCAGTGGTCCCCGGCCCATTGGTTGACGACCACTGACCTAGTCTAATCCCTTTGCTTACCAAATCACTCCATCTGTCTAGCTTTCTTTCTTTCTTTCTTTCTTTCTTTCTTTCTTTCTTTCTTTCTTTCTTTCTTTCTTTCTTTCGTCTTTCTCGCTCTCTCTCTTTCTTTTCTTTCTTTCTTTTCTTTCCTTCCTTCCTTCCTTTCTTATCTGTATCCCTTTCCTAAGATTTAATAAAGACCACTCAAAAAAAGACACCCAGATTTGTTTCCCACTATTTTTTTTTTTGCAAAACTCAACTCATACGAAACCCTCCTGGAGAAGAAAGTATAAGAACAAACACTGTTTTTCTTTCTTTTTTTTCTCCCATCCTGCCTGGGCAAAACATTTTTTTTAAAAAATGAAAAACCTACGGAGAATATTTGGGGCTCTGCAATTCTACTATTCACCTACCCCACTGCACCACCCTAACTCGATCCCTCCTCCCACTCCACCTGGCAGGTGTAAAATACCTTGGCGACTCAGCAGAGGAGAACAAAGCCAGAAAAAATCTGCATCTGACGAAGGCGCTGTTTGTAAGGCTGGGAGACAATTGTGATGCCTTGGCACGCCAAAACCTCTGCAAAGGATGTGTCTTAATTAGTAATCCAAGGCAGCCACACTGGGCATATTGTTTTGTTGTAACTTTCACATTTCATTTACTGACAAGTGTTATTAGCTTGACAGCTGAAGAAAGGGAGGCTCTGCCCACCCTCCTCCCTTTCTAATTCCCTTCCCCTCAATTCTTCCTTCTTCTCTAGCTGCAAAGCTCTTTTATTTCCCATTTCTGGCTCAAAATCAAGATCAATCTCCCATTTGTGGTTCCCCACCCCAGCCCCGATCCCTGGTGCCTCACTTTACCCCTCTCTCTGATGCTTGGAGGTCCTCCTTCGCTTAAGGTGTGTTAATTTCAAGATCCTCTGGTTCCTTTAACCTAATTTCCTAGACTACGTTAATTTCCTACATTAACATGGAGAGATTCAACCTGGAAATAAGGAGAAATATCGGAGAACTATCAACCCATGGAACAGAAGTGGAGAAGTTGTGGGAGCTTCATCCCTTGAGGCTTTCAAGAAGAGATTGGATGGCCATCGGTCAGAAATGGTGTAGGGGGTCTCCTGCTTGGGTTGGGGGGGTCGGGGGGTGGGACTCGATGACCTACAAGGTCCCTTCCAACTCTGTTAATCTGAAACTATCTAAGATGGTCAAAGACCTGGATACTAAAACATATAAAGAACGGTTGCAGGAACTGGGCATAGCCAGTCTAGTGAAGAGAAGAACCAGGGGAGACTTGGTAGCAGTCTTCCAATATTTGAGGGGCTGCCCCAGAGAGGAGGAAGGGGTCAAACTATTTTCCAAAGCATTTTAAGGCAGGAAAAGGAAGAATGGATGGAAACTGACCAAGGAGAGATTCAACCTGGAAATAAGGAGAAACTTTCTGACAGTGAGAACAATCAACCCATGGAATAGAAGTTGCCTTCAGAAGTTGTAGGAGCTTCATCACTGGAGGCTTTCAAGAAGAGATTGGACTGCCCTTGGTCAGAAATGGTGTAGGGTCTCCTGCTTGGGTGGGAGGGTTGGACTAGATGACCTACAAGGTCCCTTCCAACTCTTAATCTGTTGAAATCCTTGTGATGATCCAAGGATACTGAGCAGCAGACACCTTCCAGCGAGATTATTTTGAAGGGGACAGAGCTGGCATATGGCATTTTATACCAATGAAGGCTCTCTTCCATGGTTGTGATTGCACCATCTGCAACTTGAACATGTTGACATGAACTGGGCGCACAGAACCCTAGAAAAACTCCAGCATCGATATCAGGGAATACTTGGAACTCCGGGTTGAACTGTGGTGCTCTCTGAACTGGGATGTTCTGGCATAACAGAATAAGAGTTGGAAAGGACCTTGGAGGTCTTCTAGTCCAACCCCCTGCTCAAGTAGGAGCCCCTCTACCCCAGGGGTCCCCAAACATGGCAACTTTAAGACCTGTGGACCTCAACTCCCAGAATTCTCCAGCCAGCATAGTTCCTTCTCTCTTTCTCTCCCTCCCCCTCTCTTTCTCTTTCTCTCCCTCCCTCCCTTTCTCTCTCTCTCCCCCTCTCTCTTTCTCTCTCCTCTCTCTCTCCCTCTGTCTTTCTCTCCCTCCTGTTCTCCTTCTCTCCCTCTCCCTTTCTCCTTCCTCCCTCCCATTTCTACCTTCTCAAGCCAGGCGAAGAGTGCCTGGGAGGGGAGGGCGAGGGACGGGGCCAGCCAGTGGTAGGATCACCCAACAGGGAGCCACAGCAGAGGGCCCGAAAGAGCCGCATGAGGCTCCGGAGCAGCGGGTTGCTGACACCTGCACTAAGCTATAGCACTTTAACCCTTTCAGGCATCAAATTCAAGGCATTCTTGTTTTCACATACGACACTAAGCCCTGATCTACCTAACCTTATTTTACTGAAATAACCACAGTTGGCCGGGTTTGCACAACAACACGCTCAGCCAAAACCAAACAGACACCCTTAGTATATATTTTGGCTCGGTGCAGTATTCGAAACCAATTCCAGACCACTGCATTAAACAAATAAGGTGACCGCCAATCGATTGAAGTTAAATGCTGCGTTTAAGCTCGGTCATGGAGAGAGGAGGGGAAAAAAAACTAACTTTCTGTACCCAGAAGTTCTAGAATAAAGCACCCACCTTGGCGGTCTTTAACGCAAGGATGGCAGAGAGCAAAACATTCTTGGATCTTGGCCTAAAAAAAAAGGCATGCTGGGGAAAAAAAATAGCTCTAACCTTGATCGCTCTTGGAAAGTCAACACCGGTGGATTATTTGGTAGACTCCCAATGGTTAATTATTGTGAAATTCTAGCTCCTACCAAACCAGCGAGATGCTTTCGGTTGGCTTAGACGGAGATTTACTGTATGTTGCATGGCAGTTACATTTGTGTCCCAGAAAAACCTACAGCAACAAAAATAACAACAGAGTTGGAAAGGACCTTAGAGGTCTTCTAATCCAACCTCTGCCCAGGCAAGGAAACCCTACACCACTTCAGATAAATGGTTATCCAACATCTTTTTAAAAACCTCCAGTGTTGGAGCATTCACAACTTCTGGAGGCAAGAAGTTCCACTGGTTAATTGTTCTTACTTTCAGGAAATTTCTCCTTCGTTCTAGGTTGCTTCTCTCCTTGATCAGTTTCCATCCTTTGCTTCTTGTCCTGCCCTCAGGTGCTTTGGAGAATAGCTTGACTCCCTCTTCTTTGGGGCAGCCCCTGAGATATTGGAAGGCTGCTATCATGTCACTCCTATCACTGTATCCTACTTGATGCCTACCTATTTTAGGCCACCATCCATCAACATCCAATCCTAATGCAATCCTAAAATGCATTAAGAGAGGAATACAATCACGATCAAGGGAGGTACTAATCCCACTCTATAAAGCCTTTGTAAGGCCACACCTAGAGTACTGCATCCAGTTTTGGTCATCACACTATAAAAAAGATGTTGAGACTCTGGAAAGAGTGCGGAGAAGACCAACCAGGATGATTAGGGGACTGGAGGCTAAAAGATACGATGGACAGTTGCAGGAACTGGGCCTGGCTAGTCTAGGGAAGAGAAGGACCAGGGGAGACAGGAGAACAGCCTTCCAATATTTGAGGGGCTGCCACAGAGAGGAGGAAGGGGTCAAGTTATTCTCCGAAGCCCCCGAAGGCCAGACAAGGAACAATGGATGGAAACTGAACAAGGAGAGATTCAATCTGGAAATAAGGAGAAATTTTCTGACAGTGAGAAAAATCAACCAATGGAACAGAAGTTGCCTTCAGAAGTTGTGGGAGCTTCATCCCTGGAGGCTTTCAAGAAGAGATTGGACGGCCATCTGTCAGAAATGGTGTAGGGTCTCCTGCTTGAGTGAGGGGTTGGACTAGATGACCTACAAGGTCCTTTCCTACTCTGCAAATCTGTAATCCTACTCTCAATCTGCAATGCCCAGACTTACTATCCGGTGGAGATATTATTTGCAGGCCCAACACATCGAGTAGGTCCGTGCTGAGGGATAGTCCCGAAAACATGGGACATAGATTTGTATGGAATTAGGCCATTCAACTCTTCATTTCTGACAGCTGGTCCCCAAGACAGACTCTGAAAATAAGCGATTTCACTCTCCCAACTGCTGTGCCAAAACCTAACAAGACATATTACAGGCAAGTATAATGTATGATGCTAGTATAGACCGAGGAAGCAACAGTATATTAAAAATACGCACACATATCAGGGTCTCTTTTGTTCAAAGAGCTGCAACTTGAGGAATGGTAAATTTAAAGAGAGATGGGCACACTAAACCTCATTTTCTCAACCTGAAATAACGTTGCAGCTATAGATCAACAGCCGTTCCTCCCCCAAATAAATAAATAAAAATAAGAATACAGAGCTATCCACTGTGACTTTCTTGGAAAACACACATACACACATTTGAAATCCATTGAGAACATACTTTTCTTTTTCTTCTGAAAACTCTGGAAACAAGTAAAAGTTGGACGACGTACATAAAAGTTTCATTTTCTGTAATGCAATCATTTTTTTTAAAAAAGAAATACTTTTTCTTGCTTTTAAAATAACAAAAAAGCCACAGAGAAACACACATTGTCAAAAACAAAACAAAAACCCAGGTGCTTAAGAATGACAAAAACATAACAGAAAAAAAAAGATGTTTAAAAATTACAAGTTTAATTCTTTCACATGGTCTTTTAAAGTCTGGTCCAAAAAGCCAACCTCTGTCACCACTTACTTCCAGCTTACTTCCAAAAATGTGGGACACTTGTAATAAAGACTCAAGGTCACTGGCTTTTTTTTACACACAAGGACAGACAAATTGATGGGACTGGTCTGAAGGCCCATATATCATATAAACCTCCAAACAACCTTCTTCTTTAGGACGACCATTTGTTTCAAGTATATTAATTCTGGACACTTTACCTAGGGGATTCTGGAAGCTATATTCCCAAGGCACATGGACACATCGGGTTAAGGACATATACATGGAAGTGTGAATAAAAGATAATTTTTTGTAGCTCGGGGTTGAAATGCGGGGTCCTTGGTGTTCTCTGATCTTGGTTGTTGTGTAGCAGACGTTTCATGACCCAACTAGGAAACACCATCAGTGTTAAGATGGAAAGGGTTGTGCAGGAGGAGGAGGAAGTGGAGGAGGAGGGAGTACCGTGAGGTCCTTGGTGGTCTCTGAACTTGGTTGTTTTCTAGCAAACATTCCATTACTCAACTAGATACCATCATCTATGCTAGAAGGGAGTTGGATTTGCTCTCATATGGTGCACTTTCCTACTCATCTTTTTTTCCTCCTTTGTAGTTCCTAGATTACAGTATTGTTTTCCGCTTGATTGTTTCTGGTGTTAATCCCCGCTTATCTGGATGTTGTTCGCGGGAATGGATGCATGTCTTAAACAGGGAGCAAACCTCACTAGCCGTGGTGATATTACCTAGTTTGGGTAATGAAACATCTGCAAGGAAAAAAAAAAACCAAGCTCAGAGGGTACCAGAGGAGCCCTCATTGGATAAAGAGCCCCTCCAGATGGGCAGTTCAGAAATTGGAAATATATAAGACACAAAGCTTTCAGCCATTAGAGCAATGTTTATCATTTCTTCGTTGGGGTGTGTGTTTGTGTCTGCGCAGTATGAAGCTGGGGACCAAAGACAGCTCTTCTTTCAAGCAAATATTTCCATTTTGATATAAAAGCCCTCCTTATCCATCCCACCCCATCAATGCTTGTCTTAGATGCCTGCACCCAACAACCCACATATCACAATACCTTTTTTTTCTCCTTATTTCTGGCTTCATTCACCATCTAACCCAGCCACTCTGGTTCATGTTGAACAAACCACGTTGAGAAGAACTCACTCCTTACTGAGTCAGCCAATGACTTCTTTTTGCCCTTTCCCAAAAGGGACATGTCCAAAGCATCTCTCCATCCTAGCCCTGAAGAACCTCTCAAGATGTCTACAGAAGGTTCTCAGTCCTCCAGATCACAGTTGTCCCAAAAGTGCTTCCCCCTCCCCCCAAAAAGGCAACTGGACTTAGATTGGGTTTTTTTTTCCCTTTTGAAAAAGTTTTGCTTCTCCGAGTAGCTTCTTCAATCTGAAGTTGCAACTGAAGAAGCTTCTTGGATGAGAAGTGAAATGTTTTCAAAGAAAAGAAAGTAAAACACCAAGAAAGTCCAGTTGCCTTTGGGGGAAAAAATAACACTTTTTTTGGGGGGGGGAACCCCCTCTTTCAAGATGTTCGAAGACTTTCCTCCACTTTTCTTTCATCATGAAAACAAAACACCTCGGTCACAGAGCCTGACTCACTATGACTGGGAAGTTCCCACTCCTTTCCTGACCCAGAGATTATAGCAGAGAACCAACCAACTGTTCAAAGGTCAGGACAATTAAGCTGCAGATACTAGCTCTCGGCCTCACAATCGGGCAGGCTGTGTGTTCGACCCTAGGTATAGAGGCAGATATTCCTCTCTCTGGGCACATAATGAGAATATATCCCTTGAACAAAACTCCGCTCTGGTGACAGGAAGGTCATCCAGCCAGTAAACACTCTGCTGGCCCTGACTCCACCCTGCAAGGGATTATGGGGTCGTTAAAAGAGGATGCTGACGATTTCAGCTCCAAATACTGAGCTCAGAATGAAACTTCTGAGGACTCTCTATTTTTTGACATTTCTCCCTGCGCCCCACCATATAAGAATCTCTTTTGTGCCCTGCTGAAAAATCAAGACAGACCAATTGCCGTGTTCTGCCCCAAGATGCCACCAAAGTGGGCCAAAAACATGCACAGGCTGGGAAGAACACTGGATGCCCACAAAGGCACCACGGCTGGCAGCAAATCTTGGATTTCAACTGGAAGAGAGGGCTTAATCCACCCAAGGTTTCACTCCCCTCCCCAGGATCTGCCCAAGTTTCCTTCTCTCTTTTCAGTGTGAAAATTAGATGGATGGAGCCGGTCTAATCATACGCTAAGCAAAATACCGATGCTACCGCGCTCCGTTGTTCGACAGGGAAAAGAAAACCTGGAAACTGGCTGGGTCCTGGCAGAGGGTTCTCCGAAGACCAACAAGGCAGCATTTAAGGGAATCTCTCTTGCCATTTTTGGCACGCACCATCTAAAGAGTTGGGGAGACTGTAAAGGCCAGGATGGTCCCTGTTTGGCCAGAGATCAATAGGAATAATTGCATTAAGGTGTTCAGAACAGTTTGGGGAGGGGGAGGGGGAGGGGGTCAGCTTGTGCTACAACTGGGCATCATTCAGATCAGTGGAGGTGGGATTGGATCTTAGGCTTCTCCTTGAGCATTGGACATGATCCAATTCCTTCCTTCCTTCCTCCTTCCCTCTCCTTCCCTCCCTTCCTCTCTCTCCCTTCTTTTTCTTCCCTCCCTCTTCCTCTTCCTTTCCTCTTTTCCTGTCCTTCCTTCCTTCCCTCCCTTCTCCTTCCTCTCTCTCTCTCTCTCTCTCTCGTCTTCCTTCCTTCCTCCTCTCCCTTTCTCCCTCCCTCTGCCTCCCTCACCCTTCTCCTCCCTCCCTCCCTCCCTCCTACTCCTTCCTTCCTTCCTCTCCCTTCTTTTTTCTCCTTCTCTCTTTCTTGTCCTTCTCCTTCCTTCCTCCTCTCGCTTTCTTCCTCCCTCTGCCTCCCTCCCCCTTCTCCTCCTTTCCCTTCCACTTCTTCCCTCCTTCTCCTCTCCTCTCCTTCCTCTCTCTCCCTTCTTTTTCCTCCCTCCCTCTCCCTCTTCCCTTCCTCTCTTCCTGTCCTTCCTTCCTTCCTTCCTTCCTTCCTTCCTTCCTTCCCTCCCTCCCTCTGAAAAATATACTTCCTTCCAGCCTTCAGGGCTTGTTTTGCATTAAAATATTATCTTACTCAGATCACAGCTGAACAAAAAGTGGAGGGAGAGGATGGCTTGTTTTTTTAAAAAAAAACAACCACATTTGTTTGTTTTTGCAAGTCCCCACAATGGTGCCGAGTTTCGTTACAGTGTGGGCTATGAATCTGAGATCACTGCTGAAAATAGAAATAACCTGGGGAGAGAGAAAGGAAGGAAGTTTGGAAGGATGAGGTAGAGATCTGCTGTTTCTATTCCACAATCTTTGGAAGAGAGACTGTGTTCCTTTATGACAAATAATAGATAATTCCACGAGGCCCCGGAGAACCGACACTATCAATTAAGCATACAGAAGAACGCATCCAATATTTAGCTGTACAGGTAGTGCCCCCTTGCCCAACTGCCTTGTTTAACGACCATTCAAAGTCACAAAGTTTGGGGAAAAAATCCACTTTGCCACTTATTCTTTGCATGCATGGCCCTTGGTGGCATCCTACGATCATGCAATTGTCATTGGCGAGCTTCATCGAAGTCTGAAGTTACAACAGCGCTGGGAAAAAAAAAACCTAATTCACCGGTCCTCGCACTTATAACAGTTGCAATGTCCCCATGGCCATGTGATCAAAATTTGGGCACTTAGCAAGACGCAAGGGATGGAAACTCACCAAGGAGAGAAGCAACCTAGAACTAAGGAGAAATTTCCTACCAGTGAGGACAATTAACCAGTGGAACAGCTTGCCACCAGAAATTGTAAATGCTCCAACACTGGAGGCTTTTAAGAAGAGATTGGACAACCATTAATCTGAAGTGGAGCAGGGGGTTGAAGACCCTTCCTCTGCCACGCCCACCAAGCCATGCCCACAGAACCAGTAGTAAAAATATTTGAATCCCACCACTGCCTTTATGGTTCCCGAAGAAATGACTGGCTCAGCACGGAAGGAGATCAAACTGGAAGCAACCGAGGGGACAACGTCGCTCAGATCCAGGAGCTGCAACATCTGTTTTCTAGGGCGAAGGGAAAGGCTGCCTCATTGCCTCCAGAGACCTTAGAGCAGGGGTCTCCAACCTTGGCCCCTGGAAGCCTGGCGGACTTCAACTCCCAGAATTCCACAGCCTGGCTGTGGAACTCTGGGAGTTGAAGTCCGCCAGGCTTCCAGGAGCCAAGGTTGGAGACCCCTGCCTTAGAGGCCACGCGCTCAGCCCCGCCGAGAAACGGCACATCTTAGTTTGCAATTAATGAATGCAAAGTCAGGGGTTTTCAATGCAGGGTATAGAAGGTTGGAAGGAGGCGTGTTTGGGTTTTATTTTCACAGTCGTAACGTCCGCCGAAGATGGCATTTCGTTTTGTTGTAAGGGGTGCAACGACAATCCAGTAAAAACTAAACTCAAAACCAACCGTTTCAAACTTCCTCTTTTTCGACGACCGGATGAATCAGATAACAAATGTGGGAGGCGGAGGGTGATGTCATCTTTATATCAAGAACACATTTTCGGCAAAAGACAGAATGGCCGAGGTTTTTGGCCTTTGTCTTCTGAGGGGTCTTTGGTACCCTCTGAGCTTGGTTGCTTTCTTGTAGACATTTCATTACCCAACTAGGTAATGTCATCAGCGCTAGAAGGAAGTAGAGTGGCCGGAGGAGGAGAAGGAGGAGGAGAGAGAGGAGGAGAAGGATAATAACTGTGGGGTCTTAGGTGCCCTCTGAGCTTGGCTGTTTTCTTGCAGACATTTCATTACCCAACTAGGTAACATCATCAGTGCTGCGCCGATGATGGTGATGAAATGATATCTTGGGTATTGAAACGTCTGCAAGCAAACAGCCAAGCTCAGAGAGCACCAAGGACCCCTCAGAAGACAAAGGCCAATTATTTTCATGTTTTCCATTCCATTATTTTCACCTTATCTTCCTTTCCCATCCCAGACATACCCTGATCTCTTGTGTTCCAATTCTTCCAGAAGATCAAATGTTCCCTGCTCCAAATTTAATCCAGCTAGAAGCCTCCCAACCGGGAAGAAAGATTGTGGTACCACAAGGTTGTGGTATTTTATTAGCAGCCACACCTCGTTTTTAGAAAGTAATGATTTCCTTCAACGTCATATGCAAGGGTCTATGGAGACTCTCAATCACCCAGATTGTCCCAAAGGTGTATATTTTTTTCCAAAAGGCAACTGGACTTTCTTGGGTTTTTTCCCCCCCTCTGCAAACAGAACTGAAGAAGCTTCTGGGATGAGAAGCAAAACATATTCCAAGGTGGGGGAAAACCCCCCAAGAAAGTCCGGTTGCCTTTTGAGAAAAAAAACAAAACAAAAAAGCACCTTTGAGACCTTCGGTACGTGTATGTAATTTAGTTTTAAATTCAACTTTATTTTTCAGGCTGATCTTTATATTTGTAAAAGGACTGTTTCTGTTTCGGCAGGGCGTGTTTTATGAGTCACTTGCTGTGAAAAAGAAGTTTGATAAACACGTGAAGCCATGGGATGCATTTCAACGATCAAACCACGTTTTCTGGCTGGACGTCCCCCGCCAGGAAAAGTTGTTGAGGAGGTAAATTGAAAGGAGGAAAGAGAGAAAAGAGGCTGGGAGGGGAAAACTCAGGTGCCCTTCGCTTATGACAACTAGAATTTTACAAGAAGAATCCTCCTCCTCTTTCTTATGTGAAATGACGTTTATACCTCGCTGCCCAGGGCTTTCTAATTTTGTCTTGTAAACAGGAAGGAAGTCAGTGCACTTCTCCTTAAGTGCCAATTTCTGTCTTCTGTATCAATGCTGAAGTTCAGCAGAGCTCTCTCGAGTGCCCGAGGAGGAGGAGCAGCGAGTAGCCGAGAGTTCCCCCTCCTCTCTCTTGGGGAGATCCCCAAAAAGAGGACTTCTACTCAAAGGACACATCTTTCACAGCATCTCCTTCTTCCAAAGCAAGAGGGTTGTTTTAAATCCTTGGAACGTAGTTAAAAACCGTCTTCAAAAGCTGTAGCCAAGGGGGGAAGGGGGGGAGTCAATTTTTGTGGCTTCTCCCACTCCAACCCACCAACAACAACAACAACAAAAAAACCCATCCTAAATGAAGGTGGGAATCCATCTGACTTCAGGAGTCATCTGGTACTGAAAAGATAGATGGAAGAGGAGGAGGAGGAGGAGGAGAAAGAGAAGAAGAGTGGAAAAGGAGGAGGAGGAGGAGGAGATGGGTAGAGAAGGAGAAGAGTGGAGGAGGAAGAGAACAAGGAGAAGGAGGAAGGGAAGGACAGGGGGAGAGGAGGAGAAGGAGAAAGGAGAAGGAGAAGATGAGTAGAGAAGAAGAAGGAGGGGAAAGGGGAAGGAGGAGAATAAGATGAGTGGAGGAGGAGGAGAACAAGAAGGAGGAAGGGAAGGAGAGGAAGAGAAGGAGATGAGTGGGGAAGGAGAACAAGAAAGAGGGGAAAAGGGAAGGAGGAGAAGAAGAATAAGATGAGTTCAGGAGGAGAACGAGGAGGAGGAAGGGAAGGAGAGGGGGAGAAGGAGAAAGAGGAGGAGAAGATGAGTGGAGAAGAAAAAGAAGGAGGAGAAGGAAAATAAGATGAGTGGAGGAGGAGGAGAACGAGGAGGAGGAAGGAAGGAGAGGGAGGAGTGGAGGAAAAAGAGGAGGAGGAGGAGGAGGAGATGGGTAGAGAAGGAGAAGATGAATGGAGGAGAGGGAGGAGGAGGAGGAGAGGAAGAGATCTTACTGAGAAAGTATCTCTAGCCTTGGGTGTCAGGGAAGGTGGGAATCGAGAAGAACGATTGGTAGGGAAAGGAAGAACTCAGCTTGAAATGAGAGATTGAAGCAGCTCCCTGTTGCCCTGTCTACCGAGCCGGATCAAATGGCCAGGAGCCAGATGGATGCCTGGGAAGGGAAGCATTTCCATGAAGAACTGCCCCTGGGGTCAAAGATCCCCCCCCCCCCCGTGACCTCTTCCGATCAGAAACCACTTAGAAATTACGCTTTCCAAATAGCCTCCTTGGCCTTCAAAGCCAGACACGAGCCCCTACGCTCACCTGCCCCGTCTACAGTAGGCAGGAAAGCAAATGGGGGAGAGGGTGCAAGACCCCTGCCCAACTTTGGGGCTGCGATGACACCGCCCTCCCCCTTCTCCCCCTCCCTGGGGCAGGGTCCCAATTTCCACTCCCCTGGGTAAAACTCTGCAACCACAAAATGAGAAGAAGGCACCCATTTCCACCACCACCCCGAGCCGATTTGCAGTTGGCGCGTAGCAATGGATCAGCCAGCCAAATTAGCTTCCAGTTTCCAGAAGCTAATTAAGTTGATATTTAACTGGAAAGAGTGCCAATGAAAGAGAAGTGGGAGCTTAAAGCACTTCTGAAATAAACCTTTTTTTCTTTTTCCTCCCGCTGGACTCAAACCCAGCTTTTTTGAGGGATGGAGGCTGAGATGTGTATCACTCTCTGTCTCTGTCTGTCTGTCTTTTTGGCTCTCTTTCGCTGTCTCTCTCTGTATCTCTGTCTGTCTATCTGTCTCTGTGTCACACTCTCTATCACTCTTTGTCTGTCTGTCTCTGTCTTTTTGTCTCTCTGTTGCTCTCTCTGTCTCTCTCTTTCTCTGTCTCTCTGTTTCTCTCTCTCCCACTCTTTCTCTGCTTCTGTCTTTTTCTGTCTCTCTCTCTCTCTCTCTCGGTCTCTCTCACATACACACAGCAGGTTAAATCCCTACAGTTCTACTCTGGCAACATTAAAGATCAATTATTTTGTCTTAACTAAGTGTCCTGCTGCCTCTTCCTCAAATGCCTGCCCTGTTCCTTGAAAGAATATTAAGGCAAGAAGAGGGAAAAAGAAAGAAAGAAAAATGCTGACAAACCGAACGGATCCGATAGGTGTCCGAAGCTTAATAAGTCATAATAAATTGCTAGATCTGTTTTGTGAAAACCCAAATAAAATTTTTATTAAAAAAATAAATAAATTGCTAGATCTGTCTGGGCTTAAAAGGCTTCTCATGCAAAATAGGAGAGGAGGAGATAAATAATTACAGCTGGAGGCCAGTGACGAACCGAACGTCTTTAAAAAAAAAAAAAACCCACAGAGTTTGTTAAAGTAACAAAATAATAAAAAAAGAACGTTAAAAAGTGGAGAAGGGGGAAATGAATTCAAATCCTAATTTGATGCAGCCAGGCGGCTGTAAACACGAAGGCTTCTAATCTCCTTTTTCGTTTGCAGGAAATAAAGACACCCCCAAATGTTTCTCCAAGGGGATGTTGGAATTTTTCTGCAAAATGACCCCCCCAAAAGGCTCTCCAACCCCATACTTATCCAGTCCTTATCAGCGGAGGCACAGAGCCCTTGACCTTTTCCCACTGACCTGTGCAACCAGTAAACCTCCCATAATAATCCCGTGGAAGAGAAAAGTTTGAAGGGATGATGCTCTGGACTTCGGGCACCAATGCTGGCCTTTTATTTTCAACACGTTTCCTTCCAGCTGGCTGAGTTTAAGAGGCACAGCCGGCCTTTCGGTCAGGACGGAACCAAAATAATCCTTCGAGTCATGCTTTAGATCCGTGATGGTGAACCTATGGCACAGGTGGCACGCAGAGCCATTTGTGCGGGCATGCAAGCTCCAGCCAAACTTACCTGCACTGTGCATGCACACGCCTCCCAGCTGATTTTTGGCCTGTTTGCGGCCATTTTCGCCCTCCTGGAGGCTTGAGGGAAGCCTCTGCAGCTTCGGGAGGCCAAAAAACGGGCCTTCCGGAAATACCAGAAGTGCCGAAACGGGCCTGTTTTTCGGCCTCCTGAGGCTTCAGAGGCTTTCCTCAAGCCTTTCGGGAGGGCAAAAATGGCCTCAAATGGGTCGAAAATCAGCTGGGAGGTGCGCGCATGCACAGCGGAGGTAAAGGGGTGAGGCGGGGATGTTGCGTGCGCATGCTCAGGGGAGGCAGGCTGCACTGCATTGTGGGTGCCGGTGTGCATGAGCTTTCGTGCTTTCGGCACACCACAGCAAAAAGGTTCGCTATCCCTGCTTTATATAAACGCGGGTGGTGGTAGTACAGCTCGTCCTCGACTTACGACCACAACCGGGTTCCCACATTTCTCCGTTTTGAAAGGGGGGGGAGGAGAATTCCAAGCAGGAAACAGAACAGTCCAGGATGCCCCCAAGTTTTGGATGAAAGGCGTGTTTGGAATTCAACCCCTCCTGATAACTCGAACCCAAGCCTGCCCTGCCCGTTTGTGTGGCTTGTGTTGAAGTGGCCCCACCAAAGAGGCTACTGTTTTTCTACCTCATTCCCGCCCAAAACCCCACCACAACACTGAAAAAGTTGCTTTCAAATCTCTCTCTTTCCAACGTTGGTTTGTTGGAAAGTGGAGGAAGGGACCTTGCTGTTTTTTCGTGACACAACTTTCCATGGCCGGGAAGCCCCGTCGTTGTGGCCTCTATTCTCAAACCTGAAGAGAGCCGCCTCCAAGGAACACTTTTTTTTTAAATGAATATTTTAGTTTTATTCACCGCCAGAAAGCTGAAAGTTCAAATCTATGCTAATCTATGCAAGGGCTTCTCGGGTTCTTCCAAGTTCTCCTTGCCTCTCATGTACATTTTAAAAGCAAATCCCTTTGCATCAGGTTGCATAAAAAGCAGAATATTCTCTATCTATCTATCTATCTATCTATCTATCTATCTATCTATCTATCTATCTATCTATCTATCTATCATCTATTTGCTAAATACCATTCACACATCATCACAAAATCTCCAGAACCGTAAAGCCTACAAACTTACAATTTGGCACCTATGTTGCTCTTGGCTTCTAGGTGCTCATTAAGAAAGGATTTTTTTTCCAAATGACCATCAGAGCATTTAGAGTATTTCCTATATTATTATTATTAACACGCTGTGATGCTAAGGAGTTCTACTCCCCCTCCCCACCTGAAAAGAAATATCTTCCAAATGCAAAACACAAGCAGAGGATTTTTAGTTTCAGTTTCACAGCACCAAGCAGCTTTAGTCCAGAACAGTTGAGCTAAGCCACGCCCGGGTTCCTTGCTGTCTCCTTCTTGCTCACACAGCATATAATTTTTCAGTTTCCAAGCAGCCCTCCACTCTCTCGCACACTGACAGGGCGCTAGCCAGATGAATACTAATGGATGCTGGTAGACATAGGCAGATTTTTTTTTCCCCCTTATTTTTTCTCCTTCAAAACTAATCCTGACCACACAGTTTCATAGTGAAGCACAGGTATCAAGTTAGTATGTTATATACTACCTATATATTGCTTATACTTGACAGCAGAAAGACTATTGGATGCCCCAAAATGGAAGGACACTTTGATTCCCACCACGGACAAATGGTTGCAGAAGTTGGCAGAATTGTCTGAAATGCAAAATTTGACCATTTTGATTAAAGAAAAGAAAATACGTTCTTTTGTTTCTACACAGGGAGGCGGCTTCTGAACTCTGTGCTTGAAATGGAAAAGGATGAAAGTTTGATTTTGGCCTTTACCAGTTCGACTGATAGATCTTTATAGAAGTGGCTCGTTCATATTATTATGAAAAAACCCCACTAAAATGATTTGTGGTTTGATGTTAACGCCTTATTTTACTGCAACAGAGAGAGAGAGAGAGTTGGAAGTCCATTTTTCATTTTCTTTTTTTCTTCTTCTCCTTCCTCACTTCTCTTTCCCTTCTTCCTCCCCACCGTTTTCCTATTTGCTCTTATAACTCAATAAAAAATATTAAACTAAGAAAAGCAAAAAGCAGGAAGCCTCCCAAAAGACATTTCTCCCACCCTCCAACACAGGCCTGGCTTTTGACGCCCAGGGATACATACAGAGAAACAAGGGGACAGAATGGGTTTGCTTCCTGTTTAAGCGGGGAAGTTTGTAAGATCGGCTTGTCACACAGGTTGTTTGACTTCCCTCCAACCCGGTCTCTCTCGCACAGGACAACAAAAGAAACATTTCTGGAGGGGTGTGTGTGTGTGTTTTCTCCAAGGCAGGGTATTTGAGAAGGCTTTGACCCATCGGTCTCAAGTAACCGCGGAGGCTACACAAAGGGTTCTTTTAACACAAAACAAGTTCAGCTGGCTTGTCCCAAAAAGAGAGGGAGGAGAAAGAGAAAGAGAGGGAGAAAGAGAGGGAAGGAAGGAGAGAGAGAGAGAGAGAACAAGAGGGGAGAGGGAAAGAAATAGAGGGAGAGAGGGAAGACTGAGAAAGAGAGGGAGGGAGGGAAGGAGAGAAAGGGAGGAGAAAGAGAGAGAGAATGAGAAGGGAGAGGGAGAGAAATAGAGGAGGAGGAGGAGGAGGAGGAGGAGGAGGAGGAGGAGGAGGAGGAGGAGAAGAAGAAGAAGAAGAAGAAGAAGAAGAAGAAGAAGAAGAAGAAGAAGAAGAAGAAGAAGAAGAAGAAGAAGAAAGAAGAGAGGAGGAGGAGACGAAGAGGAAGAGGAAGAAAAGAGCAGCTCTAACATTTCTCTAGGAAATAAAATTCCTCACCGAATTCAAAAGTGCAAAAACTCCTCAAGAATGGCAGGGCCAAAAAACCGAAACCCCCAACCCAACGCCACCCGCTTGTAGAGCAATGATAAATGGGTCATCTCCACAATAGGTTGCATGTCTTCCGCTCCCAGACATGCAAGGAACCCAAACTAACAACAGCCTGCTAATTAGATCCCCTCCCTTTGGATATTAAAGGCCCATTTGCAAGATTAATATGGATTACCATCACTTGCGCCGTGAATCAAATTAACCCATTTACCAAATCTGCAAACTCTCCTTTGGGCTCTTAGGAGAAAGAGATGCGGAGGGGAAGGGAGGGGGGACTGACCCCACCACCCTCTCCGACCGGGAAAATGGCAGGACCCCTAGAGAGGAGAGACCTTGTGGGGGGGGGGAATATACAGGGAGTCCTCAATTTACAGCAACGTTTGAGGCCAATATTTCTGTTGCTATGTGAGACGGTGAAGAGAATGTTGTCCCGTTTTATGACCGTCCTTGCCAGCTTTGTTCAGCGGATCGCTGCAGCTGACAAGTTAGCACCACAGTCGTTAAGTGAACCGGCCTTCCCCGTTCACTGGGCTTCTCAGAAGGTCGCAAAACGGGGATTATATGACAAACCCCTGCTCCTAGGACACTGCAACCCGTCATAACGAGATGCCATTCTGGCTTTAAGATCTGTGGACTTCCAACTCCCAGGATTCCTGGGAGCTGGCTGGCTGGCTGGGGAATTCTGGGAGTTAAAAGTCCACAGGTGTTAAGTCGCCAAGGTTGAGAAACACTGCTCGGCAACCTTAAACCACTCAAAGAGCCATTTGGATCCGTTTCCCACAGAAAAAAAAAAATTGTCATGCCCCTGTTGGAGTTTGAATCTGAGGAGGAAGATGAACAGCTGACAGGGAGTGGGAGTGTGGCTCCGTTGGCTGTGGAGGAAACTGGGGAGGGGCATAGTCTGGTTGGCCAGAGCAGGGGAGAGGTAGAACAAGGGAGAGGGAGTT